>OX638370.1:7353782-7746282 GCA_951812925.1 Calliopum simillimum
CATTGTCATTTTGAACGGCTCACATATAGAGTAAGCGAATGTATCCGGGTATGAGACGGGTTCTGTTTTTGAGCCATAATTTTTTACTGATAAAACCGTTTTAAGTGTTTAATATATCGTTCAAAAGGTAAGAAGTGCACACAACTTTCTTCTGAAGAACGTAGAAAGTTATTTCATTACATTCAAACATTATGGCTAATTTTCTAAGAACTTTTTTTTTAGCAATTTAAAATTTGTATCCGGGTATGAGACACCTAGAAAAACGCATTGAAAATCAGAAAATATGAAATAAAAACCCCATTACTGTGTGTTAGCACAAACTTTTATTCATTTTTCGTTACATTAATATTGATATTTAATAGTTGCACTAGATTTTGGTTCGAAAGAAAAAATGTCCATATCGTTACAAATTTTGTATCCGGGTATGGAACACCTTTAAAAATGCAATTTAAATTGGAAAATGCGAAATAAAAACACCATAACTGTACGTCAACACATGTATCATTACATACATATCGATATTTGACAGTTGCACACGATTTCGGTACGAAAAAAAAGTGTCTCATACCCGGATGCATGATGTGTCTCATACCAGAATACATGACACTTTTTAAGAAAAGCTTAAAAGTAATGTTTTAACCGTTTATATTTGCACAAACCCAAAGTAGATATAAAACACTAAACGCTAACGCATGACACTCCCCATTTCCAGTTGATTAAATCCAAATTATAACACTTTGAAACAGATCACAAAAAACTTTTTATAGTCGAGTTGCGATCTGAGGTTTATAACTTAAATAAGCAATAGATCTTTTCACTTCAGTGTTGGCTTAAAAACTTGATCATAGCAAGAGGACAGTTCGACAGTAGTCAGATCGGCAATATTAGTTTTGCATCATAGAAAAAATCGACGGTCTCATACCCGGAGGTGTCTCATAAACAGTGACTCTCTCCTACTCTTTTTACTCGCATATCTTGCACTGAACTGAAGTATTTTATCCAAAAAAATCTAAATTCAAATCTTTACTGTACACTTAAGTATTTTATATTGACACTGAAGTACACTGACTTGTTATATCAGTGTCAAAATAAAAATTTGATACTGACAAATACTTCAGTGTACTGTTTTTTATGCAAACAAATACTTCAGGTCAGTGTAAAACGTGCTCAGGATTATAGTAGCTTTAATACATTTTCGTGAGAGAAAGAGAACGTAAACAAAAAAAAGCAGAAGAAGAGAGCACACAAAATATGAAAAACATTATGTTAAAAAAGGATAATCGTTCCCTAAAACTATGCTTTTTTTTTATTTACTTGCATAGTTTAAGGGGGCGATTTTCGTTTTGGAACATCCTGTTTTTTATATTTTGTACTGAAGTTTTTGATTTACTTTAGCTTCTTCAATTTCATTAATTTGAGAAAATTTCGTAGAGCTTAATTTTATGATTCTTTATGGGCTTCAGTTTTATGCAGTATCCTTCGCACCTTAGAGTAATAGAAATTGGAATAATGAGTACAACTAGTCGAAAAAACATTTGAGATAAATTCCTTCTATGAATGAAATATAGCCCACATCGAGACATTTACAGCGATATACTATATTAAATGGCGGAACAATAGGAAAAAATCATATCCCAGTTTGCCAGACGGTTCATATGTCCGAATCGTTTTTTTTGGGAATTTCTCCCGCAAACGAATCAGTACCAGATTCGTAACGGATAAAAAAGCGGACATATGAACTGTCTGGAACACTGGGATAGCATATTAATTAGAAGTCGAAAAAAAATTTTTTTTCCTTAAAAATCAAAACCGATAAGCTTTCAAAATGGAGAGCTTGCAGCTAACTTTTTTTTGTGGTACTATCTAATGTAAAGTATTAACGCAATTAAAACTATTTTGGTTTAAATTTTGTAGTATCACTACATACAAATTTTTTATACTTTTTTTGTATAAAATTTATATAGAAGTTCATATGAAAGTATTTGAAACCATTTAATATTAAATTCATATTATGCCCATACAAACCAATCTACTTACGCACAATAAATTCCATAAAAATTGAGCGCTTTGACGTTTTTGACGTTTTGTCAAAAGTTTTCATACAATTTTGGTATAAAATTTATAGTTCATAACAATTTTGGCTTAGAAGTCAAATGTTTTTGGTTAAGCATAGCTTTATAGAAAAATATAAATTATATAAAAAAATTGGAATACACAAGTTTATAAAAACAAATAGTATAAATAAGTTTATACTTTATAGCTAAATAAAAAAAAATTAAAGATGAGAATCTACTCTTTCTATTGAAGTCAAAAAAAGTTCGACATACATATTTACAAAGAAATTTTAGTTTTCGTTTCTTTCATAGAATTTCTGTGTGTAAACGCTGATTTAGTGATAACTAAAAGAGAGAGTGATAACTAAACATATGCAATGTCACGATTAGATTATTAAAGAACTTATCATTTGTTTACTCATTTATGATATGTTTACTCGTCTGAACTATAAAAGTATTAAATGTTCTCAGCAAGTGCTCAGTACTTTTTAATTTCGACGACAGTAAACACCACAACGTTGTGGCAAAATGGACTTAACGCAAATTCTTATTTACGTCATTGTTGCGTTCACCTCAGCGGCAATATACCTTATACATCGCCATCTCAATTATTGGAAAGATCGTGGTATAGCGCACGAAAAGCCTTCTCTATTGCAGGGTAATATGCAAGAAGTTGGACGGACGCATAGTCTCGCACAATTCTATGAGAAAATGTATTTCAAATTTAAAGGCACTGGTCCTTTTGTGGGCTATCATTTTTTTACACAACCTTCAGCATTGATATTGGACCTCGGCTTAGTGAAGAATATTTTAATAAGAGAATTTTCAAATTTTATCGATCGTGGACTATATAACAATACAAATGCTGATCCTTTGACTGGACATCTTTTCCGATTGGATGGCCGCAAATGGCGTAGTCTACGTAATAAGCTATCACCCACTTTTACTTCGGGCAAAATGAAGTTCATGTATTCCACAATTTTAAGTGTTGCCGATAATTTTGCTGCCGTATTCGCCGATTTGGTCGGGAAAGAAACAAGCAACGTTGTTGAAATCAAAGAGGTACTTTCACGTTTCACCACCGATGTTATAGGCACATGCGCTTTCGGCATCGAGTGCAATAGTCTGAAAGATCCCAAAGCGGAGTTTCGCATAATGGGGCTTCGATCTATTCAGGAAAAAAGACATAACACATTTATCACAGGCTTAATAACCAGCATGCCGAAATTGGCGGGTAAGCTTGGTCTTCGCATGTACACCGATGATGTGCATAACTTTTTCATGCGTATAGTGCGTGAGACTGTACAGTATCGTGAGAAGAATGCCATACAGGCGAATGATTTCATGAATTTGCTGATTGAGTTGAAGAAAGATACGAGTAATAATGATTTTAAGGGCCTAACCATAGAAGAGATAGCAGCGCAAGCTTATGTATTCTTCGTCGCTGGTTTTGAGACTTCTTCGTCAACTATGGGTCTTGGTCTCTACGAATTGGCATTGAATCAGAATGTGCAGGACAAATTAAGACAGGAAATAAACGATTGCTCTAGCAAATACAATGGATTTTCATATGATTGCATGCAAAATATGCAGTATATGGATCAAGTTATTTCTGGTAAATATTATTGGCTGGATAAAACTGAGCGCGTTTCACTTAAACACTTTTATTACTTTTAGAAACTTTACGCAAATACCCCGTTGTACCGATTTTAAATCGTCAAGCGCTCAACGATTATGTTGTTCCTGGTCATCCCAAGTATGTTATTAAAGCTGGCATGCCTGTGGTTATACCTGTATTTGGCATGCATCATGATCCCGAAATATATCCAGAACCAAATAAATTTGATCCAGAACGTTTCTCACCAGAAATGGTAAAAGAACGTGAATCCGTTGAATGGCTACCATTTGGAGATGGTCCACGTAATTGCATTGGCATGCGTTTTGGTAAAATGCAGACACGTGTTGGTTTGGCATATTTATTGAAGCGTTTTAAATTTTCACCATGTGCCGAGACTGAAATACCATTGAAATTAAATCCTAAAGGTCTTATAGTAACCACATTGAATGGTATTTACCTAAAAGTGGAAAAAGTGTAGAAACTGCAACGAAGTCTTATATATAATTACTATTTTTGATTGTTACCGAACTCAAACATGCTACAATAATACGGTTACGGCTACGTTTTTCATGAGCCTTAAGTGTCAACATCGCATTTTCTTATCTCTTTTTCAACAACTTGATTTGTTTAAATTAAATTTTTTTTTTTATGGCATTGAGGGTAGTATTCTTGCCAGTGGCATAGTTAGGGTGGGAAGAAAAGGCAAACATCAAGGGCTGCACCATTTACAGCGCGCTGTAATGGGCTTACAGGGGCGGCAAAATCAGTTCTTGAAATCGATTTTAAAGAAATTTTTTTGCTTTTTATTTGTTTTTTTTTTTTTTTTGGGTTTTAAAACGAAGTTGCTGGAGCTTTTTGGGTTTTTCTACATAGGAGTCGAGGCCTTTTCGCCTCGGGCGGCTAATAACACCTCTGATTCTAGTCATATTTTTTTTTAATACCTTAATATTGTATCATGGATTTATCTTATTTTCTTATTATCGCTGGTCGATAGATTGTGAATAAAATTATGAAAAAAAAAAATGTGTTATATTTTTTGTTATCGTTTCGGATATATTTTTTTTTTTTTTTTTTTTTTAAATGTTAAGATTGTTAAAAAAATATTTTCTTTACCAAATATAAGTCATAAAAAACTAGTACGTGGGCTGCTATATATATTTCTGGCCTAGGCAACACTAATCTCAACAGCTAAAATCTGGCAACACCATAATAAAGTTTGATGTACAAGTGCCAGTTTTTGTTAAGAGCTTGCATTTATAGTTCTGAGTGTCTGAGTAGAATTCAGTTTGATTATCTCAAAAAACACTTTCAATAAAGCGTTTTCAAGATTTTGTTTATATGGCAGATGCCACGCCCTCTTGTCTGAATTCACATAGTTTTTTTTTTTTCAAATCTTGCGCTTACAGTTCGTAGTATTTATGTGCCTTTTTGTAGCATTGTCGTGAAAAATACTCCTAAAGTTGCATTTTTGAATGGGCGATGGGCGTGCCCGTTGACCGATTTCACTCATTTTCAAACCCGCGAGCTAACTTTACAACAAAGGCAGTAAATTTCATTCCTAAAAAATGTATTTCCACGCACAGTAAAGATGAGCAAAATTGGTCTTGGTCTTGAGTCTTGTTCTTGGTCTTGATAATTTTTTTAAAACCAAGACTAAGACCATAGCATAGCATGACAATTATCGCGTGCAATACCAAGACCAAGACTGCTTTTAGTATTGGTAATTTATAATTAATAGGTGTTTCACGCCCGTTACGAGGATAAAATCGTCCCTAAATTTAAAAACTGGCATCTTAAAAACCCAACTGCTCTGGAAAAATAAGGTCTCGAAATTTTGAATACTCAATAATCTCTAGAAATTTTTTCAAGACCAAGACTCAATATCAAAAACAAGACCAAGACTCAATGTGTAAGATCAATACCAAACCAAGACTGCTATGGTCATGGTCTTGGTCTTGGTTTGTTCGTCACTAACAGCCAGCCAGCAACCCACCCAGTCAGCAAGCTACCCAGCCAGACAGACGGACATGGCTATGTCGACTCAGGAGGTAAGTCTGATCAAGAATATATATACTTTTCTATATCTGCCACGCCTCCTTCTCTGCGTTTTAAACGGAAGGACAAAGTGAATATAGGTACCCTGGGTGTAGGGTATAATAAATGGATGTAGTTTCACTTTTTACCTGCGACACACCGTTTTTGAAATCACAATTTAAAAATCAACAAATATTTAAGAACACTCATACATGAAAAGAAAATTTCATAATTTTTGTAGCGAAAATCGATAAAAATTACTGAACTTTTTTAAATCTTCGTTCATTTTATATACAATTTATTAAAAACTGCCTTAAAATTTTATAAAAATTAAAAATTTCCTACTAAACAATATTTCAATACGTATATTAGCATAGTGAGAATTATCAAACACAATAGTAACTAGTAAGGGTGTTACCTTTGGCCTGGCCAAACATTAAATACCCTACACAGCAGTATTTTGAAAGTTTTGCTTATATGAGAGGTGCCATGCCCTCATGTCCAAATTCACCCAGTTTTTTTTTCAGAGTTTGAATTTATAGTTCTTAGCATTTGAGTAAAATTTAGTTTGATTATCTTAAAAAACGCTTTCAGTATAGCGTTTTGAAGTTTTTGCTTATATGGGAGGTACCACGCCCTCTTGTCCAAATTCTCCTGGTTTTTGTTCAGAGCTTGCGCTTAAAATTTGTAGTATTTATGTGTATTTTGGTTGCATTATCATGCGAAAAACTCAAAAAGTTGCATTTCAATATATTTTTTGTATGGGCGGTAGGCGTGTCCGTTGACCGATTTCGCTCATTTTCAATCCCCCGAGTTAACTTTTACGACGGAGGCAGAATACCAAATTTCATTGAATTACGTTGCTCAGTTTTCCAAAAAAATGTATTTCCACACACAGCCAGCCAGCCACCCAACCACCCAGCCAGCCAGACAGACGGACATGGCTATATCGACTCAGGAGATGACGCTGATCAAGAATATATATACTTTTCTATATCTGCCACGCCTCCTTCTCTGCGTTACAAACGGAAGGACAAAGTGAATATACCCTGGGTGTAGGGTATAAAAATTACTGATCATTAATAAAATTTAAAAAATTTTTTTTTTTCTTAACTGTTTATGAAGCAATCCACGCCAAGTGTACCAGCTCAAAATGGTAGATCCGGTAAGCAAGAACAACAATTCGGAAGGATTTGGTCCTAGCACCATTTGTTGTTAAAATACAGGGTGTTGAAGTTGGCGTGTTTAGTCATTTTCATGAAAAGGGTATTTTTTCAAAAATTTATAGCTTACACAAAAGTTTGTAAATTGATAAATCTAAGTTACTGGTTCCATTAACTTGGAAGTGTTTTTTTATAAAAAAAAATTTCTTGGTGAAAAAATTTTTTTCACACGTAATTATTTTATTTTTGTGTTTACCATTGTTTGATATATTGTACTATATCAGGAAATATCACGGGATATATGGGTGATTCTCAGATAACTGTACTTTTTGTGTCCTCTGGCGATTTCACCTATACAGTAGGCTTTTTTTCACAAAAAATTACGCTATACGTTAGAAACTATGCTTTTCTAATAGAGCGTATCAATTTTACCACCAAATATTGATTGGTCTACTTTGAAAGTTTGCAAATATACCCCAAATGTCACAAACGTGGCATGTCCTACCCCTACTTTTTATACACAAAACGATGAAAAACGACCAAAAAACGGAAATGGAACAGAAAACATGTTACTACACATATTAAGTAAATACTTAAGGCTACAATATTCTGAGCTCATCTGCAGTTTTAAATAATTTTTAGAGGGCACAATTTAGAATTGAAAAGTGTCCCCTAGTTTTGGAAAAAAAAAATTTCTTCACAGCATTATGCTACTACTGCATGGTACTACTGTTTCAGTCAATAGATTGCAACACATATGCATTAATTCTGATCACTATCCATCACCCAAAGGTCAGCATGTCCAGACGCGTCCAAAAAGAAATCTGTTTGCGTTTTATAGGGCAGTTTATAAACAAAAACAGTTTTTTTAAAAAATTACGGTCACAAACGTGGCACTCGGCACTCGCAGGTAGAACATTTCATTTTATGCATGAAACAATTTTTTTGTAGGATTTGCATACATGACCCCAAATTCTTTCGGAAAAATCTTGAACTCAAACGCGTGCTTTACAATGAGCGATAAACTACAAAAATGTCACAAACGTGGCGCATCAAAAAAGTCACAAACGTGGCACTTTTTATCAGTTTGCAAAAAAACATATTTTCATACAAAATTGAGTATACAGATGTTTAGCTGAAGGCTATTAATTATGTTTTTAATACAAAAATTTTTCTACACCATCAGAATCCTGAGTTATCCTTGCTCAAAAGTGAAAAAATCACTATTTTGACATCTACTTAAAGCTATAGAACAAAAACAACAACAAGTAAAATTAATTTTTGTCAATGGATTCAGACAGCCAAATTTATTGTCAACAAGACATAATTTACCGTTTTTCAATTGGATTCCCAGCTTCCGAGTTATACGCGTTTAAAGTAAGGATATCTTTCGATAACACACAAAGTATTTTTCGAGTTCGAAAAGTTACAAAAAATCAAATTTTATCATTTTTATCAATAACATATATAATTAGAAAAATTTCGAGACCTTGCAGACCATAATCGCATGAAAAATGACAGTTCTATGCTAGATTTAGTGAATGACCCTACTAAACTATTGCTTTGCAAATAATCAGAATCAAAATTTCATCTGTGCATTCACTAAATCTACTATAGAGCCATGTTTTTTCATCCGATTTTAGTCTGCAAGGGCTTAAAATTTTCGTGATAAAGTATATTTTTGATACAAATAATAAAACTTACCATTTTTGTTAATTTTTCGGTCCAGAAAATCCTTTGTGTGTTATTGAGAGATATCCTTTTTTTAAAGGCTTATAACTCGGAAACTAGGAATCCAATTGAAAAACGGTAAGTTAAGTCTTGTTGATAATAAATTCGGCTGTCTGAATCCATTGACAAAAATTAATTTTACTTGTTGCTGTTTTTGTTAAGTAGATGTCAAAACTGAGATTTTTCCACTTTTGAGCAAGGATAACTAAGGATACTGATGTAATAGAAAAAAATCAAGATCAGATTCGTAATTAGGAGATCCTAATCCACCATAAACGACTATAAAAACAGAGGAAAGAAAACCATAGTTGATATTTAGGGCGGTAGGGGACACAAAAAATGGACCACCGGAGTCATGACACTGTTGCAAAATTAGTCTTGAAGTGTAAATTTGCCATTATATGCAATATATCTCTCATAAAAACGCTTCAAAACCATCATTTTTCCATACTGTGGCTAAAATGTCACAAACGTGGCAATTTAGTCACAAACGTGGCAGCAAAATTTCTTAATTTCGACCTCAAAGCCGCAAATTCACACTTGTAGTTGATCTACTTAAAAGGTGAGTTTTAAGAGAGTGCTTACACAAGATAGCATGAAGAAACTTGCAAAAATCCAAAAAAATTATCTGCCAATTTTACAACTCGAAAAAGCACAGTTATCTAAGAATCACCCATATCTCTTATTGTATATTCCGCTCTCACCCGGAAGGCACAGGTCCGATTCCTGCTACGGGAAAAACTTTTTTTATTTTTAAAAATATATTTTTTTTTTTATTTCTATTTTTAAATTTATTATTTTATTTTTTTTTAATTTTGCTTTTATAATTTTTATTCTTATTTATTTATTATTTTGACTTAATTTCTTTTATATTTATGTGTTTGTTTTTTAAGAAATAAACTTTTTACTATCAGTTTAGTGTAAAATAAATATATGCAGATGTATTGAAGTTAATTTATTAATTAAAAACTAACGATTTTGAGTTAAACATTGACCCATATAAACAATTAAAGGTTTCTTTTTGTTTATTTTTTTAATACTTAATTTTTAAACCGCAACAATTTAAAATCGTTCAATGTTTTTAATTTGAAATTGCATTCAGTTTTTTGTTTAATGTTTTGTTTTTTTTTTATTATTATTATTGATTACTTCAACTTTTTTATGCTCATTTTCATGCTTGCAAAATTTCATTCATTGAAATAAAATATTTTTTTCAAGGTCCATTTTTATTTTAAACCCATTTCCATATCAAATTTGCCATTTTAAAGTCAACACTTTTACCATTATTGTTTTACACATAAATGTAATGTCATTGTTGTTGCAATAATTGGCAATATGAGAGACGACGAATGCTGCATAAACGCTTAAAACAAATGAACTGTTAAGTGGTTTTTAATATCATTTATTTTTTATCAAACTAAATTGATTTTTTTTTTTAATACATTGTCCAACTCATAAGTCTTTGCTGCAAAAAATTGAATTTTTGTTTTTTGTTATAAGTACATAAAAAAAAAATAACAATATATAGAATGTATCGTTGTTTTTAGTCGCGTTACTTTGACCTATCATTTTCTAGATTTTCCTATTCTTCCGTCCTCCTCCTGCGATTTCCAACAAAGTGCTCCGTTTTTGTTTGACTTTTTTTTACTTTAAATGTGTTCTACGATCACGTTAGACACCATGGAAATGCCCAAATATTATTTTTTTAGCAATATTTCTTCGACAAAAAAAAAAAAACTTCGAAAAAAACAATATGCTCTCATCTCCCATAGAAATGTGTGCAGCTATCTTAAGGACATTTAAAGTTCAAGGAAAATAGAAACACTCTTAAAACACCTTGTGTTAAGGAGATAAGCAAAAAATATTTTAACAAAAAAATAAAACAAATATTTAAAAATGGATGAGCATTTGTCCAGCCAATTAATGACACATAAAGAAGTGCCTACGTACTCATACAAAACAATTCATGTCACCAAAAATGCCAATAAACTTTTTTAATTTATAATATACGAGTACCTATGTATATTCAATAAGTCAAAATGGCAATTAAAAATAAAGACCATGAAGAATTTAGAAAAAAACGACTCATATCGGTACAAAATTTTATAAATGTTACTTTATGATAAATGCATATGTACACTTATTCGTAGGTACATGAATTTGAAACGCTGTCAAATCACTTCAATTGTTCAATACTTGTAGGTTGGCATATGCACTCGTAACATAGCTGTTAGCCTTTATGTTAAGTATCACTTGAACTGTCTGCACTTAACATAGCTCACCTGTCTGCAATGTTTTATGGAAAAATGTTACATATTTTATTTTGTATTTTTTATGGTATTTATTTGATTTTCTACTACTCAAATTTATTAAAACAAAAACAATTAAAGCATTAATTAAAGTTTTGATTGTTAACAATGGGATATTTCGCTGACACTCAATAGACCATCATAATACTTATGAATTTTGTCTTGATCTTGACCCCGGCATTTTATGCGATACTTCATTAGCCCTCTCATCTCATCCCATTTCATTTCATCCCATCCCATTCCATCATATTTCATTACATTCTATTCCTTTCCATTCCATTCCATTCCATTCCATTTCACTCCAATCTATTCCATTCCATCCAATTTCATTCCATTCTATTCCAATCCATTATTCCATTTCAATCCATTCCATTCCGTTCATAAGCCCTCTCATCTCATCCCATTCCATTATATTTCACTCCATTTCATTTCATTCCAATTCATTCCATTTCATTACATTCCATTCCATTCCATTCCATTTCATCTCATTCAATCACATTCCATTCTATTAAATTTTATTTCAATCCATTCCATCCCATTCCATATATTTTTAAATAAAAAAAATAGTTCAATATGATATTATAAGCATGATTATCGCTCGACTTACAAATGTCACATGAGATTTTTCTGAAAAAATGCCCATAAAAGAGATTTCGCTAAATTACAAGATTTCACATGATATTTTGATGATTTATAAAAAAAATCGCATGATAATTAAAAAAATAAAAAAGTTATGGAAATTGGCTTATGATTTAAAAAAAATGTTATGATATATTTTTTTGGATTGCTTTAGTTTTTGCGTGAGTATCACATGATATTTTGCTAAAAAACAAAAACACCACGACAGAAATTTTACTGAAGTTTAAGATTTTTCGTGATATTTTCATGATTAAATAAAAAAATCGCATGATATATTTTTTCAAAATAATTAATTATTAAAAGTGTCACTTTCTTGCCGGTGGTTTTTGGTTCCTTTCTTTTTTCGACTATACCTCACGTGGCGTCGAGGTGTTCCATAATTATTTGTTGCTAGGTATAAGCCCACGTATGGTCTTCTCACTATCTGCTAAGCAATTTTCGGCGCATATAATTGTTTTGTTGCCATTCTTGGACATATCAGTAATGATGGTTGGTTTCATCCTTTTTGCAAAATTTCGAAATTCTTGTTACCACCTACATACTATACAAATCTTTACAACAGCAATTAAGTCAATGTATGTATGAGTTTACAACACACATTTATGTTGTTACCGATGTTGTTGTTGAAGTGTTAACAAGATATTTGCACGCATCTTGAAGCCGCCACACGTGCGCTTAACTACAATTAATCTTATTTTTTCTAAATTTTTATAAAATTCTTTTTTTTTTGTTTAATTGAATAAGCAATCGCCGTTGAAGATAAATTAAGATTTTCAGCCAACAGTTATTACACAGAAAAAACTTACCATTCTTTGAGATGTGGTTGCTTTGGAGACTCTACGGCAATATGAAATATAAACCGAAAATATATACTGAAAAAATACCCCTCAATCTGGGGACACCCTTCCGATATTTAAACACAACTTTTCAACTTCCTCCATTGATCAACACACAAATAATGTTTCCGGAAATGTTTTTAAAACTGCCAGTCTAAGGTCTTTTGTCCAAAGACTTTTTTTCTAACTTTTAGCATAGCTTAGTGCGAGAAAATTTGGCTAAGATTGGAAGAAAACTGTCACTTCTTTCTTTGGTCATCCCGTCCCATCCCATCCCGTCTCGTCCCGTTCCGTTTCGTTCCGTTCCGTTCCGTCTCATCTCATCTCATCTCATCTCATCTCATCTCATCTCATCTCATCTCATCTCATCTCATCTCATCTCATCTCATCTCATCTCATCTCATCTCATCTCATCTCATCTCATCTCATCTCATCTCATCTCATCTCATCTCATCTCATCTCATCTCATCTCATCTCATCTCATCTCATCTCATCTCATCTCATCTCATCTCATCTCATCTCATCTCATCTCATCTCATCTCATCTCATCTCATCTCATCTCATTCCATTCCATTCCATTCCATTCCATTCCATTCCATTCCATTCCATTCCATTCCATTCCATTCCATTCCGTTCCATTCCATTCCATTCCATTCCATTCCATTCCATTCCATTCCATTCCATTCCATTCCATTCCATTCCATTCCATTCCATTCCATCCCATCCCATCCCATCCCATCCCATCCCATCCCATCCCATCCCATCCCATCCCATCCCATCCCATCCCATCCCATCCCATCTCATCCCATCCCATCCCATCCCATCCCATCCCATCCCATCCCATCCCATCCCATCCCATCCCATCCCATCCCATCCCATCCCATCCCGTCCCGTCCCATCCAATCAAATAAAATATTTGTTTTGTTGAATTGCTTGAGATTTTGCGTGACAATCGCATATTTTGCTAAAAAAAGGTCGACAGAAATTTCACTGAAGTGTAAGATTTTTCGTGTTATTTTCATGATTTATTGAAAAAAGTCGCATGAGATATTTTCGTAAACTTTTAAATTAAATAGCTTAAGACTTAAAAAAAATTGTCACTAACAGTCATGATAAAACTAAGAAAAAATCCAAAAAATAATTTTCTCTATGTAATTTAACTTACTCAGCAATTTATTAACTTGTCCTAGTGCAATCCAAATTTGAAATGCAGATGAGCTGAAGTGTAGCACGTTGCTAGAGCGCGGCAAGTAGCTTCACTGGTGTGTAGGTGGAGTTGTAAGGTATGGTGGAGTTACTGCTATGTATATTTAGTTCTATGCCTTATCACATTTGCTGCATTTAAGATCTACTCCACTAAATTAAGTGCAGCGTAATTTTTGCCGTCTGCGCGCTATATTGTTTTCTTACATGGAATGCGATAAATTTTGTTGTTACACTGCGTCATGTGTGAATTAAAGTGTTGCATTTGCGTCTACGGCAATTGGAGCAGAAAATTTCTGTGATTCCACATTTGGTTGAATTTCTTCGCATTTAAGCTGGAACTGTGAGAAAAATATTTAAGCGTTTAGACTCAATAAATTCAAGAAATAAATTTCAATTAAAGCAACAAAAATATCGCATGATAGGCGTCAATATATCAAACAGTTTTTTCAAAAGGTTATCATCAAGATCCCTTGTAAAATTTAGTCAATATGCCTTTAAAACAAACTAATTCATAATTCTGTTAATCAATAAATGTCAACTTTTACATACGGACACATCCTGTTTGGCAAAAAAAATATAAGCCAAGAAAAAACAAACATTCAAACAAACTCTACACACGAGCGTATTCAAATGTTAGCCATTTTAGATATTGCATCTAGATGGCAATCTTGTTGAAATGGTGTCTTGTTGTACAAATTTGAAAAACGTGCACATTTACTAAATAAAAATGTAAGAAAAGTCAAAACAAACAAACGAAAAAAGTAGCATGCGAGAAAAACAAATTGCCAAACATGCGCGCATACAAATTGTGACATTAAATTCACGGCACTTGAATCATCTGATTCCTCATTCTTGGCTGCACAAAACGGTGGCCAAAAAATTTACATACCAACAAATTATGTCAGACCTTTAGCGCTTTTGATGTTGCATTAAATTTTATCCTATGACGCCTAACGAGCGCGTGCATTTATGTCAAATGTTGCGCATGCGCAATATAATAAAATCTTAGCATATCTACTTATCTGTTGACTTTGATGGCATAAATATGTTGAGAGAAGATGCACCCAAACCAAAAGGTTGCAACACATAAACGGACCTAACAGAATTACGTCGTGTTGCAGTTGGACTGCATGCAGCAAATCATAATTTTTTATTACATATTTTGAGGGTAAAAAAGGGGCAGCATTTAAATAAAAAAAAAAATTTACAAAAAAGCGTGAGTAGTTCATCAGGCAGCAAATAATTTTTTTTAATTACTTATGGAATTAAAAATATTAAAACTAAAGCACAACACTTTTCCTAAGCGTAGTATGTAGCAAAACGAAAGATTTAAGCAACGAACTTGGCATTATTAAACCACATTGTTCACCTTAGATTATGATGTAATTTCATGTCTTAAATGCAACCAACTATCAACCCATATGAAAATCGCTTCAAGTCCAATGCGTCCGCTTTTCGTGTGTCAATTCATTAAATGGACATATGATGATGATGATGGTGATGCCAACATTGCTGTCATTTATAACGCCGACACAAGCAAAAATGTTGTGCAGTTGTTGTTTTAGTTTCAACTGCACACGCTGCACCTATGACATATGTATTTGTTCTTGTTGTTGTAGCTGTAGCTGTTGCCTTTGTTGTCATTGTAAATTACAATGATGAGTTTGTTGATGATTTTTATGACAAGTTTTGTTAACAAAATGATGCCCCCTAATAATTTTTCACAGAAACCACTTGGGAAAAATGATGACATGAACTGCAATGAAATGAAAATGTACTATGGGTTGAAAGTGGTGATGTTCGTTTAACAAATGACCCTACATTTATTAAAAAATCGCTAGGGAACTATGCGAACTTTTCTTTTTGCTGTTAAGTTTTTCGTTTAAAATTTTGTAGAAATCATGTTTCTTTTAGAAAATTCTAAAATGAAACACCTACTGTACCCCAAAACTATTCGAGTATGGAACCTCATATTTGAGGTATTAATTGCGATCACACATATATATACATAGGTCTGAAAATCACAATTATGGAAAAACCATAAAATCGGGTAATCAAAAATTATGCTACTGTTTGCGTTTGCAAGAACACATAAAAGAATTTTTATGAAAAATTGTATGATTACAAAAAATTTTTTGATAGATCAATACAATATAAAGCTTAGGAGAAAGTTTAATGCTTGATATTTGCTAAATTAAGGTTTTGTATGCGTATTACTAAGATATTGGTTCGATTTATATCTTAAATCGCACGAAATATTTTTGAAAAAGGCTTAAAAAAAATTATAATTGCTTGATTGGTTGCAAAAATCGTATGATACAGTTTTAGTTTTATCAAATCGCATGAGATATTTTGTTGAAAAATATTAATAATTTTTATTGCATCCTTAAAATCATACGTAATTATTAAGATCTGTCACAAAATATTGTATATTTTTTGATAAAATAAAGTGTTCAGCATATAATTTGTGACAAATATTGCATGGCATAGTTTTTGACAGCTTTAAAAAAAAAAATCCCAGATCAGATTTTGTAAAAAATTAATCTTATGTGGTGATTTTCAAAATATCGCATACGATTTTTTTCTTTTGAAAATATCGCATGTGATTTTTTTTAATATTACAAAAAATTACATGATAATTTAGGATTAAAAATTTTTAATATGTGATACGTAAAAAAATTTATTACAATAAAATTTTTAGTTTTATAAAATCGCATGAGATATTTTTGAAAAAACAACAGGAAAAATAATAATCGCTTGATTGGTTGCAAAAATCGTATGATACAGTTTAGTTTTATCAAATCGCATGAGATATTTTTTGTAAAATATTTATAATTTTTATTTTATCCTTAAAATCATACGTAATTTTTAAGATTTGTAACAAAATATTCTATATTTTTTAATAAAAAAAGTGTGAAGTATATAATGCAGCACAAATATTGCATGAGATAGTTTTTGAAAGCTTAAACAAGAAATCGCATAACAGATATTGTAAAAAACTAATCTTATGTGATGATTTTCAAAATATCGCATGCAATTTTTTCCTTTTGATAATATCGCGTGTGATTTTTTTTTAAATTACAAAAAATTGCATGAGTATTCACAATAACAAATTTTTTAATATGTAATATGTAAAAAAAAATTATTAAAATTTTTAGTTTTATAAAATCGCATGAGATATTTTTGAAAAAACTACAGAAAAAATAATAATCGCTTGATTTGTTACAAAAATCGTATGATATTGTATATTTTTAGTTTTATCAAATCGCTTGAGATATTGTTTTTGAAAAATATTTACAATTTTAATTTCATCCTTAAAATCACACGTAACTATTAAGATTTGTTACATAATATTGCATTGTATATTTTTTAATACAATAAAAAAGTGTTAAGTATATAATGTATCACAAACATTGCATGGGATATTTTTAAAAGATTTGACGGGACAACGCATAACAGATTTTGTTAAAAATTAATCTTATGTGATGATGGTCAAAATATCGCATACGATTTTTTTTTTTTCTTTTTGATAACGTCTCATGGGATTTTTTTTTAATATTAAAAAAAATTCCATGATAATTTCGAATAACAAATTTTTAATATGTGATATGTAAAAAAAATGGTTTAAAATTTTCAGTTTTATAAAATCGCATGAGATATTTTTGAAAAAACAACATTAAGTGATATTTGATTGTTAATGCTTGGAAAAAGATAATAATCTTTTGAGTTGTTACAAAAATAGTATGATATATTTTTAGTTTTATCAAATAGCAAGAAACTTTTTTTGAAAAATATTTTTTATTTTTCAATTGCAATTTAACGTGATTATTGAGATTTGATTTTTTAATAAAAAAAGTGATAAGTACCTACATCTTGCATGAGATAATTTTTGAAAGATTTAACAAGAAATCGCATAGCAAATTTTGTAAAAAACAAATCTTATGTGATGGTTATAAAAATATCATGACATTTTTTGAAAATATCGTATGCGATTTTTTTTAGTATTACAAAAAATTGCATGATAATTTCGAATAACAAATTTCTTATATGTAATATGTAAAAAAAATTGATTGAAATTCGATTCATCAAACCACTGTGCTTTGCTTTTTACTGTTCATTAAATTTAAGAATAGCGAATTTTCTTCACTTTAATTAGCGGCTGACTTTGCGATTTTTGGCGTTAAGACCATGATACACAGCTGCCGCCGCTGACACTGCTGTTACTTCTGTTGCGCTTTGCGAAAACACATACGTACGTAAAATTGTAAATCATTAAAAACATTTAGAAAATGCTTGCTTGTTAAACTCAGCACTTTTTTGTTTTTTTGTTGCTACTTAATCTTCCTGCAAGATGTCCAAGAACGGTCAAAAATGCGTTTAAGTTACCCCAACAGCTTATTTTTAATGAACTTGTCAACGTGGCGCGCTGTGCAAGTTAATGTGCTCATTTGGCGCATCATAAAAATTTTTGCGCCTGCGCACTTATACACACAATAAACATATATGGTTATATACTTACATACATGTGAATATCCGTGAGCAATGGTCAACAGCGTCATATAAATTATCACGTAAAACACATTTTTGTATTATGATGCATTTTACGTAAAGCTGCTAGCGTTATGATTTATTTACGTGAGAATTTTTATATGTGAGATACTAAGAATGGATATACATAATACTTTTGAAGGTCAAAGGGTACATTTATTTACAAGTGATTTTTTATTATCGACTTATTTGGTTTTTTTTTCAATCATATTTGAAAATTTCGAACTTTTCGGCAGAAAATCTACAAAAAGTATTATCAAATTCTTACGAAACTTAGGCGGAAACTTTTGAGCATTTGGATTTCACATTTTATCACTAAATTTATTCATTTCCCCACATATAAGAGACACCCAAGAAACAACTAAAAAATATTAACACAATTCACTTGTGCCAAACTAATTTATTAACCCATTGTTGCAGCGTTAAGCAAAATTTCGTATGAAGCGTAGCCATTGTTAAAATTAAAAATCAATATTATGCAATCGATGGATTTTATTTTCTCTAGGAAAAAAAACATCACAACAATAACCTAATAAAAACAGCATACTACTTATATGTACTCGTACGTACATTGTATGTTCCCTGACTTATATATGAAGCAAAAAAACAAAATAAGTAGTATTGGCTCTTCTTGAAGCAAACTAAGATTTATTGCGTTTAAAATTTTATGTTGCGATTTTCAACTAGTTAAATGACAGAAATTGCCAATAAACTACATTGAGGAAAAATGTAGGTACTATTTACACGTAAAAAAAAAGTTCCTCAAAAAATTATTTGCAAACAGCACAAAGTCATAATAATACCAACAAAAATTACGGTTTGTTCCAGTAATTCAGCTATTTTACTCAAATCTCATAAAACAAATAATAGTTCGGAAGTAAAATATACAGAGACAAACTTTAAAAATATTAAAACGTAAAGTAAAAGTTGGAACAGTAAAAAATACAAGTGATCTCTCGTAATATTTGTTATATTACGGAGTGTCACTGTTAAAATGTTTATGGAAAATAATATACTATAACTAATAGAAAGGAAAGTGTCGCAGTAGTTTAGTGGCTCATTGGTAAGAGCATCGCCTACAAACACAAATGACATAAGTTTGGATCGTTTTTGCATCTTTACTGTTCGTTTCTCGTAAAATTTGCGAACATTTACTGAAAAAACTGTAAAAATTGCTGTGATTTTTAATGTTTTCGTTATTAGCATTCACTCAAGTTAACAATCATTTAGGGATAATATGTTGTTTTATAATTCTCATTATGTTTATAACTTTTAAGTACTAAGCTATCTTGTAAAACATTAAGGAAGAAAATAAAAAAACCCAACTAACATTAAAAAACTTTATTTTTTTAAAAAACATTTTGAAAGTCTTACGTCCCAAAAAGACGGCAGCTTAAATCTAGATAATAGACGTAATAATGCAAATCTTTTTATTGCATAATTTTAGGCATTTTTTAAACATATATCTCATAGACATAGACTAAAAGAAAATTTCCCAATTCAGGGTCCAAAAAATTCTAAAACATCAAAAACAAGATGAGTTAAGCATCCGGAAAGCTAATTAGAAATTCTTGGACCCTGAATTGAGAAATTTTCTTTTAGTCAATGTCTATGAAATATGTGTTTAAAAAATGCCTAAAATTATGCAATAAAAAGATTCGCATTATTGCGTCTATAATTAGACCATTCTGCATATTTTAAGACACAAGCTTCGCCATTAAACACCAAAACATAGCAATAGGACAGTTTTTTTTCTGTTTTCCGAAAGTTTACTTCTATTGACTTCCGACTTTTTAACATACATATCTCTAAAGTTTGCGAAGCTTTAATGGCTGAACAAATTCGCTGTCACATTAGTAATTCAAACTTAATGTCGCCACTTCAATCGGGATTTAGGCCAGGTCATAGTTGTTCCACGGCAATCGTGAAGATTTTAGATGACATAAGGATACCATATGACGAAGGGAAGATCACTTGTCTTTGCCTGCTAGACTTCTCGAAGGCATTTGACTTGGTGGATCACTCCTTATTATGTGAAAAGCTGAAGATATATTTCGGATTTTCTGAAAGTGCAGTCCGTCTGTTGTATAGCTACTTAGTAGGCAGAACTCAGAGAGTTAAAATTAACACTTGTTACTCTGGGTATAAAAGCTTAACCAGTGGAGTACCACAAGGCTCTGTGCTTGGCCCGCTTTTGTTTACTATGTTCATAAATGACATATTTAATAAGATTCAGCATGTCACCCTGCATGCATATGCTGATGACCTACAGTTGTACTTGTCGAGGCCAATAGG
This sequence comes from Calliopum simillimum, assembly GCA_951812925.1. Lineage (NCBI taxonomy): Eukaryota > Metazoa > Arthropoda > Insecta > Diptera > Lauxaniidae > Calliopum > Calliopum simillimum. Next base: position 7,374,216 of record OX638370.1, read on the forward strand.
ACTTGTTGAAGATTTATGTGCGAGGATAAATGAAGATTTAAACGCAATTGCCACATGGGCTACATCGAATAAACTTAAACTTAACCCACTTAAAACATTTATTTTACCTATTTCCAAGACATCGTATTTTACTTCTGATTTGCCTCAAATTCTGCTTGATGGCGTGGCACTAAAAGTTGTTAAAAAAGCCAAAAATTTAGGGTTCCACATAAACTCTTCATTAACTTGTGAAGACCACATTAACTCAGTTATTAGCAAAATATTTTATACTTTGCGTAACTTGAGAAGATCTGCATCTTTCATTCCAGTTGAAACAAAACGGAAATTAGTCCTTCAGCTTATAGTCCCTCTAATAACCTATTTCGAAGTCGTTTATAGTAATCTTGACTCTGCATCTCATCATAAACTGTTGGTTGCTTTCAATAATGCGGCTCGTTTCGTTTATAGCAAAACAAGGTATGAGCATATCACGGTATTTGCTAACAAGATTCTTGGGTGTAACATCTTGAACTACATAAAGGCGAGAAACTGTATATTCTTACATAATTTGTTACACTCAAAGACACTATATTATTTATATGAAAAACTACAGTTTTCCAGGTCAAATAGAAATATAAATCTAATCATTCCTCGCTTTAATTACGTAAGCAGCAGCAGACTATTCTTTGTAAATGCCACTAGACTATGGAACTCATTGCCAAATACAATTAAAACTGTTTCATCTAAAAACAACTTCAAGCATTTAATCTTTCAGTATTTCTCCTCATAATCTTTACTCATTTTTACATTTTATTTTATATTTACTCTATTTATCAGTATTTGAGAGTTTAAAAGCAATGTGATAACTATTTTTAAGATTGTTGTTATAATTTGGTTGTTATTACTATGAATAAGTGGCATGTTAAAGACTAAGTTCTTCTATGCAAACAATTTAAATCAATAAATAAATAAATATATAGATTCAATTTTAAGATGATTTTTAAATTCGAAAATTTGTCAAAAAGTCGTAAAAATGTATGTATAAAATGTTGAAAAATGTACACAAAGTCGGAAAATTGTAAAAAATCCAAAATCTTCACAAAGTCGAAATAATGTTAAAAAAAGTCGATAAATCGTCAAAGAGTCAAAATATATTAAAAACGTTCAAACACTGTAGATGTATTCAAAAAGTCGAAAAATGTTCATTAAATCGGAAAATATTCAAAATGTTCAAAAACTGCAGATGTATCCCAAAAGTGTAAAAAATTTCAATATTTTCAAAAAGTCGATATATCGTCAAAAAGTCGAAAAATCTTCATTAAGTCGAAAAATATTTAAAATGTTCAAAAAGTGTTCAACAAGTCGAAAACTTTTCAGAAAGTGAAAAAAATTTCAACATTTTCAAAAAGTCGAGTTTAAAAACTACATTTGTATTCAAAAAGTCGAAAAATTTTCATTAAGTCGAAATATATTAAAAACATTCAAAAACTGCATCTTCACAAAGTCGAAATAATGCTAAAAAAAGTGGAAAACTTATCAAAACGTTGAAAAATGTTCATTAAGTCGAAAAATATTAAAAACGTTCGAAAAGTGCAGATGTATTCAAAAAGTCGAAAACTTTTCCAAAAGTGAAAAAAATTTCAATATTTTCAAAAAGTCGAGTTTAAAAACTACATTTGTATTCAAAAAGTCGAAAAATGTTCAAAAAGTCGGAAAATATTCAAAAAGTCGGAAAATATTCAAAAAGTCGAAATATGTTCACTAAGCTGTTCAAATAGTCGAAAAAAATACAATACAAAAATTCGAAAAAGTTTCAAAAAGTCGAAATTCATATGTTCAAAAATCAGATGTATTCAAAAAGTCGAAATATGTTCAAAAAGTTCAAAAAATTTCAACATTTTCCAAAAGTCGATAAATCGTCAAAAAGTCGAAAAATCTTAATTAAGTCGAAATATGCTAAAAACGTTCAAAAACTGCATTTGTATTCCAAAATTCGAAATATATTCAAAAAGTCGAAAAATGTTCACTAAGCTGAAAATACTAAAAATATTCAAAAAGTGGAAATATTTTGTTTGAAAAGTCGAAAAAAGTTCAAAAAGTGGAAATATATATGTTCAAAAATTCGATACAATTTGTTATCTCTTGTTGATATAATATATTTTTCGACCTTTTAGATATTTATGGGAACTGTACGAAGTAAATAAACTTTCTTAATCATTTTTTATCAAGGTGGAGCAAAAGTAATATCAAAATATGAGTTCCTCTTAATTTTTGGAAAAAACGCTTTCATGGCTAAACCGGTGCATCAATTTTTATAAAGTTTGGTACAGAGATAGGGTTAACACTAAGGAACGATAATAGAATGTTTATATTTTTAAGTCAGCTTTGTCACGCCCCTAAGGAGAAATTGCTGGTTACTGATGAGAATTTGTTTGGGTGGTCTTTTTAAAGTCAAATCAAAATGGTCGAATTTCGGCCACAAGGCAAACTCTAGTTTTTGATAATATTCCACACTTTTTTTTTTCTATCGAATTTCCGATGGGATTTAGTAACATTTTACTTCCATACGCATGGAACTTCTCTATACTTTTCAACTTTTAACAACTTTCTCAATGTTATATGATGTTAATAATGTGAAGATAAAGCACTTGTAAGCGTATATATAGTTTCCTAGCATCAATTAGAGTTTTGTGCTCTAATTTCGTTGAACAAAATTTTTAAAGAAAAGTTTATTGAAAACTTAAAACCTATTACATATCTAGTGTATGTAAGCTTAACAAATTTTTTAAACAAAAATACACAAATTCAATTGACAAAAGAGAACATACATAACATTGTTTTTCTTATATGTACATTTTTTTTTCTTTTTCGTTATTCCCAAAATAAAAAGTAACTACGAGTAACAACAAACGCACTTCATTCAATTTCAATCAATTTCATACAACTCTCAGCAGTAGCAGCCTTCTATTGTTGCTGCTGTCACTGCTGCCGTCACACAGAAGCCACATGCGGGTGCTCGAATGGCTTTTGAAAAGTTTCATTCATTGTAGACAAATAAACTTTGACAAGTTGTAGTAGCGCAGCAGCAATGCCCCTCTCTAAAGACTTAGTGTAACAATTATGAGTGTAAGAAAAAGGGACTTAAGTGGAAAGGTGGCAATGTGTTATAGGAAAAAAATTTAAAAAAAAAACCAAATAGCTTGCTGCTGGTTTTACATTCACTTTATGTTAAAGGCGGCACACCATAAGTTGTGACTGGCAAAAGTTTGTTGGTTTTTCCTTGGCGCTGTTGCAGCAGTGACTGTTGCAAGTGATGGCGCGCCTGCACAAGGTCGTTGCAATGAAGATGCAATTTTTATTTTTATTTTTATTTTGCTGTTGTACTATTACTGCTCTAATTAACTTTAAATTGTGAAGATATTGTTGTTGTTAATTTTATGTTATTGTAAATAAATGTAAAATTTAAAACTTCCGCAATCAGTAGAATCGCTAAGCAATTACAAAACAAAAGAACTAAGCAACGAACTTTATGCAACTAAGCTAAAGTTTAATTATATTAATGTAATATTTTTATAGAATTAATAACACATGCATTAAATTTAGTTTGATTTTACAATCTATATTTAAAAATTAATGTTTGTTTGTCTGTATGCTCTATATAGACTCCCAAACGGCTAGATCGATCACCGTCAAAATTTATGCTTTTATTATGTTTTTGGGAACGGCGCACATTGTTTCGTTTTAGTGCGCTAGACGTGAAAAATTCAAAATCTTAATTTTAAATTTTTGTACGCAGAAGTGTTTAAATATGTCCACTTACCTCCAAAAATGTATTTTTATGTTCTTTGGTTAACATTTAGTACATATATTTGCACTTCAAAGTTGATTTTTTGAATAAAATATAATTTAAAAAATTTTTGTAACGGAAAGCGCTTCAACTTCAGTAAATTTAGTGGTAATTTTTCCACGAAATAAAATTAAGAAGAAAAAAACCAAAATTGACTCGATGTATAAGCTTTCCAAAAATATATATTGTTTATATATATCTTACATAGTGTTGCCACAAACAATTTAAGCAGAATTGCAATTTTTTCTGCTTTCGAAATTTATATTTTTGTTGTATATTAGACTAAAAAGCTATGAACACCACTCCACATCGAGTAGAGATGGACATTTTAAAAAAATATGTAGTTTTTTGTTGACGATACGTGAGGTTTAAATCCTCGCACTTTCTCGAAAAAAATTTGGGCCACACTATGAAAATTGTACCAGATTTTATAATAACATCTACACTAGGTGCAAAGGGAAAATATTGCGAAAGTTTTTTTGTGTGGGGGGTTGCAGCGTCCCCTCTTTTAATTTTTCCGATGCTACTTAAAAGATAACACGTACATCCATTTACCAAATTTTATAATGATAAATGTACATAAATAGAGTATTTTCAGTATATTTGTGTAGGGGTGCGAAACCCCATATTTTAACCCCCTGTCTATTCGTATAGTATTTTGTAAATCAAATACACGTTCTCAATATAAAGTTTTGTAGTAATAACTCCAGAGGTGCAAAGATATAGCAATTGATATATTTTTTTTGTATGGGGGGCGCCCCCTTGATCAAATTCCTCCAATTTTCACAATACGTTTGATGAACGTAGTATACTCCTATACACAAAGTTTTGTAACGCTAACTGATACAAATGTAGAGATATAGCAAATGATGTGTTTTTTTGTATGGGGGATGCAATGCCCCTTTGTTCAATTCACCCCCAATTTCTGTGAGGCGTTTGGTGAACATAGTATACTTTTGTATACAAAGTTTTGTAACAATAACTGCTACAAGTGCAGAGATATAGCTATTGAGGTCTTTTTTATATGGGGGGTGCAGCACCCCTTTGTTCAATTTCCTCCAGTTTTTGCAGGGTACTTGGTGAACGCAGTGTACTCCTTTTTACAGAGTTTTGTAATAATAGCTACTGCATGTACAGAGATATAGAGTTTTGTTCATTTCTTTCGTAAGAAGGCTACCCCCACACCCCCGCCAAAATCACTTCACTCTATTTTGTGTGGTCAATGGACATATTTTAACAGTTATGCATACTAAAAAATTAATTTTGAATTTTTCACGTCTAGTTTGTATGAAACAGTACACTATGCGGCGCGTTTTTCTGCATCATTAGTTTTTTGGTTTTTTTTTTCACCCAAGGGTCCACCTAGGATGCCGTAACCATATTTTTTTTTTCTTTTTTTTTTTGTGTTTTCTACGCGCTTCATGTCTCTTAACGACATTTTAGTAGAAAAAACATTTCTTCACCCAAGAGTCCTCCCTAGGATGTCGGAACCAAAAATTAAAAAAAAATTGTTATCCTGTTTTTTACGCGTTTCGTGACTTTTTACGACAAGGGTCCCATCTTGGATAGTTCGTTTTTTTAGTGTTTCCAAAAAAAACATATCATATCGCTGAAAATAATTAACGAACATGGATGAGATTTAGTAGATTTGTTAAAAGTTTCTGCACAAATAATATTCAAGGGAAAAATGTCATATCTCTGAAACTATTTAACCCACATTAATTTTGGCGCTAATTATGCAATGGCTACTTTCACATATACTTCGCATTTTACAACATATTTATAACAAATATCTAAGACACATAAGCTTGATGTACGTGTATACATAACAACAAAAAACATTAACAATAAATGTACTAGCATAGTTTTAAGCTCGTAAGCAGATAGTTTGTACGCTCTTGCAAGTACATCCAACTGATGATCGATTGCAAACACATGCCACGCCAAACAAAAGACTTAAATAACGAACTTAACATCTTTCATTGAAATTTTTTAGAGCATTAATTTTAACCTTTCATACTCATCAAAAATATAATCAATTTATTTAGAAACAGTTTATTTAAAAATTTTTAACACCAACAACAATGCAAGTAAAATCAATTTTCAATGCACCGCTTGCTGCATAGAAAACAAAAGACTTAGGAAATGAACTTGAATTTTGTATTATTACTTAGATACTATTTTTTTCCCCCTACTTTTAATAACAATTAAAGATACCGCTTTTTTGACGATTGAAAAGTTTATTTTCTGTATTAATTTTTAATATTGTTGCTGTCGAAAAATTAATCAATTTATAATGGAATATTTGTTCATTAAAATTTCAACAAGTAGCTTGTTTCTTAATATCCAGCGAACATCTTTATGTCGAAAGTGTCACATTATTTTTTTTTTATTAATTTTATAAATTGCTGCTACAAAATTTGCAAGTATAAATTTGTTTGGAATGCAAAATAAATGACATGCGTTGAAAATTTATTAAATTTATATAATTGTTTAAACATTTAAAATTAATGGTTTATAGCTGCAAGTATATAAAATATTAAATCTTAGGTGCAGCTAATTAAAGCATCAAATCTTACGAACATAAATTTAATTGAACTTTGACTATCGTGAACTTTAAGTTTATAATTAAAATAAAAATATTTCCTATTTGTAAATACTTTAATAAATATCTTAATTATATTAGCAGTAATTACTTGATTAACTTTTTCAATTGAATCCTTGCTATTCGACTTGTCATTCAATGTAGTAAAGTGCCTCAACTCCATGCAAATATGTTTGTATACTAAGGTGATTCGAACAGCATACAAAAAACAAATTATTTTCTAGTAACCATTAAAATATGTTCCTTGGCTTATTGTCAGATTTTTCAAAAGATATTTCGACTCTGGTGAAAACTTCAATATTGTTAGATTTTTTTTTTATCAAAAACATAAAATTCGTGTGGAAAACTTTTTTGTTTAGCTACTTAACGCAAAAAAAAAAAATAATTCACAGACATAGTTCGTATAAAATGTTAAAGTTTTCCATCAATAGTTTTTGGAAAGTTGCTCTCTGCCTCATGACATCGATTTTAGAAATAGTGACAAATCCCATATTTCAAATATATCACCCTAAAAATATGCTACATATACATATATATAATTCCAAATATACAACATTTACTAGCATACTTTTATGCTCAAGTGATCTTAAGGGGAAAAGAAGCGCTTCAAAAGGCTTTCGAAGTTCTTCTTGTTCAGCTTGTCCTTCGAAGTAAACTTTCTTAAGCTTTCTGACCGCATTAGGGTTCAAACCGGGGTCTGTCCGTGTGATAAATAGAAACATATAATGTTTACTTACAACTACAAACTGGTTAGCCCTCTAGGCCACCGACGAATATGATGAAGAGGTATAAAATTTGTATGTTAAGAAAATGTCCCTCCAAACAGAATTAATTTTAAATAGGTGGCAAGTTTAAAATTTTAGATTTATCAATGTTTTTCATAAAAAAGATCACAATAGTTATTTATTTTCGTGAAGGTGTCACTTCATTAGTTTTTTAGCTTTTAGAATTAAAGATAATTTTAGAAATGAATACAAAAAATACGTTATAATGACATGACCAGAAATTATGATCTCTATTTAATTTTTCCACTGCTTTTAACCCATTTAAATAGCGTCGGCCATGCTTGCACCAAGTCTCTCTAGTCGTTTTACTCGACAGCTAAAAAACACACTAGTTTTCGTATGAGGCATCGATATAATGAAGAAGAAGATTATGGGTATTTGAAGTTATTGGAAAAAATAAATTATGGTATTTAACAGGTCATTTAATGAGTCCGTAGGATAGGTAAGAAAAAAAGGAAATTTTGACCAAACTCGATTTTATTATTCAATATAGATGTCTTCGAGGGCGATCCAACTTTTCGATACCACTTTTATAGTACGATTTCTCTTTTTTGTCAAAATAGGCCTCAGCTGACTGTCTTTTGGATTCTGGTGTGTAATAGTCAAGCCATGTTTCATCCATTGTCACATATCGACAATAGAATTCGATTTTATTGCGGTTTAACAGCGCCAAACTCTACTCCGAACCATCAATTTGTTGTTGTTTTTGGTCGACTGTGAGCTCACGCGGCACCCACTTTGCACAGAGCTTTTGCATACCCAAATGTTCGTGTAAAATGGTAAAAATACTACCATCTGATATCTTTACAATGTCAGCTAGCTCGTGCACCTTCAATTTGCAATCGTTCAGAACGAATTTGTGGATTTTTTTAATGTTTTCTGGAATAACAGCTCCACTGCGTTCCGCATCATTTGTGCTGGTACGACCGCGTTTAAATTCAGCAATTCATTTGTATCGATGGAGTAGAGTTTGCATAATGTTTATCTATCCATTGTTTGGTTTCCCCTATATTTTTTTTTTCATCAAAAAGCAATGCTTTATCAAAACTCGAAATTCACTTTTTTCCATTTTTTTTTTTTTTTCACTAACAAAAGTTGCTTCACACAAAATGCTATAACTCACGAATCAATAATTCGATTGCTGTCAAATTTATACACATATCGTTTGAAGGTTAGTACTAAATAAAAATTATACGAAAAAAATTCTAGTAACGCCATCTATGTGTCATCCTACGGACTTATTGAATGTTATTGTAATGCCCCAGACAGACGGCAGCTCTAATGCACATTACTGACACTATACTTTAAAACTTTTTATTGCATGATTTTAGGAATTTTTTTAAATACATATTTTATAGACAATGACTAAAAGAAAATTTCCCAATTCAAGGTCCATTAATCTTGGTTTTGATATTTTAGAATTTTTCGGAACCTGAATTGAGAAATTTTCTTTTAGTCAATGTATGTATGAAATATGTATTTAGAAAATGCCTAAAATCATGCAATATAAAGTTTCACATTATTACATTAGTAATGTGCATTAGAGCTGCCGTCTGTCTGGAGCATAAATGTGACATAACTTCAAATATGGCTCGAAAAAACTATCTTTGCACTTTGAAGCCAATACAGCTTGAAAGAACCAAGTTAAGATTCGTAAATAGAAAGCTCCAGTCCCCCTTATCGGTTATAAAAGAATAATCACTGTAGCGCTGTATTATGAAACACAATACGTAATCTCACGTCAATTTAATATCCCAGACAAACCAAAAGACTTGAGCAGCAAACGAAATAATGCAGCAACAAAACAAACCATTAAACAATTAAATGTTTCCAATTCAAACTAACTGGTAATTAACATTACACAAATTTAGGCATTTACTGTACAATTTCTTCTTAAGTGCATACACTTTTTTTTCTCGTTCAATGCTGCTAAACAAAAGATTTAAGCAACGAACTTGATTTTTTTTTTTTTTCACTTTACAACAAATCAAGGAGATCGACCAAATGCAATGCACCAAAATAATTACTAATAAATTGCATTTTTATTACACAATAACTAGATTAAAGCACGCATAAAACTTAATACAACTGTTTACTATTGCCACTACTAGATATTATGTGCTGGAAAAGAGCCTAGGGGTCACCTTGAGTTGAAGAACGTAGTGCATACCAAAAAAAAAAAAATAAAAATCACAAAAAATAAACTGTGCATCTTAGCATTGAATATAACGCATCATTAGCCAATTGAACGATTGAATTTTCAGTCTTAAAAATTGAAAATTTTTTATTAAATTGTATGGAAGTTTTGTAATTTGCGTGTATACGCGCTGAAACAAAAGCAATGCCATCCATGCATAAGATGCTATGTGAACAAAATGCTGTCTGTATTGCAAATTCTACTGGTAATTTAAACAAATGCGATTTTTATGTCTGCAATAAAAATAATAATAGCAACAAAAACAAAATATATTGATTTTTTTTTTTCTTTCAACTCTTGGCTATGTTATTATTTTATAGAAGCTGTCACAAAGAATTTTTTCCATATCCAATGCATACACAGTGGTTTTATTTCAAGTGACGCTTCTTCATTTGACTGACTTCGATTTTTGTGCAAAAAATTTTCTAAATTCATTCTTCTGTAATACCGTTAGATTTTATGTTGCTACTTTTGTTTTTTACTAAAACTGTTAATGCTAACTTGTTTTTTCAACTCAAATGCACATAACTTGCAAATTTCTGCAAACATCTCTGGCAACTCAATACAGTCTTTTAAGTCAACTTCAGGCAACTGGACTTATGGCCAATTTTGCAACATTTCTGGATAATACAGATGTTCCAAATTTTTTAAAATTTTTCAATAATTTAATTCAAATCCAAATTTATTGCTCTACTTATGTTCATCTCACGAGAATATGCATCTTTTAATTAACATTCGAGTGCACGTACTCCTCTGCTCAAAAGTCATTTCAATGGAGTAAAGGTATCATCTGTGTGTGCATGCAATTAAAATAAGAATTATATGTGCAAAAATAGAGCATAATTTGAAAAATTAAAAGCTTTGCAAATGTTTATGCATATATTTTCGCAAGCGTACTAACTACTGTGCATTGCAAATTTAAACTATTAATTTGAAAATGTTACACATACGAGTAGTTAAGTAAAATATTTTACGTGATCATTTAGCAACCATTGATGATACATTAAAAAAACATGTATTTTTATGCATACGTAACATAGTGAAAAATATTATTTTACTTTACTTCAAAAAACCTATATTACTTTTGAAGAGACACGTCTAATAACACTACTTCGTTAGATCGAAGAACAAATTTTCGTTAAAAAATTATGATTTCTGATTTCTGCGAAAATTTATAAAAATAAATTTAAATTCTGAAATTTTCCGCCTAAAAATATGTTACAAACAAAAATTTCAAAAAATTAATTGCATAGTTTTAGGCGCTTCAAATCCCAAGGTTTTTTTTAAACTAGTGTATCGTGTGAAAGCTTTTTCTAACTCTTACTTTTTGAGCTAAGCATATTGTACTTTGAGTGCACTTACAAAAAAAAAAGTGGCATGATGGACATAATTATGGACGTACTTAATCCCATTTTTGCTCCGTATACATAAAGGTACAGGGTGGCTGATGAATATTGCTACACAAAGAAAGTTAAAAATCTTTTTTTTAAATTCATTCAGTTAATATTTTCTTGTTTTATTTGAAAGATATTACATTTGTATTTAGTTTAATTAAGTAGTTTTAAAAATTATAGAGTTGAATGGCCTCCACGCTGGGTGACCCATGTGTGGCATCTAAGTAAAAAGTTATTCATAACTGTGTAAAGAGTTGCAGCAGGAATCGCCGCAATTATTGTTCGAATGGATTGCTTAAAGTCGTTCAAATTTGCTGGTTTTGTTTTATAAACTTCCTGTTTGTAATAACCCTATAAGAAAACATTAAGTGCAGTTAGGCCAGGAGACCTGCGGAGCCAAAGGTATGGAGAGTTTCTGGAAATCAGCTTATTTGAAAATTTTCACTGTAATTCTGTAATAACTGGCAGAGAAATGTGCGGAGTTGCACCATCTTGTTGAAACCACACAGAGTTGGGAAAGATTATCTTTCGGCGTAATTCTGGGTAAAAAAATTCTTTTAACATTTTTAATTAACGGTCTGCAGTGACCGTAACAGTAGCACCGTTCTCTTCAAAAACCTAAGGCCCGACAATGCATTTTGATGAAACTGCACACCACACTGTGACGCATAGTGGATACAATTCCGTCTCATGGAGTATTTAGAGATTATAATCACTCCATATTCGACAATTTTGTTTGTTAACATTGCCATTTAGGTCAAAATGAGCCTCGTCAGACATAAAAATACAGTTTAAGGCGTTCTCGTGCTCTTCCACCATTTGAAGGATCTTCTGGCAAAATTCCAAGCGAATCGGCAAGTCTGCTGCATTCAGTTTATTTATCATTTGAAGTTTGTTTGGAAACAAGTTCAAATATTTGTGCATAATTGTCTGCTGTGACTGTCTGCTGATACTCATTTGGGCAGATAAGCTTCTTGTCGAAATTCTGGGATTGGCTTGTATGGCAGCAGCTACAGCAGCGATAGTTTCCTGCATCTGAACTGAAGCGTTTCGATAATAAGACCTTCTTTCAACTGTCCCGTGCTCGGCAAATTTGTTTACGAGCCTCATTATAGTCCATTTGCACGGCGGAGTTCCCCCAAACGTGCGCCTATATTCTCTTTGTACTGAAATTACGGACTCCAATGCATGATAACGGTGGACAATCCAAATCCTTGTCTCAATGTCCCAAGCCTCCATTTTCGTTAAATCTAAAGAATAATCTGTAAAATACAAAAAAATTACAAAAGATTCATTGGTTAAAAAAAAAGTTATAACATTTTTTTTTTTTTTGATAGCAGTTTTCATCAGCCACCCTGTATTTTCCGAGAAAATCAAAACAGAAAGTTTAAACACTAATAACAGAAAATTTCCGTGTTACATTATTTTTTAATTTTGACACAATATTGATAAATTATTTAAGTAACTTCTCCGAAAGTGTTGGGTTCCCTAGATAACAAATTTACTAAAGAATTTCTAATTCTTTCGCAGGAGTATTATTTGTCTATTTGCTCCATATCAGCATTTCCGCCAAATGTCCACCGTGAGCCAAAATTTAAGTCATCATATCTCTGAAACTATTTAGCGTACAAAGATGGGATTTGGTACTTATTCAAAAAGCACCAAAATAAATAATATGTATTGGGAAAAAATGGGGGTATCACGCCCCCACAAAAATCAATTCATCATGTCTCCGAAAACATTTATCACACATAAATGAAATTTGATATATGTATACAGAACGCCAGGACAAATAGGGCCTTTTCGTAAATAAATATTGTCGAGAATTTATTCCCTAACTCCCTGGTTTGCAATCGCAAAAAAAATTTCGTGGAAAGGGAAAATACACTGGAAAAATTATGTAATCGGCAATAAGTTGGGAGCGAGTTTTTTCACTTTTATTTGTTAAATTTGCTCCTCAACTTTTTGCTAGGGAGTACTAAAGTATAAATGAATAATTATAAATAACGTTTGACAAATTAAAAACATTAGTAAACAATTTTAAAGCTTATTGAAATAGCTTTCATATGACACTAAAGTTTTTAATATCCATCTAAGCGTTTCCAATTTATACTGGTTCTGCTAAAACTACTTTTCACTTAAATTTAATTTTTTTTTTTCGGCAACTTTTTGGCGCAATCTTTTGATTTTTGAAATTTTTGAAAACCACAAAAATGATTAAAAAGACATTTTTTACTTTAAAAAGCATTAATTTAAATTTCACTGCTGCAATTGCTTCTTTTTCTTCTTTTGCAATTGCTGTATCTTGTTTATCTTTTTTTATAAGTCAGCTGTCAATATCCAGTGGAAAATGGAAAAAAATGTCAACGATTTATGGAAAAAAGCGTTGCCACATGTTTTTTTTTTGGGCAAAATGTCTACGAAATTGGAAAAAATCAGTGTTCAGATTGGTTGTTTGCGCAAAATGTCAAAAGTATGGGAAAGACTTAGCGTTGCCAGATGTTGTTTTTGTGTAAAATGTCAACGCTCTTGGAAAAACACAGCGTTGCAAACTGGTTATTTCTGAAAATGTCAACGATATTAAAATAAAAAAAGTATCCCTGCAGGAAGGGGAGTTTCCATTCATGAAATATTCACTACTTCCAGTGCTCCTTCTCCGGGAGGGAGAGAATGGAACTCCCTTCAGATTTACGATAAGGCCCATAATGTTCACTTGGAAAATGGGAGATGTCATAATTTATGAGATTTGGAAAAATTGCTGATGCCATGTCAACTTAACAAGATAAGGTGATCCAACATTCACTGGGAAATCCTGGTTTTTTGAAAGATTTTCAATTTAAAATTTGTATGGTGGAAAAAATGTCACGTTCATATTGCCACGTATCGATTCAGATTATGATCAAAACAAATAGTACAGAAGATATTTGAATCTTATTGCATAAGATTCGTTAATTAGTCGCACTTTAAAATTCTGATTTGTTTCGCTGAATTCTGACTTTCTTTGGATAGGCACGAAAACTACTTCTATTTTTGTCACGTTCGTTTTGTGTCTTTTTTGCGTGTATCTACCAGGACTTTGCCTGCTCTTAAAGTTGATACTAATTATAGTGCTACCTAAGGGCTATAATTTAAAGCTTAAAAACTAAAATAAAAATATGTTTTACTTCCACTTTTTTTGCATTTTAAATGTGTACGACGGTCACGTTCGTCAATTGGGAAATGCCCCTATCATACATATAAATAACTATATACTTGATTTATTCTTTGCGCGTGGAGCAAACAATTTTCAAAAGGCACACGTAAGAATAAGATCAGTCCTACAATGATTTGCCATTCTGGAATTTTGTGGCTTATTATGAAGTTGGGAGATCTCCTGTTGATTAGTACTCGTAAAAATTTAGTTTTTTGTATCTACCATATCAGGATTTTAAGGTATCATGCTTCAAATCAGAACTCGTTGTTTTGAGCTGTTTTTGAAGCTATATCACGCTTACAGTTAATGACGTAATTAATATCTGCCAACGGCCTCCGGCTATTAGTCATAACTTTACTAATACAACTTTACTGTTCAACTTTTCTAGTTTGATTATGAATATTAATAATAATTATCATCCATTGAAATAAAAGGTTATCAACTCAGTACAAAGAACTAAATTATATTTGTACGGAGTTGATCAGCTCAAGAATTCTTTCCACAAAATAAATATTGTTAAACTTTGTCACCCAAAATCTTGTTTAATTTATTATTTATAACAGAAAATCTTCAATTTTTACAATATTAGTTGTCGCCTATAAATATGTAATTGAAAATGTCAAATAATTATTTGCAATCATTAGTTATATTACAGAAGTTTTCGTTGCATATTTTTAGGCATTACAAATTAAGACTTTTTTGAAAACATATGGAATTGAAAATATTTTGTGTTATGAAATTTCTTTTCTCTTAAAATTAATATATTCCAGTGTGCCAAACGGTTCATATCTCCGCTTTTTTATCCTTTATGGATCCGTTACTGTAAGTTCAATGATATTTTTTTATTATGTAATTTATTGTGCCTAAGTAGATTGGTTTATATGAAATGGTTTAAATGGTTTAAAATACTTTCTTATGAACTTCTATATAAATTTTATACAAAAAAAGTATAAAAGATTTTTATATAGTTTACCTATAAAATTTAAACCAAAATAGTATAAATTGTGTTAATACTTCATGTGTATACATTTTATACGAATAAGCTTAAACGGTTGCTATATCAAATTGAAGCATAGAGTTTATACCAAGATTGGTGTGGATCTGTATTCATTCCGATTTGATTTGAATTTTACAACCAAACTTTTTGCTGTGCATGACCATAAATGAAAAATTTTACATTTATCGAGCAATATATTTTTTTAAGTGCAACAGCTTTTACAAAATGATGCATAGAAGAAGAACAGCATCACCGCAAACGGATACTCATTATATAGGTAATGGTGGTGATGATGTAATGCATTGACGTTCTAATAAATATTAATAGCTTCAAAGCAACATTTATGATAAATGTTAAAATGAATGTTTTTAGTAGTAAAACTAAAACAGATTTGCAAAACTATGCATTCGTTTTTTCTGTAACTAAATACTTAATAACCTGCAACAATAAAAGGTAATATATTTTTTAGCGCACTACTGTTTTTACGACTTAAACTGCCTCCAAACGAATGCAACATAAAACATTTTAAACATAAACTTCTCCACAGCCACCGATTACATGGCAATGATGTTGACTGCTGTTTGTTGCTGATTCTAAAACATTTTTTTTTTTTTTATTTATGAGAAAAATGTGGCAGTGAAGAAGTACCATTTTTCTTAAAATGCCTTCGAAAATGAATCGTAATCGTGCAAGCACTATAACTTTTTTAAATTTTTAATTTCCGTTGCTTTTATAGGCATCAAATGCGGATTTTATTGCGTGTTAGACGAGTTCTGAATGAATTGAACAAAGTGTCTGTGGTTACTTTGAAAGCGGAACTGAGCGAGGCTGTCAATTATGAGCAAATTCTTATAAACATTTCATTTACGGATATCATTGAGAATTATTAAACATTTTGGAAAGCATTTTCAAAATTAATACTTAAACTGTTAATGCCAATTTCCACTACATAAGCAAACGATTTTTTGAAAGTTTTTGCCACTTTATTGTCATGTATAGTCATGTATACTGATCATTATCTACTAATAACTTGTTACAATTTTAGATAAAAAACCAAAACAATAATATTTTTTTGACACAAAAAAACCCACTTTTAAATAAATTTTTACTTGTAAACAGCAATGGGATGCATTAAAATTCAATCAATCAGCGGAAATACCATGGCATGACATTTTAAGTAATACCACTGTGTTATGCATTTGTAGCATTGTGTAACTAAAATATTATTAAAAATTGGCATTAAAATTTCTATTTAAAATTGTGCTTCATTTCATATTTAATTTCATCTTTTTTTTCATTTTTTGTCATGTAAAAACCTATAATGATATTTGGCTATTTATTTTCATACTTATTAGTAAGTGCAGCATTAAATTCAACACATAAAGTGACAATATAATTATTAATAATAACAACAACACTAACAATAGCAAAAAACCAACAACAATGAAAAAAAAAAAAAACAAAATTTTCATCCATTTGCGCACCAATTAATTTACAATGACAAGCAATTGCATGCATAACTGACTGGTGTGTTGGGTAAACGAAAGACTTAGGCAGCGAACTTGATTTTGAACATGCATTACATATGGTATGACCAAAGCTTTCAAATCAAAGTGTATGTAGCTCAATTTTTTTACGATTTTTTAATGTTAAGTTATAGTATTATTTTAATAATTTTATATAAAGAAGTTTTCCTTTGATGTAACCTAAAAAAGCACGGAAGTATTTCAAGCAAATTCGTACACAGCAAATACTTAGTTGGAGTGTAAACTTCAAACCAAATTGGAATGAATGAATACAGATCTATACCAAACTTGGTATAAAATCTATGCTTTAATTTGGTATACAAACCGTTTATGCTTGTTCGATTAAAATGTATACACGTAATGGGCATAATATGAATTTTATATAAAATGGCTAAAAATACTTTCATATGAACTTCTATGTAAATTTTATACAAAAAAAGCATTAAAGATTTTGATATAGTGATACTATAAAATTTAAACCAAAATAGCTATTGTGCTAATTTTGATATAGTGATACTATAAAATTTAAACCAAAATAGCTATTGTGCTAATTTTGATATAGTGATACTATAAAATTTAAACCAAAATAGCTATTGTGCTAATTTTGATATAGTGATACTATAAAATTTAAACCAAAATAGCTATTGTGCTAATTAGATATTTTGGTTTAAATTTTATAGTATCACTATATCAAAATCTTTAATGCTTTTTTTGTATAAAATTTACATAGAAGTTCATATGAAAGTATATTTAGCCATTTTATATAAAATTCATATTATGCCCATTCAAACCAATCTACTTTCGCACAATAAATTCCATACTTAAAAATATCTTTCGACTTACAATAAATACATATATTAATTTAAAGAGGAACAAATTTTATAGCTTAAAATATTTTCAATTACATGTTTCCTTAAAGCATACTAGTATGGTTATGTACATTTTGTTGTTTTTCTATTACATTACCATTTTGTAAGGAGTAAATTTATAGATTCCATACTTCGGAAAACTCAAGTGAACGTTTTACTTTATACAGGAGCATAAGAGGTGTTTTACGAATGTATGGAGATGCTTAGTAACAACATTTTGATACTTGACACCCCTCAATTTTGTGAGGTTGGAAAAAAAAATGAATGCAAAAATAAATTTTGGGGGTGGGGTGAGGGTAAAGGTTAGCGCATCGAGGTCAAGGGTGAGAGAAAAAGAGAAAAAATGTACATACAGCCCTACAAATGTTAAGTGGTCACCTCAAGAGGGTGAAATGTATGACCGACCCACATTATTTCCCCCCCCCCCCAACATTTTTACCAAGTATACTTACCCCCTATCTCTAAGGGGGCTCCCATACCAAATTGACATTTTTAGGAAATCGACCCCCACCACTCCCTGGGTGCCCCTAGAAGGATCAAATGTGTGACTGGCCCTTAATATTTTTTCCTCCCCAACTTTTGAGATAAGAGGTAGATATGCTTGGTAAAAAAGTTGGGGAAGAAAAAATAATGTGGTTCGGTCACACATTTGAACCCTCTAGTGGTGGCCATTCTTGTAGGGCTCTAAGTAAATTGTTTCTCCTTTTCTCTCATCTTTGACCTCGATGCGCCAACCCTTACCCTCACCCCATCCCCAAAATTTTTTTTGCATTCATTTTTCTTTCCAACCTCACAAAATTGAGGGGTGTCAAGTATCAAAATCCAAAATTCGTGCACTAAAACACCCCTAAGGAGCACTTTAACAATTTTTTTTAGTGGTTTTATGACAAATACACAATACAGCAAAATCAAACACGTCTAAATCTTTCAACCAGTTCTTTTCAAGTGAAGCCGTCTCAATATGACAAAAAAAAAACATAAATAACACAAAGAGAGCGTACGAAAAATGAGACCGTTTTACGCATATACAAAATGTACAATTCCAATACTTTTTATTTCACTCAAAATAAGTAGGTAAGTTAATTATTTTGTCTAACACTGGGTTACTTTTAAATAATTTATTTTTAACAATTTTCACTCCAAACTGACGCGAAAAATGATTTTCCACAAATGCTAAATTTTGTGTGTATTCGATGACTGGACATTTTGACATTTTGGTATAAAATTTAGAGTTCATAACAATTTTGGTTTAGAATAACTTTATGGAAAAAAATTGTATAAATTATATCAAAAATCGGAATAAGTACATAAGTTTATAAAAGCAAATAGTTTTTTGCTGTGTAGCTAAATCTCCTTTGAAATGTTAATTTTTGAACTTAAGCGGAATTTTTAAGCCTTAAGCTCTTTTTTGCTAACATTTTACTGTTGCCAGCAAACTTTTTTTTCTAAAAAAATGCTGGTTAATTAAGCATAAAATTAGTATTTTTCGCTTACTTAGCCACCATAAATAAGCAAATTATCAGAGTACCAAAGAAAAAGCCAAAAACTTTAGAATCTTAAAAACAAGAATGCGCAAAAGTACGAATTAGACTTGATTAATACAGAATTCAAGCAACAAGCGCTCTGAACTAAGCTTATTTTCATATTACAATTGATGTTTTGACTGTGCTGTTTGTGTGCCTGTCTTGCTGTAAAATTAATTATTTCCACATTTTTTTGTTGGCTTTCACATTTATAAAAAACATTTAAAAAAAAACTGAAGCTTTATTCTTGTTATTTTTATGATTTTTAACATTTTTTGGCTGATTTTTGTATATTTTATTATTTATGCAAATTCATTGCAGTTTAAGGTTTTTTATTTGTACGCAGCAATTACTCAAAAAGGGTAGAAACAAAAAACCAAACTAACAAGCACCGTGAACAACCTTGAATTATGTACGCTTTAGTAACATAATATGCTTTGTTTTTCCTAATTAATTAATGTTTGAACTTTTTTTGCAAACATGAAAAACTTGCCTTTGATTTGCTTTAAGGTTTCTTTTCATTTAACTGAATGTCAACATGAACACTTTGATGGAATTCAGTTGCTGTATTTGTTGTAGTGTTCACTTAAACTCAAATTTAAAAAAATGTTTTTCAAATGCACTAAAATTTTTAGAAAAAATTAATAATTAATTTTATGTCGCAGTAAGGCCTAAAGCTGTATTTTTTGTTTAAAGTACAATCGAAATTCTAGAAAACTAATTGGAAAATTGCACAATAAGGCCATAAAAAATCGCCAGCGTTACTACCTGTAAAGGTTTTTACTATGGAAAACTTTTTTAAGAATAAATATTCTTCATTCAATATGCCGTGGCTCAAAACCATATTTAGATTTGAAATTTGATATTTTAACTATTTATTACAATTAGCTTAAAATAAAAAAAAAATAAAAAATATATTTTACAATGATATTTTAATAAAAGTGTCAAAAACTCATTCTCCCGCCTGCCCTAAGCCACTTCTTAGTGCATTTAATTCAAATAGCTTAGAATAAGAAAGAAGTTCTAAACATTTTACTATGAAATTATAACATAAAGTGTTAAAAACTCCGTCTCCCGCCTGCCTTAAGCCGCTTCTTAATGCATTTAATACAAACAACTTAAAATAAAAAAGTAAGTGTTAAAAACTCATTCTCTTGCCTGTCCCAAGCCTGCATTTAATTCAAATAGCTTGGAATAAGAAAGAAGTTCTAAATATTTTACTATGAAATTATAACATAAAGTGTTAAAAACTCATTCCTCCGCCTGCCTTAAGCCGCTTCTTAATGCATTTAATACAAACAGCTTAGAATCAGAAAGTATTTCCAAATATTTTACTATGAAATTATAACATAAAGTGCTAAAAACTCATTCTCCCGCCTGCCTTAAGCCGCTTCTTAATGCATTTAATACAAACAACTTAAAATAAAAAAGTAGTTCTAAATATTTTACTATGAAATTATAACATAAAGTGTTAAAAACTCATTCCTCCGCCTGCCTTAAGCCGCTTCTTAATGCATTTAATACAAACAACTTAAAATAAAAAAGTAAGTGTTAAAAACTCATTCTCTTGCCTGTCCTTAGCCTGCATTTAATTCAAATAGCTTGGAATAAGAAAGAAGTTCTAAATATTTTACTATGAAATTATAACATAAAGTGTTAAAACTCATTCTCTCACCTGCCCTAAGCCGCTTCTTAATGCATTTAATACGAACAGCTTAGAATCAGAAAGTAGTTCTAAATATTTTACTATGAAATTATAACATAAAGTGTTAAAAACTCATTCTCCCGCCTGCCTTAAGCCACTTCTTAATGCATTTAATACAAACAACTTAAAATAAAAAAGTAGTTCTAAATATTTTACTATGAATTTATAACATAAAGTGTTAAAAACTCATTCTCTTGCCTGTCCCAAGCCTGCATTTAATTCAAATAGCTTGGAATAAGAAAGAAGTTCTAAATATTTTACAATGAAATTATAACATAAAGTGTTAAAAACTCATTCTCCCGCCTGTCCTTAGCCGCTTCTTAGTGCATTTAATACAAACAGCTTAAAACAAGAAAGTATTTCCAAATATTTTACTATGAAATTATAACATAAAGTGTTAAAAACTCATTCTCCTGCCTGTCCTTAGCCGCTTCTTAGTGCATTTAGTTTGCTGGTTTCGCATATTACGTTATTTTCTAAAAAGAACAACGTACACGACATTGTTTGTATATATATATCGATACCTCCAACGTAAAAGTTGGTAACTCAAATTACCAACTTTTTACGTGACAGCGTTTTTCGAAATCTACACATTTGGTTCCTGGGCGCTATTTTTGAAGTCACAATCTAAATTTATTTTATATAGGTTTTCATAAAAAAAAAAAATAAAGTTAAAATACAAAAATGCTCATTACTCAAAAATACGATTTTCGAGCTACCAACTTTTACGTTGGACGTATCGATATATTTCTGTGTTAACTCTTCCAAAATGTATTTACAATGAATTGGCATTCACAGACGTTGGTGCCTCATTCTAGACTATTTCCGCTCAGTTTTTCTTACGCTATCTGCAAATTTCTTAAATATTGAGTAAAAAGAAAACTAAAAGTGAAGGAAAAGAGGAGAATCAGTTCTTTTTCAGTTAGAATTTCTATCCACCAGGTCCAAGTTTTTTAAAATATTTGCTATTTTTATTGTGATATTATTGTTTTTGAAACATTTTAGCGTTTTCCCGGCTGACATTCTACCATCAAGTTTGCTCCGGGAGAATGCTTCTCTTATGGGAAAATATTGTCTGTTGGCTTATTCATTAGACTGCTTCAACAAATTACGTATTTATGATTAGCGGTTGTCCATAAGCCTGGTGACGCTCCTAGGGGAAAGAGGGTTCAATGAGGAATGTTGCGGACGACGATTATGAATTCATCTGTCAGGGCTGTCACCAGTTTTTATTTTTTTTTTTACTGAAATGGCTTTATTTTAATTAAAGTTCATTTATAAAACGCTTTAATAAGTTTTTTAAAAATCCAAGAAAAATCAGAAACGTAAAGAAAAACTTTTTCAAAATTGTCGAAAAACTTTTGGGGTTGCCACCTGGTTATGTTTTTGTTAGTTTTGGTTAAACCATAAATGTACTTATTTAAAAAAAAAAATGCAATTTTAGTCTTAAATGCTATAATGCCAATATTTTCTATAAATATGCTCATCATTGGCTACGTCAACCGCAACATCATCATCCATCATCAATAACAAACGGACATAGTACGTCATACTGAATGATGTGGGCGCAATTTAGAATGCCAAGTATCATTGAGAACATTGCTGCCGTTGCTACCATTTGATGTAACACTTTGGCGGTCAGTTGAAAAAATACAATCGAAAGTGATTTGCTAAACACACGAAGACTTCAAAGCCTACAAGCAATTTTGTGTTGAATTGAATTTTTTTTTTTTATTGCCAATATTAGCAATTACCTCAATAAACCTTCTAAGCTGTTAATAATCTGTTGTGCTTTTTATGTTCAATTCAAATCGCTTAAAATGGTTTTTCGCATGTTTTCTTAAGGGCTCTCGAAATGTTTTATCGCTAGTTTTTGCTGCTTTTATGCGCACACTTGAGACACGTGCATTGAAAACAAAAGATTTAAGAAACGAACTTGTCTGAGACACAAAAATTGATATATTTATGTATGCAGCTAAAAGGCCATAGCAATATTTTGCCAAAATTTTATGATAAATGATAGTTGAATAAGGGTTTGTTGCTAAGCGCTATTACAAGGAAAGATCTATATTTAAGTGAGCGCTGTCATTGAGGTCTTTTAATTGAAGTTTTTATTTTTTTCCAACATCTCTTCAGTTATGGTTTAAAGTGGTTTTTAATTAAAATTTAAGCATAAAATTTGCAAATTTTTGTTAGTATCTACTCAGTTGTGTGAATTAGTCACGAATTTATTTAATTTTTAAGTGTAGTTAAATAAAATGTACATTTTATTGTGCAAAATGAACAAAAATATGTAGTTTATTTGAAAACAAGAGCCAAAAGAAACGAACTTTTATAAAAATATTCCAAGCTTAGTACATGATAATTTTAAAAAAGTTTGAGTCTTAAGTCTTTTGTTTTATTCAAGATTTTTTCTTTAATATAAAAAGAATTAGCAGTCATTGGAACAGGTAATACAAGAATCGGGAAAGTCGAAAAGTGGAAAAAGATAAAAGTCATTGTAAGAAATCGGGACAAATGGATACGTTTCATTTTGGCACTATGCTCTTCGTAGCAGTTGCAGAAGAATACATGCTGACAAATCTCATTCAACTGCGTCAAATAGTTTCAGAGATATGACGATTTTTTCTCTCTTATTTGAGGGAATCGTTGCTTTTTACATCATGTTGTACATGTCATAATTCATCTGCATTAAATAGCATTAGATTTACGCAAAATTATGTTACAAAGAAACATTTTCCTGTTCGATACTAACATACTGTGAAAATTTCATTAAAATCAGTCCTGTGGCTTACGAGTCCATTAAAGACAAACAGATTAAAAAAATGTTATTCTTCTTCCCGTTTATATTTTTTATTAAATACCAATATTATGCCTACACTTTTTATGTATACGTATCACTTTCATATATCAAGCAAGTTTGTTGCTTAAATCTTTTGTTTAATAAACTACTTAACGATTCACTTAACTCCAATTGATATTAAATTTTCAAGTTGGATACTCATATCGATTATGCAAATAAAAACACACACAATTGATTATGACATAAATCACATAGAAGTAAGAAGAAGATCATTTTAAATAAGAACAAGTTGTTGGCTGCCACCAAATTGGTAGTTAAAAGGTAAAACAATGCGCGCTGCTTGTTATGCTCAACATGGCCATATTAGTCATGAGATACTTTGTTATCTATCATCACCTTAAACGTAGATCTCTTGTCGACGCATGTTTTGAAGCATTTTTAAAATTTTCCAAAATTCATTGTATCTTTTTGTACGCTGGCAGTTATAATTTATGTGCTTGAAAATTAATCTTTCTTAGTAGCAACACTCTTCATTCAGTTTCTGGTGTTTCTATTTATTGGTGGTAATTTATTGAAATATCAATTTTAGGTGCAGTATTTTATGATATCAAAGATTTTTTTTTTTTTGTAGGTTTAGAATTCTAAAATACATGTTTTATCAAGGTTTTGCTTAAACTTTCTGAAAAAAGAATCAATGATTGAAATGGCAGTACCAGTTCTGTGACGATGACAGTGATAAATCATTTCATTTTCGTTAATATATTAAATAAATTCAAATATCCTCATTTCAAAATTTTGTACTTTTTCGTAATTTTAACGGAAAAAAATAATTAGGTATGCATAAATTGTTGAAAATATAAAGTTTTCCATTATGAAATTTTCAACATTTTTAAAGAATGATCTAAAATCGACCAGTGTATTCAAATATATTCTTTGTTGAATTTCTATATCTAAGAGTTGGATGTTGAAGGAAATGAGAAAACTAACGAGCAAACTTGACATGACATATAACCGTTTCACAAGAAAAGGTAACTTGAATTCTAAGAATCAAAATCCTTCTTCAACATTTCCTAAAAACTTATATGGGGTGTATCGCGTAAGGTTACAATTCTGGGATGTGAAAGAAGAGGCCTAGACTAACAAAAAATTGCACCTGAGGGGGGTCTAAAATGTACCCCTGAGGAGTTGTAGGGCTAAAACTGATTTTCTGACTTGTTTCAGAAAAAAATGTCTTGGGTCACCCTAACGTTTTAGAGAATACTCTGTTATGAAAAACTTTAAGTTAATTGTATGAACTTTTTAATAATATATTTAGCTTATAAGGTTGAAAGAGATTACATAAAGTTCCGGTCTTTTAAAGTTGATTTTTAAAATTTTTTTCCTAATTCTTGAATGTATGAAAAAGGTCTCATTAACATACATTTTTATAATTGCTTTTTGAGTCCTCGTCAAATTCCCTTTAATTCGATAGTACATTTGTCATACCAATATTTGAATTGAGTTCAGAAAAAAATACTTTTCAAAAACAATCAGTTTGAAGGCTCCAGTAGATAAAGGGCAGCGCGTGAAGCGCGCACATCATATGAAGCGCAACGCATGCGAGTAACTCGAGTGTTACATAGGAAAGTATGTATTTTTTTCCGACCTCACATTAAAAAGTTGGTATGACAAATGTTTTGCCCAATTAAAGGAAATTCAATAAAAATTCAAAAAAAAAAAATTATAAAAGTGTAATAAGACCTTTTTCATACTAAAATGGCCGCCAGAGTCAAAAATTAGAAAACAAATTTTAAAATATCAACTTTAGAGGTCCAGAACTTTGCGAAATCTCTTTAAACTCTATAAGCCAAATGCATTATTAGAAAGTTCATACAATAAACTTAAAATTTCCCATAACAGAGTGTTCTCTATAACGTTAGGGTGACCCAAGAACATTTTTATTCTAAAACAAGTCAGAAAATCAGTTTTAACCCTATAACTCCTCATGGGTACATCTAAAGAATACGTTTGAGTTTTTTGGAACGAAGTAAATTTTTTTTTTTTTCGGTTCTATTTTTGAAAAATTATAAAATGTCCCATAAAATTCTGATGCACACGTATTCCTTCGAAAATTCTAACCATTTATTGCCTTATGCACTTTTTTCGTACAATTTGCTATTTTTCTCTATTACCGAAAAAAGACACTATATTGTTAATGACTTTTGAAGCACTATCGTTCAACCCAAATTTTTTTTCCGCAATATAGTTCCTATACAATGTATAGTATACATATATATATGTATAGTATACTTATGGAGAGTGTCTACATTAGACCGGGCCGATTTTGTATGAAAAATAAAAAACTCATCCCGAAACCGAATTATTCATTTCGAGAAAAACCACTTTTGAAGTCCCATTTTGGCTAAAAAAAAATCATGTTTTTTGGTCATAACTTTTTCTTCATTACGAAAAGGAAAACAAGGGTGCTTTAGAAATTAAGACTATGTATGTTCTTACAAAAAGTTTAGAGTTTAAAAATTATAAATTTTTTTTGGGGATATAGAAAATATTCGCATCACAAAATCGATTTTTTTACGTTCTTCAATTATGCGGTCAAAAAGACGATTCTTCACTCAAAAGCAAAGCATCTTACGAAAAAAGTGTATACGGCAAAAAATGCTTAGAATTGTCCAAAGAATACGTGTGATTTTTTTCAGAATTTTTGTATTTTTTTATTTTTTCAAAAAAATTAATCAAATGGTGTTTTCTGCTGTTAAGCTCAACATTGCCAGCAAAATAATAGGTTTACTTAAAACCAAGGCATCTTCATGTGATGTAAAATGCTTTGAATCCTTCAGAAAATTGGTGTGAATTTTTTCAGAATTTTTGGATAATTTTTTTATTTATTTCTTATTTTTTTGACTAATTTTTGAAAAAAAATAAATTATCTCAAAAAATTCTGAAAAAATTCACACGTATTCTTTGGACAATTCTAAGCATTTTTTGCCATTTACATTTTTATCGTTAGATGCCTCGCTTCAGAGTAAAAATCGTTTTTCCGACCTCTTTATTGAAAAACGTATCGTTTTTAAGAGTCTCTCTAACTTTTGAGTCGATTTCGGGATGAATCTAAATTTCGACCCGATCTAGTCCACATATTTTTTTAAATTTTGTCAGAGGCGGAAAAGTTGCTTAATTTGTATGTACCTATATGAAAAAGGGATTTTCCAAAATAAATAAAAAATTTTGGTCCAAACAAAAAAAAATCCATTTTATTCCCTGGTCTATGCTAAATATCTTGATCTATGTAGTTAACATCATTTTTTTTGAAAACCATTTTTACGTTTGATTTCTTTGGTGGCGCACTTGAGGAATTTTTGCCCAATATCGAGCAAAAAAAAAACTATTCGAAAGCAAACATAACTAGTCAGCAGAATAGATTATATTAAAGACTTGGAAAAAGTTTGCTGCTTAATCCATTAATGCAGTTAAAGGATTTCGATTGCATTAGGATCCACTTAAATAACTTAAAAATTTAATGTAGCTTATTCAAAAATCATCTCTTCCCACCAATCTTGAAAAAATTTTGAGTCAATCAATAAAGAATTTCTTGGAAATAAACACTAATTTCTTCCTTAATAAATAAAACAAAATACAAAAAACAAATATGCAGTTTCAAATAAGCAACAATGTATTTATAACTCATTAATGTTTTATACACTTAAAACAATTTATTAATTAACAATAATTATAACAACACATTTGTAATAAATTAGACAATTAAACAGAGTTATTAATTTAAATTCCAAACAAAAAACGTTAATTTAATTTGAAATTGAAAGAAAAAAAATTTAATAACAATATCTAATTAAATTAAATCTCGACCGTATGCCAACACTTTCAACACTTTGAATATCTGCAAACGACTGTTGTATGTGATCAAAGAAAAGATGCGTGCAACAGCAGCCAATGCCGCCGCCGCCGCTCGCTCAATTGTTTAGCTGTTGCCGCATCCGCCGTTGGTGTGAACCAATTTCGCTCTCGGAATCGCGCAGCATAGCAATTTTAAGCACATGCGCGCATGCGCGTTGAAAATGATTAATTTCATAGATTTCAACAAATGCGTGGTGTGATGGTTGCAGCGCGCAAACATAAAGCGGGGCTCTCGAAGAAGTAACAGTTTTGTTTTTGTTATTGCTCATGAGGAACTCAAACTTTTAGAAGACAATAAGCAGCAGAAGAAGCAAAGCGCAGAATTATTGTAAATTTATGCGCGTGTACATGTTACAATAACAATTATTAACAGCGGCAGCAGCAGCACCGTCAGCAGCAATAGCAGTGTCAGCGTAAAATTTATCTGCCGAATGCATGTTTATGTTGTAGCTAAAAGTGCTGTGAACGTTCAATCTATGAGATAGTGTGCCAATACAAATCTGCAACACAAGATTTGATTACTCCCGCGTTGCTCATTTTTTCCTTTGCTTTGATGTTTAGTATTTTTTTTCCGCAGCTCTTAAATGAAAGTATTTATTTGTGTTCACACTGAGAAAAAAATTTGTTTGCTCAATGAAAATATGTACAATTCAAAGACAGTAAATAACTTTGGCTATTAGCAACATTTTTTTAAAAAAAATAACATTTTGAAACAAAAATTTGGTGCTAGCTTAAGAAACAATATTTGAATTAAATGTTTACAAGCAATTTAAAAAACTATGTTTAGATACAACTTTTATAAAAAAAATGCTTGAATATGATGTTTAAAAAAATGTTGAGATGCAATGTTTAAAAACAATATTTGGATACAATGTTTAGATACAATATTTAGATATAATGTTTATAAGCAATATTTTAGTGCAGCGCAAAAAACATATATTCTAAAGAATGGCATTCCGGTAAAGCAACAATGTTTCGCAACTTTATCTTGTGCACAAGTCCAGTTGGCCTAAAATTTCGCCGCACTAAATTGAAATTTTGCGAGCGCGAGAGAATCCGACGAGATTCTGCAATTCTGTTAGGCAACTGAGAAATACTCTGCTGTCATATTGGTTTTTATTTTGAGTTTCTCATTTGTGCAGATCTCTCTCATACATTGCGGTAGGAATTTAAAAATTTCAATAAAAGAAGTATTTTTCATTTTTCAATGAATGAGAAGCCTACAGTCGGTATATTTTCAACTTATTTAAATTGCAACATGATCAAATAGAATCAAAAAACTTTACAATTGGATTAATTAAGCGCTTTAGATTTATGTATAAATGGGCTATTCCACGCAAGAAAAATACATTTTATTTTTGTAATTTCTTAATGATTCTTTATTCAAAAATTTCTAATTGGTACGTTTTCTTTAATTTTAAGTTTTGGACAGAATTAGCAGAGCAAGGTATAATTTTTGTACTTAATTAATTAATTAAATTTGCTTGAAAGTTAAGAGTTTAAGCTCTATAGAAAAATATATTCTATAAAAATCGGGTAAAAATTCACCGAGCTAAGTCCGATATCATCACTTTTTCGCATATATCACATAGTCTTTTAAGTCAAAATCCGAATTTTATCAAAATTGCATAAAAATTATTTTCCAGACAAAAAATATAAGTTAATAATGACGGTAATTTGAAGTTTCTATGACCCACGTTTTCGGCTTCCGATCGGCCACTATACACTTATTGAACATTTTGAAGATACTCTAGACACCTTCTCATCATTTTCTGTAGAAGAAAATTGAGGATCATGTTGCAATTGTATCAAAAATACAAATTTTTGGAAGAAATCGAAATGTCTCCATTGCACTAAAACCTTAATATCTTCTCGAAATTTCATTTGATTTTGCTCAGAATAAGCTTAAAATGTTTGCAGTTAAATGTACCATTGTATAAAACTGCGAAATAATTTTTTGGAAACGATATATGCGGAAAACCAAGTGTTTCATTTTACTTTGATCTGAAAAATTTAAAAAAAATTTTAAAAAATCTGAGTTTTTCTTGCTATAACTCAGTTAATTTTGTTCGGAGCATAATATAAATAAATAAATAAATAAAAATAAATAACACTTTCTTGTGAACTCAAAAATCTTATGGGAACTCCTCTACGAGAAAAAACGATGATGAGCAAAAAATGCCAATCCTTAGATTTTTGGACCAATTAAAAAAAAAAATACAAAATAATTACATATTGGTTGAACTAAATTTCATTTGTTTGAAATTCCAGGTTTACGTCTTAAGTCTCCATAAAAATCATGTTGTCATATAAAGAAGTTGATAACATACCGACTGTAGGCATCACATTCATTGAAAATGAAAAAATACCAATTTTATCAAAGTTTTGAAAGGACACTACTTCTACTACTTTAGTACACTTTTTCGTTTTGTTGTACAACAAAAACATGAAAATTAAAATTTTACTAACACATGTTTAAGATTTTTCCTATATTTACACGTGATCCTCAATACATTTATACATTCGAGAGAGAGAGAGCAGAGTGTGTGCACAAATGAGAAACTCAAAATAAAAACCAATATGACAGCAGAGTATTCGTCAGACTCTCTCGCGCTCGCAAAATACCAATTCAACGCGGCGAAATTTTAGGCCAACTGGACTTGTGCACAAGATAAAGTTGCGAAACATTGTTGCTTTACCGGAATGCCATTCTTTAGAATATATGTTTTTTGTGCAGCGTTTGAACGCAAAGTTTAGATATAATTTTTATATGAATGCAGTGCATAGAAACAATGTTTATGTACAATTTTTACAGCCAATATTTAAATGCAAATTTTCAGAAAAAAAATGTTTAGATACAATGCTTGAACGCGATATTTACATGCAGGGTGTCCCAATCAATCAATCGGTAGCATGGCTTTTAAGAATTACGACGCTATGGAGCATTTGTCCTGGGCGTTATGCGCCACTTAAATGAGGCACCAGGCATACCTTTCATTCAAAAATGGGTAAAGAAGTTTGAGAAGACCGGTACATCATTTGAAAAACCAAAAATGGGGCATTCAAAATCATCAAAAACGCCAGAAAACGTGGAGAGTGCTAACCAGTCTGTTCTTGACAGTCCGAACCTTTCAATTCAGAAGCGCGCAAGTGCTTTAAATGTGCCCGAATTGTCATAACATCGTATTATGCACAAAGACCTAAAGCTGCACAACTAAAAAGTTCAAGAAATTAAGCCCCAGGATGACAGTTAAAGGTTTGAATTCAGTCTTGATTTAGCTCCTATGGACTTTTTTCTGTGGGGTTATTTCGAGTCTAAAGTTTACGCCAGTAGACCAACTTCTCTGGCTCATTTGAACACAGGGTCTTTCTACCGTGTCGTCATAAGAAATTTTAGTATTCGATATTTGGACGATATAACTTTTAGAAAAAAAATTTCCAATTTTCGTACTTTAATAAATAATAAACACATTTTCGTTAGATGGCTTAGTTTTTTTTATATTTGGTTCACTAAATATAAACTTCCTTTTGGCACTTCCTCAACAATATTTGATAAAAATGTTTGAGATTAACATATAGAAACAATGTTAAGATACAATGTTTATAAACCATATTTGAATAAAATGTTAAGAATTAATGTTTAAATACAATTTTTATAAGCAACTAGCTGGCCTGGTAGCAACTTCGTTCACCCATTCCCGATGCCCTTTACATATGTAATAAGCCCCATACATATCTTCCAATTCCTCAAGATTTTCAAGGTGAATGGTGTATAGAGCATAATTCTGTGAGTTTTTTCATATGGCGGGTGCACCGTCCCCTTATTCAAACCCCTCTATATCTTACATGGTCAATGTCAGATACAATATACATAGATGAACCAACTTTCATAATCCTAGCTTGTATAAGTGCAGAGATATAGCATTTTTTGCATTTTTTTGTATGGAGGGAGTTAACCCACGTCCCCCTCAGCGGCATCTCAACCCCTTAAGATCCTTCTACAGATCATAACAAACAATTAAGAAAAAAATTATATAAATCGGCCATAAGCTACATACGAACACCATTTCATTTTTATACATATATTTGTATAAAAATAATGTTTGGATACAACATTTGAGTTTATTGTTTAGAAACAATATTTTGATGCAACCTTTGTAAGCAATTGTGAAAAAAAAAATTTGCAAATATTATATTTAATGTTTAGACACAATTTTTCGAAACAATGTTTAGATACAATGTTTGGATACAATGTTTATAAGCTATACAATGTTTAAGTACAATTAGATACAATTTTTTTTGAAACAATGTTTAGATATAGTGTTTAGATACAATGTTTAGATACAATGATTGATATAATGTTTGGATACAATGTTTATAAACAGAAATAAACTAGAACCATAATTAAATTTTTGCGTTCAGTGTATGCTCTGCTCATCTCATTGCGCTGCAAGCAAAATAACGCTTAAATTGCTCTTCGTGTTGTTGGCATCTTTTTTGTTAACGAACTTCTACAGTACCTATGTAAGTATGTAGTTCAGTATAACAACATATTGTACCAGCCAGCAAAATAAAGAGTATTATGTATATGATGGCTCTCATCTGCTAGTTATTTTGTCGGTTGTGTAGCTTCTATCTGTATAGTACTTCTTGTATCTAAAATGTTGTTATTTTTGTTGCTGCTGCTGTTGCTGCCCTATGATGTTAGCTTACTGAGTGGTGTTGCTGCTGCTGCTGCACTCTGCACATGTTTGTTGCTTATTATCATTTGCTGTTGTTGTTATTGTTTTTGCAATTTTTCGGGGAGCAAAGATTTTTATGTTTTGCCTCCACTATTATGCTGAAGAGTATCTAAAAGATACATATTTCTATCAAAGCAGAAGTAACAACAACAACAACTACAGCTGCTCACTTCAATTTTTATTTCATTTTATTTTTTTTTTTTTTTGATTTGGCGCGCAATTTTTTTGAGTTTTGGATTCTTCTGTTCCATCGCGTTGTGATTTTGAGTTTTACGATTTTTTGTCTATTTCAAATATAAATACTGCTGCGCGTATTTGGATCAGCATCAAATCATTTTGTACCATCTTCGCAAGAAGAACAAACAAAGGATAAACAAAAAGTTGTAAAAACTTTAAAAAACGTGTGTGATACAGTTTAATTAAATAAGAAAATATACAAAATGAAGGTAGATACGAGTAATATTTTTTTAAGATTTAAAAAAAAAAATCGAAAAAATTTATTTAAAAAAAAATTATTGAAAAAAAACGTTATCATTCAAAAAGGACGCATTTATTGTGTTAAAGGATCATTGTGAATATTTTTGTGCAAAGAAAATAACTAAGTGATTGCAGTGGCATTAAAACTAACCAACAGTTTGTCGAAATTGAAAATTTTGGAAAAAAAATTGTTTTAAAAACATACCTTTTTTAAAAATTTAAAACTATTTTTAGTTTTTAATTATTTTGGAAAATATAAATATTAAGAGGTTTCATTTAATTTTATTGATTTTATATCTTACATCTTTTAAACTCACTCATTTTCGTGTACAAAGTTTGTGTTCGAAGTCTTTTGTTTTTATTGTGATTCCAAGCGCATAAAATTAGTGGCATATTCTTTGGCACGATTCTAGCTAATTTTAAGCACAAGCATTAGATAAAGAAACAAACTTGGTATATGAAACTTAACAATCTTTACAAAAAAGATTTTTCATTCAATTTCCAGAAACCATAAGCTCTAAGTTCTTGAAATTCTCAGTATTTATTATAACTAGAATTACTACAATTAAATATTGTAATTTTGGTACTTTTTGGATAGTTTTAGTATTTTTTTTGCTATTTCGTTCAAAATAGAAAAGCTCATTTATCATCGCTGGTATAATGAAAAATGTGAAATAAAAAGAAAACAAAAAACATGAAGTCAGTGTCAGTCAGCTTTTCATCCACCTCTTTTCAGCTTTGTGTTACCGCGTGTTTTCTCTTTGTTAATATTGAAAAATTTGCATTTAATTTTACCTGGCTTAATAGCAAAATATTAAAATAATTTTAACTTTGTGCGCATTTACACACAAATACCTTTCTAATGGTGTATATTTCAAAGTCGTTCTCTATTTCTAACATGGTAAAAAAGGTAGGACAGGTTTTTGTCTTGCTAAATAATATATAGAACCATAGCCACTAGAAAAATAACTTTAAAAGTTTAGGTAAAAATGAAGTATTCTATTCAAATTACGGAGAGCTCATGACTCTCGAAGCAGCATAGGGCCAATTATTTGAATTTGATGAACCATCTTGCTTTCAATGACAAAAAAATTATTTCTAACTGCCCGATGTGCATGTTTTCTATTCAAATAGATTTTCCCCATTATGATCCATACTCATACTATTTACGATTTAATTGTATTGTCGATTAATTAAGGTACATACATATGTATATTAATCGTTTTTCGGTAAATCGTCCCATCACTAGGTTCGTAGCAATATTTTTGTGGTTCATGCTTCGAAAGTAGTATATTCTTAGCAATGCTCCAAACAGTTAGTTATAAGCTCAAATCTATCTCCAGCATCAACTGTATTTTAGTGGCCAGATTTGCTTTCAATTTGAACCGTTTCTTACTTACTAAATAAGTTACATGGTGAAAAGATGCTCTGTGAAAGTTTACTTTATTAGATCTTTAAAATAGCATATCGGCATTTTCGCCAAAAGGTCTACCGTGAGCCAAAATCATCATATCTCTGAAACTATTTAGCGCACATGGATGAGATTTGGTACATATATAAAAAAACACCAAGACAAGTAATGTGTACTGGAAAAAAAGGGGGTATCACGCTCCCACAAAAATCACTTCATCATATATCCGAAAATAATTATCGCACATACACGTATACAGAGCGCCAAGACAAATAATGTTCTTTAGAAATATGGGCGATGCCATGCCCCTTAAAAAGGAAAATTCATAATTTATGAGATTTGGTACACATTTTAAATGTTTAGGGATAAATGTCATCATTTGGAAAAATTGGTGATGCCACCTTAACTTAACAAGATAAGGTGATCCAACATTTACTGGAGAATCCTAATTTTTTAAAGATTTTCAATTTAAAATTTGTATGGTGGAAAAAATGTCACGTTCATATTGTCACGTATTGATTCAGATTATGATCAAAACAAAGAAAAGTACAGAAGATATTTGAATCAAACAAAATACATTTATAAAGTAACATTATTGCATAAGATTCTGAAATCAGTCGCACTTTAAAATTCTGACTTGTTTCGCTGAATTCTGACTTTCTTTGAACTCATGCCTACTTGCATTTTTGTCTCGTTCTTTTGGTGTGTTTTTTTGTGTGTATCTTGGAATTAGGACTTTGCCTGCTATTAAAGATGGTAGTGCTACCTAGGAGCTATAATGTAAAGTAAAAACTAAAATAAAAATTTGTTTTATTTCCAATTTCTTTGCACTGGGAAATGACCATATGTCTATGCAGCCTAATAAAAGTTTCCACCACACCTTCATCAGAGCAGCAAAAGTTTCCAAAGTATTCGTTATGGGTGGAAAGCATTCTAAGGTTTCTTCTTTTTTCTAGAGTCTTCTCTAAAGCTAAATAAGATTTTTATAGCCGAAAAAAAAATTTTTTCTTGCTTGGTTCACGGGCTAAAAAAATTATTTGAGAATCACTGTTCTGGAGCAAGGGTGTCAGCGTAGAACAAAAGTGAGCCAATTTTGGCTAGCTTACAACAAACACAATAATTCAATATTTTAAAAATTTCTCGAGACTACCACACCCATGAAAATTTGACTTATGATCCACTACTTCACATCAACTTTGAGTTCGATTCTGGTGTGTATGAAAAAAAAAACAACAAAAACAATTTTTCATGGGTGTTGTAGTTCCGAGAAATTTTAAAAACTATTGAAATATTGTTTTTGTGTTAGACGAACCAAAATTTTACATTGACTGCTCTAGGCTTTATTTTACTTAAATAATTAACTTATATCATTGTTTCATCGCCAGGAATTCAGACACTAGAAATTATATTCTTTCGTCGTAGAAAGTCAAACACTTTAATGGTCGCCTGTATATTACGAAACCTTAAGTTACCAATTAATTCTTCAGATTACGACTTTTCTTACGAAAAACTAATTGTGAATAATATTGATTGCTCAAATAGATTTTAAGCGGATCCACAATAACATGCGCAGAGTGGGTTATTTTTGAAAATTTTTTGACACAACTTTTTCTCCATTTTGGACAGTTTTTCTTTCTTTTTCAATGCAGGGTTAAAAAATCATTAAAATCATTCAATAAGAATTTCGATAACTCACAACGAATTATTAGAGTTGTGTATGAAACAGTATTGTTCAAAATATGCTATTTTTGTAAATGCAAGCACACAATCAACAAAAATATTTTTATCATGATGACTATCAAAAATATTTAATCAAGACATTTTAATTTTAAAGATAACTAAATTCCACTAAAAAATGACTTTAATTGCATTTTGGTTTGAACAAAACCCTCAACACAAATCAAAGCCAAGTTCAAACGAAAATCATTAGAAAATGACAAATTTCCTGTTGAAAACTAAACGTGATATTTAAAAACAACAAAATTAGAAGAGAAAAAACATAAATTAATGCTAATCTGTGCAGATTAAAATTAATTTTATCATTTTATCAACATTAATAAATTTTATTTAGACTTAAAACAAAAGCAAATAAATCTTTTTAGCAAACAAACAACAAACACATAATAAAAATATTTGGCAGCATATTAATTTTGCCAAAGTTTATAATTTAATATGAAATTTAAATAACGCAGCATGCCAACGGAAGTGATTGAAAATACTTCTGTAGCTGTTGAATAGTAAAAAATTTAAAAAAATTCATATATTAAATGTCAAATCTTAAAATAGTTTTCAAATATTTTCATAGTTTTTATTATTACAAGTTTGTTGCTGCAGTCTTTTGTTTTCATATTTTATGTTTAAATAAAAAATTTATATGTTTCAATAGCAATAAAAAACTTGAGAGTTGCTCTACGCCAACAATTAGTGCTGCTTGAGAACATTTTCAAGCAGCCACATTGTGACATTGCAAAATCAAGTTCGTTGCTTAAGTCTTTTGTTTTTCTTTATGTCACATTTAATTAGAAATTAACAACAAACGCTTAAATTTGCAATATTTTAATAACAGCAGCATAAATAATGCAAGAAAATACATGCACACACACACATAAATGCATACAAACATTTGTATCAACACTCCTGCGCTGCCATACAAGTAATTGATGTCTGTTACTCATGTTTTATGCATAAATTTATCATTTCATATCTATGGCGGTGCATCTTAAGTCAATTCAATTCATCTTCAAACGTTGGCATCTTCATCGCGTGCAATGTGCTGCAAATTATGTTGATGAGAGCGCAAAAAAGAAAAAAAATACCGCGAAAAGCCAAAACAAGTGGCAACACTTCATGGCACATAAATTAAAATGCTTTTAATGTAATTGTTGTTGTTGACAAATTTGCATTAGTTCTTCATTGGCGCCTTTCAATCAATCGATTTTATCAATTATATGACAGCGCATCTGTATCAGTATTTTTAGTGCAATATTTTATTCTTTAATTGTCTTTAATTAGTTTTAAAGATCTTAAGAAACTTAAATTTTTCTTTGATGGAATTCTTGGTTTAGACTATTGCTGCTTTCTTTGTTGTTTCTGCTTTGAAAACATCAGTTTTTCCTTATAACTCAGTAATACTTTTCGGCTTGAATATCCTCTTACAAATGTGAATGTTGTGATCATGAACGCATTCTGACGCTATATCCAAATCCAAGCTCAGTATTGCTCTGCCACATCAGAATTTCGAGTTATTCTTGTCTAAAAGTGCAAGAACATAATATTTTTTGCTGATTGTAGCATATAGTACTATCCTTCATCTTCAAAACATGCCATCAAATGATCATCTATTATTATTCCTAGCAAAGTAATGGTCGTTTTTAGATGACATCACTGATTTCCAAATCCAGCGTCGTTACAGCCCAATAGCCTCAAACAAACTCATTTTCAAAAATGTCCTTTTGACGCATGGATATACGCCTGCCACTTCAAATTTATATTCTAGAGGCTTTTTGTTATTATGGCCGGCGTAATCTTGTCCGTTGATCCTTTGCCAGATTGTGAATTTCCATGTTGACGATGTTCAATCCACTTTCCTGCTTTAATTATTTGTAAATTCATTCAAATACTTTCAATCACTTCTTATTAATTTTATATCACTTTGAATTACTTTCAGTCACATTCAATTTTTCTAAATCAATTGAATGCTTTTAAATTGAACAAAATATTGAGCATATTTTGTAATCTACAACATAAAAAAATGGCCCGTGCTGCAATATTTTTTTGTTGTTTAATGTTTTAGTTAACCAAAACAGTGTGGATATGAATCATTAGCTAAACTCTTGTCAACATTTTAGTTAACTAATTGGTGAACTAATTACTCTGGATCCACGCCTTAGTTGTAGAAATGAACGAACTTTAACTTTTCTCAACTATTTTCAATCATCCTCAATCAATTGAAAATATGTGTTTTCAGTTATTAGTAATCCTTTTTAAAATGCCTCATGCTCAAGACATTACTTTCAATCACTTTCTATCAGTTTCAACTATTTTCAATCAGTTTCAACTACTTTCAATTAGTTTCAGCTACTTTCAATCACTTTCAACTACTTTCAATCACTTTCAATTACTTTCAATCAGTTTCAACTACTTTCAATCACTATCAATCACTTTCAACCACTTTAAATCACATTCAACTACTTTCAATCACTTTCAATCAAAAAATATATATTTCATAACCATAAAAAACCTCTAATTACTGAAGAATTCTTTGCAATCTAGCAAAAAAAAATATTCAACTTATTGCCAAAATTAACATAAAAAACAACTTATTAAAAATGAACAAACTACTATATAAATATGAGTTAATACAACAAAATTGCAACCCAATTAAGAGCAATTTTTTGTATTATAAATTTTGCGCCCACCTGCAAAAAAAAAATACAACAACAACAACACGATAGTGATGATAAAACCTCAACTGGGGCTTTTAGTAATTTTTTCCAGCTTATTTCAACATTTACACTTTTTCCCTACTCTTTTTGTTGCAAAAATTAATTCATAAAACCTAAAAACTTTAAGTAAAGCGTGAAGAAAAACACTAAGAAATTCATTGAGTAATTTACTGTTTTTGTTGCTGTTGATGATGAGCCTACAAAATGCAGCACAATAATACTCGTAACAAACTGAACAAGTGAATTAAGAGCAGAGCATTGTCATAGTCATGCATAAAATGTTAATTTCCTCTAATTATGAGTTGCAAAGTTGTGAGAGATATAAAACGTACAAAAATTTTACAACAATGTACTGCCTGAAGAGGGGCGAAATTAAATTGTAAATAAAAGGAAAACTAGTGGGTGGCTAAACCCCCAGCTAACACTGTTAGCTCATTACGTACAAACCCTTGAGACCATTTAAAATATGCACTCCACTGCATTTTGTTATAAATACAAACGTACCAGACTTTAATTAATCTTGACGTTATGCTTTTTGGCTTCTTTGCTAGTCATTTTTTCGATCTATCAAACATTTTTGCTTTAAATGCAGACGCTCAGGTTATCATGTGGCTTATAATCTTAGTTGGGATTAACCTGCTACAGTTTATCTCATCTTCTTCAACCGACGTCTTCGTCTACTTGCGCTGTTTGAGTTGAACGTGTGCTGCTTGATTGCGATCTAGATTTTCAATTATGATTTATGCGTTTTTAGCCATTATGGCAAAATGTTAATGCATTCATGAAAATTTTCGTAGTTTTTTTTTTAGTGCACAATTAATTGTCTTTTAGTAAAGTTTGCTGTAATTTGTTAGAAATGCTAATTGAAGGCCTCTTGCTGAGCAATAAATAGTATGCACAGATTTTGCAATGATGCTTTATGTTATGCTAAAGTGTGCAACTGGTTGTGTTAAAACGCTGCAGGTGGGATTTCATCAAGTACTTAAATTAGAAATAGTTGGTTTTTGGCAGTGCCAACTTGTCATGATTGTGATGATAGCAAAAATTTTTAAGCGAAAATGAAAAAAAATTTAAAGTGATTGAAGGTAGTAGTTATAATTGGTTTAAGTAAAGTGATTAATTAGAATTGAAAGTAATTGTAAGCAGTTGAAAGTAATTGAAAGTAGTTGAAAGTAATTGGAAGTAGTTGAAAGTAATTGAAAGTAATTGCAAGTAGTTTTAAGTGTTTAGTTGAGAGTTACTGAAGTTAGTTAAAAGTAATTAACAGTAATTAAAAGGAATTGAAAGTAGTTGAAAGTAATTGAAAGTAGTTTAAAGTGGGTAGTTGAGAGTTACTAAAAGTAATTGAAAGTTATTTAAAGTAGTTGAAACTTATTGAAAGTAATTGAAAGTGATTGAAACTAGTTGAAAGTGGTAGTGATTGAAGGAAGTTCAAAGTGATTGAAAGTTTTTTAAAGTGATTGAAAGTAGTTGAAAGTGATTGAAAGCAGCTGAAACTAATTGAAAGTAGTTGAAACTGATTGAAAATAGTTGAAACTGATAGAAAGTGATTGAAAGTAATGTGTTGAGCATGAATAAAAGTTAGTGAAGATTAGTTCACCAATTAGTTAACTAAAATGTTGACAAGAGTTTAACTAACGATTCATTTTCAAACTGTTTTGGTAAATAAAACATTAAACAACAAAAAAATATTGCAGCACGGGTCATTTTTTTATGTTGTAGATTACAAAATATGCTCAATATTTTGTTCAATTTGAAAGTATTCAATTGATTGAGAAAAATTTAATGTGACTGAAAGTAATTCAAAGTGATATAAAATTAATAAAGTGATTGAAAGTATTTGAATGAATTTACAAATAATTAAAGCTGGAAAGTGGATTAAAAAATGGTTTGGTCTTACAAAACGTAAAAATGTTCAAGAAGGGAAAAGGGCTAGAATTTAAAATGACTGAAAATTTTTAAGAGTGGTTGAATGTGCTTAACAATTATGAAAAAAATTGAAGGCAGTTGAAAGTAGTTGAAGGAGGTTAAAAGTAACTATTTAAGAGAAAATTACATACTTTGATATCAGACCATATGCGTAACAAATAAGAAGTAACATATGCTTTATGTCAATGATAAGCAGGTCCACGTTGGGCGCCAAATGTAAAGGGGTAAATCTCTTAGTTTACTATTTAATTAAATTTATACAAGTATATCAGCGGTTGTTCAGTTCAATTTGACAGACAAGCAAATTCAACCAGAAATTTACCTTTTTTTTACAATACAACTTATAACTAAATCATTCTCTCTTACTTCAATTTCAGTGCTTTGCAACGATAGCTCTCTTAGCCTTTGTCGCCGTACTTGTTCATGCCGAACCACCTGTACCGCAAAGTCAATATTTACCGCCCAATCAGCAAGCACAACAACCCTCCAATAACTACTTGCCTCCAACGCAATCCTATCAAACACCCAGCAATAATTATCTGCCTCCTCAACGCAGTCAACAACAGCCTTTGCAACAGCCAGGCGCAACATATGGCGCACCACAGCAACAACCATCGAATAGCTATGGCGCACCAGCAGTAACAGGCGCTATTTTCCCCAAGCAACAAGGTGGTGGCGGTGGACAACAAGGTGGCTATGGCGGCGGCGGTAACAATGGCTACGGCAATCGTGCTGAAGAAAATTACGGTCCAGCAAAATATGAATTCAAATATGACGTACAAGATTATGAATCTGGCAATGATTTTGGTCATATGGAATCACGTGATGGTGACTACACTGTCGGACGTTATTATGTGCTTTTGCCCGATGGACGCAAACAAATCGTTGATTACGAGGCCGATCAGAATGGTTATCGCCCAACTATTACATATGAACAAACTCAAAATGGCGGTGGTGGTGCCGGCGGTGCTGGTGGACGTGGTGGTGGACAATATGGTGGTGGCCAACAGGGTGGTGCTGGTGGCGGTGCTGGTGGTTATGATAGTAATGCTCAGAGCAATAAATTTGGCGGTTATCAATAGAGACAAAAAGAGATTTAGTGTTAAAAACAGCGCGCATAAAGAGTGTAAGGAAGCGAGAATGTTAGTTTAAGAGCAAGTTATTTTTTAATTTTAAATCTCGAGGGCCTGTGAGTTAGAGGGCCCTTGAGTTGTTGACCAAGATGATGATGATGATAATGATGATGAACTCGAACAGATTAAGGCCAGTCGTTATATAATTTTTTTTTTTTTTTTTCATACATTTTTCAATATACAAATATTTTTAGGTAATCATTTAGCATAGAAGATTCTCTTAAGTTTACGCTTCTACCCTCTCAACTCTTTCAAGCCATGACTCCAAGCATCTAATTTGCTTTTAAAATGAAACGCTATTTAGTTAAAAATTCTACTTAGTAGTTAGTAAAGGGAGCATACTCAGTATTATTCAACTGTCGCTACATTTTTCTAACTTTTTATCTCTTTCTCTATCTATCTGTCTATCCTTCTTACTCTTTTTTGTATTTCCGTCATTTGCACCATTATTGCCACTACCATTTTTTCACTCAAAACCATCCAACACTTGCCAAGTAAAGGTTTTCTTGCCGTCACCAACTGCCATAGGAAATTTTGAGCAACGACATGAAAACTCTTTATTATTGACTTGAGTTATTGAGTTTATTGTTCTATGTATTATTTGTATTTTTGGTAGCAATTAAGCACTACATTTTTTTGTATATTTCAAAAACAAAACACACACGTAAATCATACACACACCAACACATCATTGCATTAAATGTTAAATAATTTAAAAAAAAAGTATTGTAAAAATAATAATTTTATGAAATAAATACGAACGATGCATTTTTGTATAAAACAAAGTTAAATCGATTGCATTTTTATTAAATTTTGTAAAAAACTTTTCAGAATTCAAACAAGTGTTATTTAAAAATATCACTCAGAATAAAAGTGAGCCAATTTTGGCTCGCTTACATCAAACATAATATTTCAATATTTTTCAAATTTCGCAGAGTTACAACACCCAAGGAAAATTTGTTTTCTTTTTAAATACCCAAGATACTAATTGTCTACACTGTTTACGCAGGAATACGCATAAGCTCCCAAAAACCGGGTTTAATGTCCAGCGATTGGCAACGCGAATTGTACCCATAGAAAATTCTTCAATTCATGCCGCCATCTCTCTCACTTTCATGCGTATGCGTTGATTACGTCAAACTCATGAGCTTTTGTCGTCCGTTTTTCCATCGTGCTTAGCAGCGGCCGCCGAAAATTTCAATTATAATTCTTTTTAATATTAAATTTGTTTAAAACTTAAAATAACTTACATACTTAAAACTAAATTAAAAACGTTCAATAAATTATAACGTAAAAATAAATTCAAAAGTTAGTTTTTCTCTTTGGAAAGAAGATACCTGGGGAACATTCGTTATGTGCGTTGTACTTTTGGGAATATCATAGCCAACGAGTGTTTGTGATCAAGGAAGACATCAGCAGCATCATCCTGGTGGTCATTAGCATCGCTCCAGCGGTCATACATCGTCACAGCCCCCATCGTCAAAAGCTGCAGTCCACGTGCCAGCCGTCCTCAGTCGACGTCGGCAGCAGCCACTTTATACAGCAAACAAACTACGAAAAGGTATTTCTTTCATATCA
Organism: Calliopum simillimum; assembly: GCA_951812925.1. NCBI lineage: Eukaryota > Metazoa > Arthropoda > Insecta > Diptera > Lauxaniidae > Calliopum > Calliopum simillimum. The sequence continues at coordinate 7,417,266 of OX638370.1, forward strand.
AATATATTCGGCGCCCGCTAAATAAACAAAAAAAAAAAGAGTTCAGTCACCGGCTGAACAACACAACCAACATAATCCTAAAATTGATAATCCAATATTTCTAGTTCGATAAAAAAAAAACACAAATTGCACATTCTGGTGTGTAGGTATTAGAAAAAAAAATCAATTTTTGCGTGGGTATTGTAATTTGCAGAAATTTGAAAATTATTGCAATATTGTGTTTGTTGTAGACGAGCCAACTTTTATTCTACGCTAACACCCTCGATCTAAAGATCTTATTTCGTATACGATTGGATCAAAAGTTGTTGATGGATCAGGTTCTGAGATATTTGGGGAATTAATGTCAGTGCATCTTCGGTCATGAAAATACTCGTAGTCAAGAATTTAACTCCTGGCTAAGAAGGGCGTATCCAAATTATTAATTATACCTCAACCTATATGGTATTCGGGAATTGCTCCAGATCCTTAAGGGCATAAAATGTTTCTTGTCTTAACACTGCAGAAAATGTATTCCTGAATAACGAAAGACGAAATTTTTGCTATTTCAAAACAGAAACAATCTCAGAGGTTAGGAAATCAAAGTGGATTTTGTAATTTACTTCAATAAAAATATTCTATTCAGAAATATCAGGACTTTCTATATCCAGCAGAGTTTAATCGATAAAGTGTACTTCATTTTCTGAACTCTTCTTTAGAACTAAAAAATATTAAAACGTTAGAAAATGCTTAGTATATAGCCCCGAGTTAATGCACTAAGCTGGGTTGGTTTAAAGGAAAAGAAAAAAAAACTAGATTTTAGGGAGATGTATGAAGGAGTGTCGGTGAAAATTTTTCTTGAAATAACCGTAAAGAGATTATTCCAAAATTTAATAAAGATCGAAATGCATATGATGTATGTTTTATTTTTAGGTTCCGAACTGAAAGGATCAGCTATATTCAGATCACTATGAATAGTATCATTTGAGATAAACCATGGAGCGTTTAAAATCAGACGCAATGTTTTTGATTGAAATCTTTGTAAAATTTCAATGTTGAATTTACTGCACGTACCCCAAAGTTGGATCCCGTTGTATTTCCTTAACTTAATTCCGAACTTGGTCCAAGCAACCAGTAAAGGCATTTGACTTTAATGTTTAATGACTCTTGTTTTTTCATAACATGATTTTTCCTTCGATTATGTGAAACCTCAGATACTTGGCACAATTATTTTTGGGGATGTCGGAACTATTTATTTTCCGTAGAGTGAAAGTAGCGTGTACTGACTTTTCGTTATTAATTTTGATATTCCATTTCTTAAAGAGTTTGTTGCACACGATAACTTGCTTGTATTGATGAGACACTTTAAAGTAGGAGAGGGGGGATAATCTCTTCGTCTTCTACAGTAATCTGACGATCAAAGGAAGAACCGACATAATGGGTGTTATTCTTGATTCTGTTACGCGCTATCGGAAAGCATTTTCCGCGCGGAAGCAAATTTTTCTATTATTGATTCAGAGGGGAAAGTAAGCTAAATAAGTTTTAAGTACAATTTTAAACACTTTTTACAACTAGACAATAGTAAGTTTTGTTAAAAATTACAAAATTTATTTTTAAACTAAAACTCAAAATTTATAGAACAAACAAACTTAATTTTATTGAATTCAATAACGGAAGCAATTCATCTTAATTCTGGGTAACGTTGACGTTTACTAGCATAGGACTCCATTTCCATTAAAATATATTTAAATGCCATTTTATTTAGGCGAAAATTTCGTTGAAAGCTGCAAATTAAGAAAATTCTTTCAATTAAGGAAGCGCATGTCACAAATTTACATGTTCCAATGCACTCTGAGTCCCTCAGCTGAAATATGTCCCCGGAATATTTTTCTTTCTATCCTAAGGTCCACGCAATCGTCGCTGTCGCTATCACTATCGAAAAATGCTAATGTACGTTTACCGCCAGAATTAAGAATAGTAATTTTCATATCGAGTGATATTTCTTTCCGCGAACGCAACCAATTATAGCAGCCACAGTGCCACATTCCATCAAATGCTTTTAAAACATAGAAAATTCTTCTTCCGCACAAACTATGGCTAGCCTAAATTCTACTTATAAGGATGGTGTTATTCCAGGCCAAATTTTAATACGTCTTTTGAATGAATTTGGAAATCTGTAGGTATATAAACGGCTCTAAATCGGTTATTATTAAGTTTTAAGCGTGCTGTTTTCAAATGATAGCTACATATTAGTTAAATTTCTAGAGCAAACAATTTCTTCACAAGTTTTCCGCTCTGAAGTTTCTCACATCTTTAATTTCAAAACACTTTATGCAATCATTGAAGTAACAATAGAATTTTTAAACTTTTTAGCAGGCATTGAGTACAAATTGCAAACCAAATAATCTTCAAGTATAAATTTTTCTGCTGAAGTTAAATATAATTAAAGCCCTCTAAGCGTTCTTGCTAATAACATAATTTAATTTTTTATAATTTTCATATTAAAATCTGTTCTAAATACAAAATAATATTCAATAATAAACTGTCAATTATATAGATTTGAACTATAATTTTCATTATCTACTCGCACATTACCATGAAAAATAATGTAATTATTATGTAAAAGCGCACTCTACTGCGAAATAATTTTTTGGACGAAATCAAATCGTCAAACATAACAAAATTTATATCAAAAAACAAGCAAACACAGTCAGTTAGACAAACAGACGGACGGACAGACAGACAGAAAATAACTATGTTGCAATTGCTTCTTGAAGTGTTCGATTTGGAAATTACCATTACCATTAGAGAGGCTTGAAGTCTTAAGTTTTTGTTTTATATTTTTTGGACACTTCTACAAAAGTTACATTTATTTTTATATAAATACATACATATATAAAGGTAAATTTTTTTAAATTATATACATAGCTGTTTTTGTAAGTTTATGAAATCACCATTTAGTTGATTTTTTGTTTTCCTACCTCTTGGTGGTGCTTGGTGAGCATTTGGCATTTAAGTTGGTCACGCAGTTGCTGTTGCTTTTGTTGGATAGATGGGATGATGATTCGTTACACTTGTACCTTGGCTATGATCCAAATTAATGTCAATTTAAGTGTCATCGATAGTAATAAAAATAAATGACATGATGGTAAATGGAGGGTTGGTGGGCGATAGCCAACATACTACAAGTGCATGCTCTCTTTCTCCTTATTGTGTAGAGTGTAAGTTGACAGGCAATACCATTCCATTTTGTGGGTTGCCCCCACTAACAGGTGCTCTCAATCGAATAGTAAGTGAACGCGTTTTAAGATGGTTAACTATTTAAAGTAAGATGTTTCTTTTATGTTACATTGCTCAGTGGCATTCCAGTGGTAAAATGTATTATGTTGTTACTTTTAATCAGATCAGAGCAGACATGTGTAAAAGAAAAGATTAAAATCTTCGTTTCGTTATGTAAGTTACAAAGTGTGTTTCCACATATACCATAGCAAGTACTTATTGAATTCGCCCGAAGTTAAGTATGGTAATTAATTAAGGCCTCTTTTGTGATCGTTTTGTAACTAAGCAACAAATAGTTGGTAATATCATTGAGGGCGGCAAAGTATTAGTTTTTTTGTTTTTATTCATATAAAGTTGCTATTCGAAGTACTCCTCCACAAAGAGAATCACTTAATTTTGTTAGAAAATTCTATGTTATTGTGGAATTAAGAACCTAGGGTAATTAACCGAATGCAGGACCACGAACTATTCGAAAACTAGTTTGCAAACTACTCCATGGGAGAATTTCTATTTACGTTTTACATCATTTGTCGTTGGGCGTAACTAATTGTCTCCATATGCATTACAATCGGACCAGAAAAAGGTCAATTGTCTCCTTATGCATTACATTCGGACCAAAGAAAGTACAATTTTTTTTTATTTTATTTATACTAAATTTCAACAAATTTAATTTGAAATTCAAATTTTACACAAAAATTTCAAAAGGTTTCATAGCCGAATGTGCTAAAGAGTTTGTTATATATTTCCGAGCAATTTATTCCGGCTTCGAATCTCAGTGGATATGAACATTTTTTTTATTAATTTTTCACAATTTTATACGATCTGCCAAACAGTACGTAGTCAGTAATGTTATGAGTATAATCGATACACAATTGGACCACCAACAATAAAACTAGACCAAAGATTAGACTATTGAGACAATTGACTCCATTGCTACTACAGGGATGCTATAAATATCGATATATATACATTTGGAACTTATCATTGTCATGTTGATTATCATGCTCACAGAGTAAGAATTTCAGGTCCATAAAGTGAGCCATACAAGTGTAACGAGTTTTGCAGTTTTTGGGTTGGGAATTTCAAGCTTTTCAACAGTAGTTTCGAGCTGTCTGGGAAATTTTCAGCCAACCGAAGCCATAAGAATAGTCAGCGACTAAATTTTTTGACACAGGAGTTTCGAGCTAATTTTGAGCGCAAAGCTTGAGGCTGTGTTTAGGATCAAGCGAATTCGCGTCGCGCGACTCATTTGGTAGTGTTTATGATACAGCGATTTCGAGCGATTCCGAGCGATTCCGAGCGATTCCGAGCGATTCCGAGCGATTTAGAGTAGGGGTCTGCACAAGACGTCTTGTTTGCGTTTTAAGACATTTCGTTTCATGATACGTTATATTTTGTACCCGTTTTATATTTATCAAATGCTTTAGTTCAGTGTCGTGTGTAAATGTCTTGACAGAACTAGAATTTGAAAGAAAATAAACAAATACTGTGCTAATTTGTCTTGTTTGATTTGTTTCAGTTATTTTAGTTGCATACTGTAGTAGTAGTATACACTACTAAATGCTAATGGTGTGATAAGAGTAGTTTGTCGCTCCTTCTTGTGCCTCTTTTTTGTTTACTCTCTCTCTCTCTCCCTCTGTCGCAAAAATGTATGAAAGCTACTACAATTCTGCAAGTGTTACCATATCATAAATTTTATTGTGGTTTCTCTACTCGCACGTTATACAGTGACCTGAAGTATTTGTTTTTATAAAATAGAGTTCACTGATGTATTTTTTAGAACCAAGTTTATTTTTCACACCGATAAAACAAGACAATGTAAATAGTGTCAAAATAAAATCAGTGTACACGATGATTTGAATCTTGAATTTTTTGGATCAAATGCATCAGTTCAGTGTAAAATGTGGGTGTAAAAAAAAGTACACTTTATTTCAAGATGTCTTGTGCAGACCCCTAATTTAGAGCGACGAGAATTACCCCCAAAAATTTTTGAAACAGAGTAGTGAATCGCTCAACTTTTATTTAAAATAACTATTTTTATTACATGTTTAAGGCATTATTCTAAAGTTTTTTTGTGCCTAATTTAAAGGACCAAGGAATTTTGGCTGATCTTGGAATATCTACCAGTCACTGTCACTGCCTATTATGGTAGAACAAGATGTAAAACACTTGAACCAATGTTTTACAAAAATCTTGAAGAGCTATCTAAGGTCTCTTCTTAGTTATCATAAACTTAAAAAGCCCAAAATTCTTCTTTTATCCACCGTGTAGGTACTTAATATGCTTGTAACATTGTAAATCAAATTTAAAACAAACAATGGGTAGCGTTTAATAAATTAATGCCTCAGACATAAGTAGTTAAAATATAACAACAAAACAAAACAATAAAACAAAGATACAAGCAAATTAAATCAAATCCGCCCAGGCAACACCTTCCGAAAAAAACGTGACCGAAACAAGCAAAAAAAAGCGACTACATTTAGCTGCAGCCAGACATAAATTGAAGTAGCCGCTTATAACATTGACCCATTCCACTGTAAAACAAGCGCGCATGCGCTGTGTTGCATTGTTAAGAGTATGATTGATAATGTTGTTGTTTTAATAAAGCACTGAGAGAATCGCAAATAACTCGAAATAATCGAAAATAAATGCCAAAATAATTGTTATTATTGATTGATATGAGTCTTCAAGATTTTGGGAGAGCTTTTTTTTATAGTAAATAACGTGACACTAATGACTGTGACAATCATGACTTTTTTTCCGTGCTGTTGCAAGAAAATTTTAAAATTTATATTAATATAGATGATAAGCATTTGAAAGATCATATGAAATTAATTAAAATTTCTTGTTTACTGAATATTTGTATTACGTACATGTTTTAACGTCGCTACGTGATACTTATGACAATTATTCAACAACCAGAACATAATTTTTCTGTCTGCAAGATATAATTATTTAACAACATTCTTCCATTTCATCAAAATTTTTTGACTCTTAGAATTTTTAAATTTATTTTTTGACTCTTTCAACATTTTTGGACTGTTAAGTTTTTTGACTTAAGCAAAATTTTTCGACATTGTCAGGCCTGTTCCGTAATCCGTGTGGTTTCAATTACTTTTCATTTAGGAGGCTTTTTCATGAAAATGGTGAGTCACAAGAAAAAAAATATTAGGATCTTTTTTGTGGGGAATTACATGTTTTACAGATTACATTGAATGGCATAAACAAAATGTAAGCCTTTTGGAAGTAGTATTAAACTAGTAAGGGTGTAAATTTTGGCCTGGCCAAAAAATAAATACCCTACACTGCAGTATTTTGAAACTTTTGCTTATATGGGAGGTGCCACGCCCCCTTTTACGATTTCAACCAATTTTTACTGAGAGCTTTCATTTATAATTTTTAGTGTCTGAGTCAAAGTTGGTTCGAATATCTCAAAAAAAGCTTTCAGTATAGCGTTTTGAAGCTTTTGCTTATATGGGAGGTGCCACGCCCTCTTGTCCGAATTCGCTCAGTTTATTCTCAGATCTTGCGCTTACAATTCGTAGTACTTATGTGTATTGTGGTTGCATTGTCGTGAAAAATACTCCTAAAATTGCATTTTGAATATAATTTTTGTATGGGCGGTAGGCGTGTCCGTTGACCGATTTTGCTCATTTTCAATCCCCCGAGCTAACATTGACGTCGGAGGCAGTGTATTAAATTTCATTGAATTATCTTGCTCAGTTTTCCCAAAAAGTATATTTCAACACACAGCCAGCCAGCCAGCCAGCCAGCCAGGCAGCCAGACAGACGGACATGGCTATATCGACTCAGGAGGTGACGCTGATCAAGAATATATATACTTTTCTATACCTGCCACGCCTCCTTCTCTGCGTTACAAACGGAAGGACAAAGTGAATATACCCTGGGTGTAGGGTATAAAAACCGCAAAAAGTCGAAAAATACGACTTTTTCGAATATTTCCGAAACAGTTACTTTTTCGTACATACAAATAAATATTATGTGTAGATCCTGCAATTTTCCACAAAAAAGATTCTTATACTTTTTATAGTGTGACAGACCATTTTCTTCAAAAAGCCTCCTAAGTGAAAAGTAATTGAAACCACGCGGATCACAGAACAGGCCTGTGTAAACATTTTTCGCCATTATCAACATTTTTCGACTTTTCAACATTTTCTGACTTTTCAACATTTAAAAATTAATTTCATTTCAACATTTTTGTACTTTATTAAAAATTTTGAACTTTGTCAACATTTTTCGACTTCATCAACATTTTTCGACTTTGTCAACATTTTTCAACTTTATCAACATTTAACGACTTTATGAATATTTCTTAAATTTTATCAACATTTTTGAACTTTATTAACATTTTTGGACTTTATCAACATTTTCTAACTTTTCAACATTTAAAAATTAATTTTCTTTCAACATTTTTGTACGTACTTTATTAACATATTTGGACTTTATCAACATTTTTCGACTTCATCAACATTTTTCGATTTGTCAACATTTTTAGATTTTTTCAACATTTTTCAACTTTATCAACATTTAACGACTTTATGAATATTTTTTCAATTTTAACAACATTTTTGTACTTTATTAACATTTTTGGAATTTGTCATCATTTTTGGACTTTATCAACATTTTTTGCCACTATTCACATTTTTTGCCTTTTCAACATTTTGTGACTTTTCAACATTTAAAAATTAATTTTCTTTCAACATTTTTGTACTTTATTAACACTAATTTGGACTTTATCAACATTTTTCGACTTCATCAACATTTTTCGACTTCATCAACATTTTTCGACTTTGTCAAAATTTTTCGACTTTTTCAACATTTTTCAACTTTATCAACATTTAACGACTTTATGAATATTTTTTCAATTTTATCAACATTTTCGTACTTTATTAACATATTTATTAACATTTTTTGACTTTATCAACATTTTTGGACTTTGTCAACAGTATTCGACATTTCAATGATAAAATATTCGAATTTTTCTTTTATGTTTCAGGTGTTACGGAGGAAAAGTGATACTTATGAAATCCTGCAGTAGTTTTGCCTGCCAATGTCTGTCGCCTAACAAACTATGTAAATAGCATAAGGTAAGAAGTTCATGTTAAATATATACGCAATAATTTCTCGCCATGTAATCGTCATTGCTGTTATAATTAATTAAAATTATGTTGTAATTGAAATTAATTTTACAACACGTTAAATAAACAACAATATTTACACATATGAACGTACGAATATGTAGTGCTTACCTTCCAATAAAGGTTCACGTATCTTTCAATCATTAGTGTGTTACTATGTAGTTAACATTATTTAAACATTTTATTAAAAGATGCTTAACATAATTTTGCTCATCTGCGCATATGCAGCATGGTTTTTCGCAATTTTTTTAATAATACATATATACTCCTACCATTCGGTGCTAGAGCAACAAAAAAAAATTTTTTTCAAGCCACAATTAATATCAGTTCACGTTTAGCCAATAAAAAAAGTCAACAATTTAAGCCATGATTTGCAATTAGTCTCGCTTAAAGTTCAAGTTAAGGGTTAACAGCTGTTTAAAATATGTAATTTTTGCGTAATTTGTGTATTTTTCTCTTAAATTTTTTAGCAAAATCATTTAATTTTGGCAAATTTAATTTTTTTCTTTTCACAATATGTATAGACTCAAGGAGGTTTGTGTAGTTTGGTTTTTTCTTTGTTTTAAGTGTTATAAATCATATGATCGATGATAATTGGGTTAAAGTATCTTGTTAGCAAATATGTATTTTAAGCTAAACTCATTGCCTTAACCTGCTTTTTATCTTTTGAATGGTGTGATTGTTTGGTATTGAGTTGAGAACAAATTCAGGAAAACGTTTAAAACTAATGTGCTACTTGATGGCGAAGATAATTCGTCACTTGACTTAATCTAAAGTTGAGAATGTTATCATTTCTGAGAGAAGTTCCGATTAACAAGAGAAGAAAGAATTTAAAGTAATGTACCTGAGTATAACAGAAAAAACATGCTCCCGGACGCTATAAGAGAAACTAACATTCAAATGTGAAAAGACCTGAATTGTCGAAAATTTATATAAGGACTTGCCATTTCTGTATTGGCAGGACTTCTATGCAATAGATTGCACTCTACAACAGTCAAAAAACCCCCAATAGGTTTGCAAATTTTTTTTAGTGTATTTTGATCTCCTAAACACGAATATACTATCCGTTTTGTTGCGTCTGGTCAGGTCTTGTGTTAACCCGGATAAGAAGTTATTCACCCCTGTTCTGAAATCCGATTTCGATTGAAATCGGTATTGAATACGTTTTTAGCTGCTTCGCATTTCTGTAATTAACACCAAATCGGAATTATGTTTCGGTAAATCGGATTGGAACCGGTATCAAATTTTATATCGATACCTTAGAGCGCTATAGACTATAGTCCTATCTCCACTTGTTTCATATTGTGTGATATTTTTAGTTACGGGCTTGTGGTGGACTTCTTAAGATAGTACACTACCAAAACTGTGCACAGGTTTCTAGAAAATTAATAGGAGACTGTAGAAATTTACATTATAAGTACTTATGTGAAAATAGCTGTAAGTTTTAAAGTAAGCACCGTTTGAAAATTTCTTTTCGCGTTTGAAAAAAAAGAGGAAATAGGACTATAGCGCTCTAAAGTATCGATATATAGAAATACAAAACTGATTCCATCTAATTTTTCGCAATGCAAAGCACTTGAAGATTGATTTAATTCCATTTCCGAAGAGAATTGGATTTCAGAATATGCCTGAATACTGAATATTACAAATAAAAAAATAAATAAAAAAAATTCTCCGATTAGAAAGGTATTACAAAGTAGATTTTGCTTATGTGTTAAAAAAATAACATTTCACCAGATGGCGCTTTAAGAATCTCTTAAATAGGATTTTTATCTCATTTTTTAAGTTTAAAGCAATTCTTGACCCCTAGTGAAATTTTCTGCAACATATTTTTATGGTGTTTTTTAACCCATTACAGTACAGTTTTTCGAAAAAGGGGTCAAAAGACCCATTAAAACAGGATACAATAAGTTAATGTTTTTTGTGTAATTTCATTATGAACTTTGGAAAATAAGATTTTTCCTTCTGTGTTTTTTTTTTTTTGCCAAAATTCTGAATTAATATTTTTGGACAAATTTAAAAAATCAACTTTAATTATTACAATATGTAACAGGTCATTCAATAAGTCCGTAGGATGACACATAGATGGCATTACTAGAATTTTTTCCATATGATTTTAATTAAGTACTTACCTTCAAACGATACGTGTATAAATTTGACAGCAATCGGACTATTGATTCGTGAGTTATAGCATTTTGTGTGAAGCAACTTTTGTTAGTAAAAAAAAAATGGAAAAGCATTGCTTTTTGATGAAAAAAAATACAGTGGAAACCAAACAATGGATTGGTAAACAATATCCGAACTCTCCTCCATCAATACAAATGAATTGCTGAATTTAAATGTGGTCGTACCAGCACAAATGATGCAGAGCGCAGTGGACGCCCAAATTAGGCTGTTATTCTCCTACTTATCCTACGGACTTATTGAATGACCTGTTATGTACAATGTGTATATATTTATTATAGGGGTGATTCTTCTCACGATGGAAGGTAAATGCACTATGTATATTCTCAAGAAATTTTTTTATTTTTTGTATCTGAGTAGTCGAAGTTTAGCTTGGGTCTTTTTTGCACTTTTTAAAACATGCCGGTCAAAAATTATTTTTACTTATAACCCAGCGTGCCAGACGGCTCATATCTCCGCTTTTTAATCCGTTACGGATCCGTTACTGATCCTTTTGCGTGAGAAATTCCAAAAAAAAAAAAAACGATTCGCTTTATTTTTGGGAATCTCTCCCGCAAACGGATCAGTAATGGGTAAAAAAGCGGAGATATGAACCGCCTGGCACACTGGGAGAAAACAAAAATTAGATCATTTAGTTTCCAGGAAACTAAGCCCAGGAGGCTGAGGTTTTTTCACTCCTCAGTCAATACAACGTTCAATGTCGATACTATGGAGTTCAATAGTAAAATGTCAAGGATTTGTAACCTACCCATAAGATTATAAACACTAACAATACATATATACTTTTCAAGAGACTTGCCGTGACACAATTTCGCACACAAAACTCGGTGTATCGACTAAAATATCCACGAACAAAAACAAATGAAAATTATTCTAAGATAACTTTATTTTCTTTCTTTATTAGCTACCAACAATGAAAATACATTGATGGTCGGAGCTTACTGTTCAGAGTTTTTGAGTAAAACAACAATAAAAACACAAAAAACAAGGCAAAAATACACATAAATAAAAAAAACAAAAAAATGTATCGGAAGGCTGGCTTGCGTTACTAGTTTCGGGACCCACCACAGGTAAAAATTGACTATAATAAGTCAATTCCTCATCAGACGCTTTGCCGACATCTTATAGAATTCTGCAAGCATACTTTATTTGACTTTTAGCATAGATTAGACGAGAATCACAGCTACAAGAAAAACACAGCACATGCAAAAATTCCAGTTTCTTTGTTTTTTCCCTTTATATGCATTGCCCTGCCGTTGTGAGTCATCGATATTATACTATTTTTGCATAGCGCTTCGTTTGCAAGGTTTTTTGCCGAGACAAAACGAAGTAGCAAGCGCATTCGTATGTTTATCAGTTGGCTCTCTGAGATTTTCTAGGTTTTTAGTTTTTGGAACAGATGATGATTTACATCAGTGGTCGGCAAGCCATAGCACAATTGTGCACTCAAAAATCTACCTAGCTCTCTCTATCCTTTCCTTTCTTCAATCTATCTTCTCTGAAAAATAAATTCTCACTCATTAATTTGCCGATCACTGATTTACATTATTAGCTACCAACAATGAAAATACATTGATGGTCGGAGCTTACTGTTCAGTGTTTTTGAGTAAAACAACAATAAAAACACAAAAAACAAGGCAAAAATACACATAAATAAAAAAAGCAACAAAATGTATCGGAAGGCTGGCTTGCGTTACTAGTTTCGGAACCCACCACAGGTCAAAATTGACTATTATTTTCTTTCATTCGCATCCACAAAGCAGCAACGCAATACATACGCAATTTCATGAAAATTTTTATATGTTTTGATGAGCCAGGAGGCTGAGGTAAAAGTCGAGTGACAAAGTTCAACAATATATTTTTTAATAAAATTGAATATTAATTGCAAAATTTGACACTTATTACATATCTCGGTTTCAGTTTTATTTACCCTTAAAACTTAAATTTCGCAAGAAGACATGCCAGGAGACTGAGAATTTGGCACTTTAAATTTAAATTTTAAATTTCAGGTTCGAGCTAATTTTCAGTGTCATATTAGAAACAGTATAAACGTTTTCTTTTGATTATAAATCAATGAAATATTGTTACAAAAAATCTGAAAAATTAGGTGAGCCACAGAATACTTAATTACGTTATATATTTTAATAAAAATCATTCAAAATGTTGTACGTGTTAAGTATGCGCTGTAAGCTTATTAACATTTTGTGATTCATCATTTTGAATCATACAATTTATTCAATTGTTCTCTATCATTTACATTTCTGTTAATCAATGCAAAAACTTAACACTTTTATGGCAAAGTTGACCTTAGACCCAAATAACAATGTAAGGAAAATGCACATCCGTTATAGTTGTTAAATCAGTCAAAGGCGAATGTTGATAAATTTTTAATGGCCAGGAGTGTTTTTCTATTGCTATTGGCATGAAATCCAATATTTATTAAATCACTTTTACATGATATTTTAGACGATTTGAACAATTTATATCACTTGCAATTAATATCAATACTTCAATTTACTTTTAACAAAATCTGCCTTGTCTCAGGCAAGCTACTTCTTAGCTTTACAACAACTGAACTACAATAAGACTGTACTGTTCTCTTATCAATGGAAAACATGAACCAATGCATATAACTTCGATTTGAGGGATTTTTAAACTTTTCAATTGGTTTAAAAAAAAAGAAAACTGCAAAATAATGAACTCAACGTAAACAAATAACATTGAACTTGAAAATGTTTTTGATGCATTTCTCAATTCCTTTCTGCATAGTGCCAGTGTCATTGACCAAACTGTACAACCAAGCCAAGTGTTGCGTACACCAACCAACCTAGTTGGCATTTTGCATACCAACAGTTGTTTCAATGTCGTATAAGTAAGTTTTCAAAATGCATTTAAAAATATAAACTACGATTATATGTGCCCATACGAAATACTGAAGCATCACGTACGTTGTCGGGGCGTTTTTAGTAATTTAATGCAGATTTGATCAGAGAAGGCATTAATACGTATGTTATCCACCCATTTTATTTTATTCGGTACAAATTAACGCACCGCAAAATTTGTCAAACAAAAACTTAATATTTTTTTGTGTTTTAAATTCTACGTGCTTCAAATTTTAAGTAGATTTTTTAGACAAAATTTTTTTTGTAGTTTCATGCAATTGTTTTTATATAAAAATGTGCAATTTGTTTATAATTAAAATCAGTTACACGCAGTTTTCGAAACGGAACGGTTCTTGTTAAATCAAAAATGTTAATAAAGGTTAGTTTTCAGCTTAAGTATTTCAAAAGTGAAAAGTGTTTTTTAAAAGTGGTATTAAATTCTTTATTATACATTCATATCTGTAAACTTTTGACAAAGCAACCTTACTCAAGATAAAAGGATTTTCCAGGATTTTAGTCATAAATTTAAAAATTGCGCTTCTTTTGCTGTAATCGTCATGTCCCTGTAATTTTTAGTTCTATATGAGGGTGTCCCATAATTCGGTAGTGTTGCCAACCAAAAAAAGAAAACAGATTGACAGCTGACAGTTTGAGGTTTATAAAAATATTGAAGGAGTTTCAACGGTTCATCAATGAAATTCAGCCACATTATTTATAAGCGGTTATGCAGTTTTTTAGCTCTTCTGAAGAGTTGCTAATTTCCAGTTAGATTGTTTTGTCAAAATACCACAGATATGTGGCAATAGAGAAAAACTGAGGAGTGATTTTTCAAAAGGACTTATAACCAAAAAGAGCCAAAAGTAATATACACATTTTTTGCATAATAATCGGTTGTTGGACAAATATGATTTTTTTAACTAAATGTCATTAATTTCACGCCATCAGGTAAACTTTTCGTGAAACAAAACCCAATTTTATTAAATTATAACAAAGTATCATGCAATTAATATTATGACACTACTTTTGCCACATTTTGATTATAAGCCCTTTTGAAAAATCACTCCTCAACTGTCAAGTCGATTTTTAATCGCAAGCAAGTGGGTAGAAATCAGTCGAACAATGTATGATAATAAATAAACAATTTTTCATGGATGTTGTAGTTCCGAGAAATTTGGAAAATATTGAAATATTAGAGTTATTCACGATCTTGAGTAACGAGCTGAGTAACAGGGTAAAAATGCACTCGGTTACTCTGAATTGAGAGCATACTCAACACTTTTGCACGTACACTTTTTTTTTGTTTATCAAAATAATTTCATCTGACCACAAAAAAAAAAAAAAAATTTAAATGAATACTTTGCTCTCATTCTAATTTTTTATTTTTGATGAACGAAAACTGTCTCTCAATAGTAAACAAGTTCAAACATTTCTATAGAAATAGTAAAAAAAGGCAAAAGTGTAAGATTATTTTACACTAGAAAATAGCTTGACTAAAAGGGTAAAAGAGTAACAGAGTAACTTACATATATTTTGTTGTTGGGGTTGTGCACTGTTACCCTATTACTCTGTCACTCAGGACGTTAATCCAGATCGTGAATACCCCTATTGTATTTATTGCAAACTCTATTAAAAGCTTATGCCTTTATAATTTGAATTTCATATACATATTCTCTTTCCAATCAAAGTTTACACTACTGTTTGCCATGATAGTGGCTAGTACCACTGCTGAGGCACCACTTAGATCAGGACCATATCCAGCAGCTGGATGGCGACCACAGCGACCATTCAATCTACCTGGAGAATATTTACCACCAACAGCTGAACGACAACAGCAGCAGCAACCCCAAGCGGTCGAAGTTGAAATCAGTAAAGAGCGTGTAGATTTCGCTGGTCAAATACAGAGTAATGCACTTTTAACAAATCAACCACAAAATGCTTACATACCACCGCCAAATGCAAACAACAATAATCCCAACCAAGATGATTTCTTACGCGTGCAAGCATTACCTAACCAAAAGCGACCACAATTCCTTAATAAACAAGTGCTCTCAAGACCGGCAGCACCACAATTTCTACATAAACAAGTTTTATCAAGACCAGCGATACCACAGCGTGGAGACCAACCATCATTTGGTGATAGAATACAACCACGTCCACTGCAACAAAATTTCCAACCGCCGCAACAACAATTCTTTCCACAGCAACAAGCTAATCCAGCACAACAATATGGTGCACCTGGAAATGACGCTATACCAGAGACAGCTCAGGAATCAGACAATAATGATGGTATTGATAATCTTACAGCCATTGAGGCGCTGAATGCTGCCATTGATGAGTATAACCGTCGCATCGAATTAAGAAAGAATCAAGAAAACAATGATAATGATAACGCCAATGTGCAAGCAGAAGAAGGCAATGGATATAACATTGAACCACCAAGCAATTCTGGAACCGGACGTTATTCACAGGGCCAATACTACGTTTTAGGTCCAGATAATGCAATACAACGTGTTATGTTTACAACCACACAGGACGAGGAACAGGCGAAAACAAATGGTTTTACGGCGCAGCTTAAATATACACCTGTTGGTGAGATACGTGACCCAGTATTCAAGTATAACGAGCGCGGGCAGTTGGTGCGCATACTCAAGTAGAAAGTTATAAATATTCGAAGATACATATATTGTATATACTCGTATAATAAAATTTTTGTAAATATTTTTTTTATTGGATATTAAATATGAAAATTTAAATTAAATTATAAAATAACATAACATGAATGCAGAAGCTTTAATTCTATATATCAATTTAACTAATACCACGTTTCCACCGGCTTCATGAGATTTAGCTCTTAATCTGAACATAAGTCACATGATTTATCATACAAAAATAAATCTATTGCTGGCGAGATTTATTTTAAACCTGCGCATATATCTCAGCAGGGCTACCTATTTTCGCTATTTTTGACCAAGTGGCACCTCTTAACTTTGACAATTGGATGTCGTTAAAAACAAAGCAAAAGAAGATAAATTTTAAGAAGAAAAGCAAAAACAACTTGAACTTTCCCGCTTATGACATTTACTGTCAAAAATAAATCTCTTTCGGCCGGCGTAAACGGGTAGGATTTAATGACGAGATTTATGTATCTCAGCACAGCTAATCTCCTGTAGTATAACAATACTTTTTTGATTATAACCTCTTACACTAGGAATAAGTGCTAAGTACATCGTAAACTAAATGTGTAACCCGTCTTTCCAAGTCATATCTTACTCTTGGAGGCACTGGCATTTCATCAATTTTCATACCCAACATTGAAAAGTAAGTTCCACAAGATGAATCTGCTGTGGCTCTTGTAGTTGTATTAGGCCGTTGTTGAATTTTATTGATTTGAGCTTCATTTTCTTCCATTTCAGATTCCTCAGAGGTTGTATTGCGATGAACAATGTTCTTTTTTCTACGCCGAAGATTTGTTTTACTTCTTAGTTTTTTCTCAGGAATTATTATTTCTTCACTCAATATTTCAGCATTTGACAGTGATAATTCCAAGCTCAAGTTATCTACATTGTGCATTTCATCAGAATGACCTTGGTTGGGAAAATTACCTCCACTTGTAAATTCCATACTTTCGTCATTTTCATCAAGTGGCGATTGATCGGAATCTGGTAGACTATCAAAAAATTTACAATATAATATATAGCCCAGGAAAATAAGACGAAAAAAGAGCTGCTGTGCGAAATAATTCCCAGTGAATTTTTTTCACCGGAATTGTCTTTATTAAAGCATGATGAATAATGTGTAAAAAGTCCATTGAAGTCCGTTGTGCGCATAAAAAGTTATTCAGGCTCAAAGGTCGCTAAAATCAGTTTTTTGAAAATATCTCGCTAACGCAAACATTTACAGAAAAATTTTGCTCCACAATTTTGCAGCACAGGAAATTTCCTACAAAAGTACGTAAAAAATGTTTTCGTACGACTTATAGTTTAGGAGATCACCCAATTTAAAAAGTTGTTAACAGTTATGATACGAAATGCTACGCACAAGTTCATATTAAAAAATCATACTTTTTAAATTGCAATAACTTTTCAATAAAAAGTCAAACAAACAAAATTGGAATACCGTTTAAAAGATAATTTAATTTTCTATACACCGTATTAAATTTTTTTTTCGAGCTACTCATGGCCTGAAAGATATTTTTGAAAAACCGTTAAGATCTCGAAAATTCTGGTTTTTGAAGGATATCTCCGAATCGGTAAGTACTACGATAAAAAGTAAAATCACCAATTTTGTAGAAAATCATAAGATCTACAAAAAATAAGCTATATGTGTGCACATAAAAGTAACTGTATAGAAGATATTCTATAAAAACCGGTTTTTTGGCATTTTAAGTCTTTTTTTGGAATATCTTCTAAACGGTTACTTTTATGTGCACACATATTGCTTATTTTTTGTAGATCTTGTAATTTTCTACAAAATTGGTCCCATTATTTTTTATCGTAGTACTTACCGATTCGGAGATATCCTTAAAAAAACAGAATTTTCGAGATCTTAACGGTTTTTCAAAAATATCTTTCAGGCCATGAGTAGCTCGAAAAAAAATTTAATACGGTGTATAGAAAATTAAATTATCTTTTAAACGGTATTCCAATTTTGTTTGTTTGACTTTGTATTGAAAAGTTATTGCAATTTAAAAAGTATGATTTTTTAATATGAACTTATGCGTAGCATTTCGTATCATAACTGTTAACAACTTTTTAAATTGGGTGATCTCCTAAACTATAAGTCGTACGAAAACATTTTTTACGTACTTTTGTAGGAAATTTCCTGTGCTGCAAAATTGTGGAGCAAAATTTTTCTGTAAATGTTTGCGTTAGCGAGATATTTTCAAAAAACTGATTTTAGCGACCTTTGAGCCTGAATAACTTTTTATGCGCACAACGGACTTCAATGGACTTTTTACACATTATTCATCATGCTTTAATAAAGACAATTCCGGTGAAAAAAATTCACTGGGAATTATTTCGCAGAAAAACTCTAATTTTCCTGGGCTAATAGAAGTAAATTTAAGTGAAATTTTAGTGAACTGAATAATTACATATTTATGCTGTCCCATTCATCCAAAAAAGACATTTTCGAGAAAAGCCGCCATTTGGGTATAAATTTAGATAAGCCACCTTTATCGTTAATTTTTTTCTTCAGCTTTTGATAACGTGAGCGCTGTATCAGCCACTGCTGTCTACAAGTTGTGGCTTGAAAAAATTATTTTTAGATTAAATATACCAGATTCTATTTCATTCTATAAATTTTCTTTACAAAAATCCACCACTTACGCTCATAAGTACTTACAATCTGAGTTTAATTTTTCTCCGATTTCAACCCAAGCTTCTCTTGTCGCTGCCCTTTGGTGAAAAAGTCGATGATCTTTATTGTAAATAAACTCATATTGACGCACCAAATTTACTAAATGGTCTTCAAATTTTAAGACAGGTTGGACATTATCTTGACTTTGATCATCATCAGCAATTGAAAAGTTATCGTTGCTTACTAAGTATGGATCAATAAAAGACATTTCATCATAATGTCTCCACTTTGTTATATAATTTTGAATACCGCCATGAGCTTGAATTTTGACTTTTATTTTACGGTAATGATTGCGTAAACTTCGCCATCTGATTCGACAGTAGTTTTCTAAAATAAATGGAGATATCTTAAGACTTTTTTTTTTGAAAAAAAAAAATATGTGTACAATGTACATATTCAAAACAGAAAAACCGCTATATCTGGCAATTAATAATTATATATAACTCTAAATTCGTGTCCTCCATTACATAGTTATCTTGGATTAACCCTTTTTGACATTTTTTAGACCCGTTCGACCCGTTTCTAATGAAAATTGATACACCTCTATTGTTTGAAGCTACCTACAAAATTTCAATACTCGTACCAACGACCAAAATTTACAGGTATATATTATATAGCCATATCTTCCGAAAATGATCGGCTACGATTTTCGAAAATACGAGTTTTCATCTTGAGGCTGTAGAAAAAATACTGGAAACTTAGAAAATCTTTACATGCTTGGTTCATTTACTTAATATACAAAAATTAAATTTTGTTTGTTTGTCTATTTGTTTCTTATGAACTCGGAAACTAACTGACCGATTTTAATCAGATCTCCACAGTATATTGGGCTCGAATAATGCTTAGTCATGGGCTATATTAGTAGGCAGTCCCACATCTCCCCAAAAACTCATGCATCACGTCTTTTTTTCCCTAAACTATTTGAAGCAAATAGATGAGATAGAGTACATATCGCTCATTTACTACAAGAACGTCACAACTCAAAAAACGCGAATTTTGAGTTAATGATGCAGAATTATGCGTAAAAATGCTTCATTTTGTGTAAGAATTTTATATTAATATCTTTTACGGTCACCGTTTGAGAACAGAATAACTTTTTCAATTGAAAACTTAACGAATTTTCTGCAAAAATGAGCGATATGTAAAGGGCACCGGGACAAATAATGTTCACTGGTGAAGAGCGGTTCTACGCTCCTCAGAAACAAAATGCGCAAAATTTCTTAAACTATGTGACGCAGATGGATAAGATTTGGAAGTATAAGTAAGGGACACTGTAACAAATAACGTCCACTTAAGCAATCGGCAGTGCTACAAAGAAAAACAATATCATCATAATTATGGAAATACGATAAGAGATGGCAAAAATGTGAAGGGTTAAGGGTTGCACGGGAAATGCTAGCATAATTTATATGTAAGTTAAATAAAGTACAATTATCTTACCGTCACAATTCAAAACTGTTGCCGCACGCTCCCAAATCCCATTAACAACTGCCCTGTCTTTACGAACCTTTGGATCGTACAATTCCTTGTGTGAACGTACGAAGGAAATTAACCGACTTTCGAAATTGGGTTTGACCATTTTAAATTTTAATTTTTGTTAACAAAGTTACAGTAACAAAAAAAGCGACGCACAAAAATAAACTATCAGCTAACAGCTGATTGTACTAAACGCCATTCGAAAAATTACAGGGTTGCATTGTGACAAAGTGCAAGTACTAATAGCTGACATCCAAACTGACAAACTTTGTTTTTGTGGACACTGGTCGTGCTGTAAGCACATTCCGAAAAACGTATGACGTATGGGAAGATGTGCCCTACTTTTGAATGACACATTGCTGCCGTTCGAAACGAACGAAAAAAAAGGGCATTCAGAAAGAGGGCACTTAAAAATTCAGAATTTTTTTGAGAAACGAAAACGCTATTAGGTAAAAAAATGAGCTTAGGGCATGCCCAGATACAGTGTCCACAAAAATACAGACGCTATTCGTAAGCTTACAAATGGTAGTATATGGAGTATAAAGTACGAAAGTACTTTCTTGTGCCACTCCGGTAAAAAGCAACATCTGCCAAAATATAAGTGTTCGTTTAGTGCGAACTCACACGACGGGCACGGGCACGTAGGGCACCACTTCCATCCGCTTGCCTAGAAATTTGACGAGCCCTTCGTATGAGTTCGCACTTACCAAAAATTTTTACCCAAATAAAAAGTATAGCCGGTTTTTATGCGAAGAATTTTTTCAGGTAAATATGTAGAAAGTATCAAAAACAAATCAGCTGTTTATGAAAATTATTTTTAAATTGCAAAATAAGCAATGTGAAAATATTTGAGTTTGAAAACAGCAAAAATAAGATTTTTTGCAAGAAAAAAATGTCTGCTACCGATATGTGCAAACAAAATGCGAAATTGTATTTGATTAATAAACAAAAACTTTCATTTGTTTGCAAATAAAATGTCAAAAAGCACTAAAGTTTATTTCTGGGCACGAAAAATGGTTTTGTGCATTCGTTTACTTTTTACATTTTTTCCAAAAAGAGCGTAATTTTCTTGATCTCACGTTTGACAGTTTTACAGGATTTAGCCCAAAAAACTAAACGAACACTCCTATTATGCATTAATAAAATATCGATATTTTTGCACATCTCTAAATTGTTAAGCTCCAGTCAATGGAACGACATTTGCCAAGTCTTTTAGATTGAGTGCTGATTGTGTAAAGTTTACAAAAAGTTTGCTAAATCATATTAGTACAAATATTTAAATAATGAATTTTGAAAAACGTTTAATACAACTAATACGTGATAATGATATGCTTTATAATTATTATCATCCATATTACAATAAAATCCCTCTAAGGTTGGAGGTTTGGACCAAAATTGCACATCAACTAGGCATCGAAGGTGAGTCAAATATGAAATAGAAACTTTGAAGAAATTCTAATGGTTTTTATTGAAGCTAAAGAAGCACAAAAAAGATGGCAAAATTTACGAAGGGTATTTAAAAGAATAAGAATAAAAATCCGTCAAACAGGCCGTCTACCGACAAGAACTTGGAGACACTATGATGATATGGATTTTATTAGAGAATTCGATCCTACACCAGGGTATGTATCGATGCATTGATAGCGTGAAAATGTTTTAATAAAATATATGAAATGTTTTAGTGAACAAACTATAGTGGATTTGAAAAAACAAGCAGTACATGAATTACCATTAAACGATGATATAAAATTTGAGGAGTACGACGAAGTTAGCTCATTTATTGAAACATCAGACAATTGCATAGATCAACAGAAACATGATTCCGAGATTTTGCATTCAATTAAAATTGAACATGTACCAGAAAAAGCTCCACAGTCAATAGAAACTACCATAGATGATACGCAACATGATCACAAAACTAAATCCTGCAACGATACAAAACCAGCAATGCCATCAAAAACCAGAAAAAAGCATACTCAAAAGTTGTCATCGACTTGCAGTCAAAATTTATTTGTTTTAGGTTCAAAAGTTGATGCCATAGCAGTACCGCAGCGCCTTAAATTAGAATTAGAAAGAAAGGTTGCAGATTTAATTTACGAAGTACTGAATAAGTACAGTGCCGATTATTAGCGAAAGTATGAATGAGAACACAAATTTTGATCTCTTGAAAAGTCAAATAAAATGTAATGTATAGCAAGTAAAAGAGACATAAAAAACTATTGCAATCCTTAAACTAATACAAAATATAACAAACGTTTACTTTTTTATACCTTCTTTTGTTTTGGTGTCATAATTTTTAATCATCATCTACATTAACTTGTGCTAACACTTCATAAACTAGATTCCCTACACGTCTCTCCAGATCATATTTGGCACGTAAGGGTATTTTTGTATCATCACGCTTTGTACCAAGAGTATACAAGTAGTTACTACATGTGTCGACTGCTGCTGTTATCGTAGAAGGCTTCGTTGCTTTTTTACGATGAGCTTCACTTTCAGACAAAGAGTCATGCCTCATTCTTTTACTTGTAGTTGTTTCAACATTATTCAAATCTTTTTGTGAAATTGTGCTTTCGCTAGATGTTGTTTTTGTCCAGGGTGAATTGGTTTCTTTTTCCATTTGAACTATTTCATCTAAAAATAAGTTAGTAATTAAATGAATGAATTAATCGAACATTTTTAACATGCGTCATTAATAATTTAGTTCGAAAGAATAAAATATAACACTGAAAACAATTTCTCAAAATGTTATAAGCTAACTTTAAAATTTTGTACAAAAGAATTTAAAATTCAGCTCTCTGAAATCTTGAAACTCCAAGTTATAATAAAATAATTCTTTCAAACGTGTAAATGCCTCGAAAACCTCGTTAACTCGTATTACGTTAACTCAATACGAACTTTGACAGTTTTACGTGTTTGCGAGGTTTTCATGGCTTTTACTCGTTTTAAGGAATACACTTAAAACGAACTTAGACAGTTTTACGAAGTTTTCGAGGATTTTACATGTTTTAAAGAATAGCCCTAATGTTAATAAAATGTGATATTTGTTACTTAAAGAATCACCTTTGCAAAGCCTTAAATCATCCACTTCTTCAAGGTTTGAATCAGAAAATTCATCAACACCGCTACAAAAAAGAGTTTCCATATTTTTATTAAAAAGTAATATTTAAAATATGTATTGAAATTAATTTACTTACGGATACTTTTGGTATTGATTGATAAATGCCATTTTCCCGTAATACTGCCATCGAGTTTCAGTAAAAGTTTGGTTGCCATCCTCATAAGCTTTAGTTGTTTTTCGTCTATAACGAGATTGCATAGATAACCATTTATTCCGGCAGATTTTTGCTAAAATAAACAAATTCGTTTTATTATGCAGGGAACTTTATTGCATGTTTGAAAATCGTTTTCATGTTTATGGAAAACTTAAGCACTAATCCTCATTCAGAAAGGTTTATTAATACTTATTAAATAAAGATTATGACTTTTTAATAAAAACTAAGGAAGCATTGGAAGACCTTTTATCCGAATTGGAATATCTTAAAATATAAGTGAATAACAATTACGGTTTTCCTTAAAACGTGTAAAAGCTTCGAAAACTGCGTAAAACAGTCAAATTTCGTTTTTATTTTGACAGCTATTACGAGTTTAAAAGGCATTTATTTACACGTTTTAAGGAATATCCTCAATAATTCTACTTACGAGTTGATTTTAAATTTTTTGCTATAATTTGCCAAGCGAAAAATTTCTGATAAATATTTGCATGGTCCGGATGTGATTTATCCCACAATACTTTACATTTAAGTACTTCTTCTACCAAATTATCCTCAAGATCAGTGGAGATATTTTGATTTTTCGCTATTATATCATGTCTTTCTTCGGGTTCTGAAATTGTTTCCTTCTCTTCGAAGTCTTCTTCGATTTCTCCTACAGTTTGCTGTTCTCCCGTTTGAGAATTGTTAAGTGGGGCCTCATATTTGTCAAGAAAGGAGAGATCATCTAGATAACACCATTTACTCTTCAAAGTTCCGGCTTCACCAACGCCTGACTTAGCGTTTTTGGTTTTAATTTTTCTATAGACACTGCGCAAACTACGCCATGTTCGACGACAAGTATCGACTAGAAAAGAAGTTTAAAATTTGAATAACAAAAATATAAGAAATTTTGCAAACTCATGCCTACCGTCCGAGCACAACTCTTTTGCTATCTCTTCCCATACTCTACGTGATTTATACAATTTAAACTGTATAGGTTTTTGATCGTAGATAACTTCATTTTCGCGTATTAATTGCAATAAACGTTTTTCGAAATTCGTTTCCATATTTTATTTAAATAAATAAAACTTTTATTCCGCGAGAAATTTCTTTTGTTTACTTTCTTCTTCATACAAATGAACCGCTGCAAGCCTATAAAAGTCAGCTGTAACAGCTGTAAGCCTAGCGAAAGGTTTGACAGTTTGCAAATGTCAGTTCCTTCTGTGCAAAATCAAAACAAAAACACGTGCAGTGGTCAAAGAATCATTGGAAATTTTAAAAATGGTAGCAACAAAGCAAATTAAACAAAAAACCAAGTCAAAAGGAAAATCCATCAAATCTCTTGGTGTGTCGCTGGAAAATCAAACATGGGAAAAGGTGAAAATAAAAGGTCAAGTCATCTCAGATGATGGTGGCGGCTATGAAGGTCTGATAGGGCTAGAAGTTTTGGAAAACTATGAACCATGCATGGTGGGCACTTCTAAGGTATGTTCATATTTCAAAACGCTTCCAATTAACAGGAATTAACTAAAAGATGTTGAAATTGATAGCCCAAAGGAACCCGTCAACAGAAGCGCCTAGAACTGAAAAAAGCAAAGAAACGTAAACACACTGAGGGCGAAAATGTTGCTGAAGAAAGTAACGACGAAGCGACAACAGATGATGATGAAGAAATTTCTGCAAGTCTGACAAAATCTCGGAAAAGTTCAACAAAGAAAGATAAACTTGCAGAGCGCACCTTGAAGAAAATTGAAAAACACAAGGAGAAACGTGAAAAACGCAAGGAAGTTAAAAAGCTCAAAAAAGATGGAATCCAAGTTCCTACAACAGTTGAAAAAATTGCGGAAGATAAAGATGTGGGAGAAGAATACCCGGCGGATCGTTTTGCATTATTGCGACCACCACCAGAAACGGACTCCGAAGAGGATGATGTGCCAGAATTAGTTAATGCAAATGACGTGCAAAGTCTCAAAATTGATGATCTGGAAGGTTGGAATGGCTTAGGTGTACCACAGGCCATATTGCGCGCCTTAGCAGAACGTGGCTTCAAATCTCCCACAGAAATTCAGGCAATGACTTTACCCGCTGCAATTTTAGGTAAGAAAGATATACTTGGTGCTGCTGAAACGGGTAGTGGTAAAACGCTAGCATTTGGCATACCAATATTAGCTGGTATTCTAGAGCTTAAAGATAAAAATGTGCGCTCTGGCATACGTAAGGCACCTAAAATCAAAGGGCAAGTGGTAGAGCAACAGCCGCAAGCTGCTGTAAATGACGAAGATGATGATCGTGAATGTACGCCACCACCTGAAGAGTTGGCATACTTTCCAGCATTGAATGAAGAAGATGAAGCAGGCAGTGACGCAGAAGTTGAAGCAAAAAGTCAGCTAGCTGATGGTCCACTTTATGCGGTAGTGCTAACACCAACACGTGAATTGGCGGTACAAGTCAGAGCTCACTTACTGACTGCGGCAAAATACACAGGTAGGAAAATCTCAACCACTTTTCTCTTATTCTGTTTAATATAACGTTAACTTTAATGCATTTAATAAAAATATTTTGCATATATCTCACAAGAACTCGGCTTCTCATTTTGAAATTTTATATTCTCATTTGATTTTACATATTCTCATATTGAATTTATACCCTTTCACTTTCACTTTCAATTTTTATTTTCTCAATACGTATTTCAATTTCTCATCTTAAATTTACAGCTTCTCATTATCATTTTACTATTTCTTAATATGAATTTATAATTCTGAATATCAATTATATGCTCTCATTTTAAACAACATTCTCTCATAATAATTTTACACATTTGCATTTTGAGCTTGAAAAGGTTTAGTGGAGTGGAAGGAATTAAATATTTTAGTAAAAATTATTTCTCAATTAAAGGCATAAAAGTTGCAGCAATTTTTGGTGGCCTTGCCGTTGCCAAACAGGAGCGCGTGCTACGTCAGTGTCCCGAAATAGTTGTTGCAACGCCTGGACGCTTTTGGGAATTATATATGCAAGAGAATCCACATTTAAGTAAAATTACGGATATAAGTTTTTTGGTAATCGATGAAACAGATCGCATGGTTGAGAAGGGACATTTTGAAGAATTGCGTTTATTGCTAAAGATCATTAATGCTGATGAAGCCAAAAAACAAACACGACAAAATTTTGTATTCTCAGCTACATTGACGCTGGTGCACGATCTACCAGAACATATGCAGAGTGAGTCTAATAGTGTCTAGTAATTGATTTGTTATTGTCATTTATATCCTTATTTTATGTTAAGAGCGAAACACAGGCAAACGTCCTAAATTCATCAAACAAACACCTGGCCTTAAAATTCAAAGTCTTATCGAGGAATTAGGTATTTCGCAGCCCAAAATTGTGGATATCACTAATAGTCAGCGTATGTTTCTAAAACATTATTGTTGCCATACGTATTTTTTAAACAATTTTTAATTTAGAAACCGCACAAACACTTACTGAATGTCGCCTTATATGTCCAATTGATCACAAGGATTATTATCTTTATTATTTCGTCGAACGCCATCCAGGACGCACAATTGTTTTCTGCAATTCCATAGACTGTGTTAAACGTTTGGCAACACTGTTTGGTCTCTTGGCATGTAATCCACTGCCACTGCATGCCAATATGATACAAAAACAGCGTCTGAAAAATTTAGAACGTTTTCGTGACAATGCAGATGGTTTACTTATTGCAACAGATGTGGCGGCGCGTGGTTTGGATATTCCAAATGTGGAGCATGTGATACACTATCAGGTAAAATATTTAAAGTAGATACGAACAGTACGAAATTCTTGAATTTTTGTAAATTTGTAGGTGCCACGTACCAGTGAAAATTATGTGCATCGTTCTGGACGTACAGCGCGTGCACATAAAAACGGCATTACTGTGATGTTTATGGAACCAGGCGAAGTAAAAAGTTATGTAAAGCTTTATAGGACATTGGATCGCAGTAAGTGCTTTAATGCTTTAATAGAATTTTATGATTATTATAAAAGTATAACCGTATTACCCAACTAGCTGAGGATCTGCCACTTTTTCCTGTCGCTGAACGTTATTTGTCAGCGGTAAAAGAACGTGTTGATCTCGCACGTGAAGTTGATAAACAAGAATTGAAATTGCGAAGAAGTCAAGCTGAAATTGGCTGGATGAAAAAACATGCTGAAGAAATGGAAATAATAATTGATGGCTATAATGACGAATCGTAAGTTGACGCTATTGTAACAATAAGTCCTATGTTTAACAAAACATAAATTCTGCATATTTCAGTGGCAGCGATCAGGATGAAGATCCTTTTATTATTGAACGTCGTCGTGATCGTGTACATTTAACAAATGTACGCTCAGAATTGAATAGTTTGCTGGGCAAGCAAATTTTCCCCAAGGGGTTTAGTTTTAAGTAAGTGCCAATACTGTAGATACATAGATCAAAAATATGTTTAAAATTATTCTCTCTAATTTCTAAGGTATCCAACTAGTTCCGGCAAGCTTCAAGTGCCAAATATGGTATCCTCATCTAGAAACGCAGGAGAGGATAATAGCGCTGTTAAAGTTATGAAAGAGGCTATTGAGGATTTGAAATTGGCAAAAAAAATGCGCAATAAAAAGAAAAAGTAAAGCTAAACATTATGTACCATCTTAAGAATTGTAGATTTTTTTAATAAATGATAATAAAAATGTATTTTTCCTATACTATTTGAGTAAATATGTAAATGCTAAAAATTGAATTCATTTAGAAATAGTATGCAGATCTACAATGTTATTTGAATCTCCTTTAAACTTACGCTTCGGAAAATTAGCTTAAATCGAAATTAATGCTTTGACACATAATACCGCACATCATTTACGGTAAGCGAACGCGCATTTTTGGCCAGAAGCATTGATACAGAAAGCGCTGGTGTAGTAAAGCATCTGAAATAATATTTATAAATTTAAGTTGATAATAAATGTTGGCCTTTTTAATGCATTTACTCAATATAAGGTTCCATTTCTTCAATTGTCCAACGTTGCTTTGTTTTGAAAAGAATTTTCATGCGTTCGTGTATATTTGTGGGTAAATTTTCTTCAGCCAATGAACGTATACAGGCCGTTGAGCCTTCCTTATCAAACACACCTAAAGCATG
Organism: Calliopum simillimum; assembly: GCA_951812925.1. Taxonomy (NCBI): domain Eukaryota; kingdom Metazoa; phylum Arthropoda; class Insecta; order Diptera; family Lauxaniidae; genus Calliopum; species Calliopum simillimum. The sequence goes on from OX638370.1 coordinate 7,445,978, forward strand.
CAAATACGATTCCTGTAATTTAATGATAAATTGAATATTTGTGGTTTTATAAAAGAAAGGCACGAAGCAAAAGTTTTAAAAAATTTTCACTCACATCACATTGCATGCCATCCGGTAACGTATCCTGCCACGTACTCATAAACTCTTCAACGCGAAACTTCAAGCCAGGTTGCAAAATATTTTGTGCAACAATTCTCGCTACCAAATCCTGACGATAAGTATATTTTCCTTCCTTGCTAGGCGATGGCACTGTATAGAGTTCAAATAGACCTTCAACAATCTCTTTTGGTGAGATGCCATCTAGCGCCTGTATGGTTTCATCATGTTCAATATCATCTAATTCCCACGAGTTTTCCCCTATTAAACCCACCATAAGATTGACAATACGAAATTCATAATCATACTCGAGCATACGCATGTAACCCTCTAATGAGATAACACGATACAAACGTAAGCCCTCGGAAAATTGTTGCCGACTGCACTGTATTGTGTCTAGCAGCTGCTCGTAGGTAAATAACAGTTTCCGATCAATATATTCTTCATTCTCTGGCCCAGAATAACGTGTTAACTGCAATAAATCGCCAAGTTTTCGAAAACGTGGACGTATTTCGCGACATTCCAGGTATTCATGAAATATTTTCAGTACCTTACGCTGTTCCAACACACGTTCCAGATCTAAATCATCATCATTGCTATCGTTAAGACTACGCTCCATTGAATTATTGCCAGTGCGTGGACTTTTCAAAGGAGATTTACTTGTTGCAGCACCGAATATAAGTTCCGGTACTAAGAGCAAACTGTTTGATATTTCAGCATCTTTAACATCGTAGGTTCGTTCCGCAGTACACAAGACGACTTTTTCATTGAGGCCGCCTTTGAAGTGCAAATTTTGACCGCAGCGGATTTGTTGCAACATATGTGCATCCAGTTCAAGTAGTTTTAAATTGTCCGCAATTATCTCGGCGGAAGGATAGTAAAGAGCCTGAAAACAACCGAACATTTGGGTTTATTTTATTTGGAAAAATCAAGTTATTGGTATTACCTGTGTTACTTGTGTTAGATTTCGTTCATCTAGCTTGGCGTGTTTAATAATACCTTTCACATCCTCCAAATTCCGGACGTATCTAAGAAGTTAGAACATTAAATTTTAAACTTTTATTCCGTCAGCCTTGTAAAATAATTTTTGAAAGAAAGACAAAATATTCAGCTTACGTGTGGGATTCATTTTCATCGATTTCCATTTCATTAGCAATAATTTTTAGGAATTATATTTTATTATAGATTTGCAGCTCTTCATTTATTCCACTCAAATCAAAGAAAACAAAATATTAAAAATTTCCCGCCAACCATTTGACAATCAGCTGTGTTTTGTTTACAAGTGGTTAACCAATCACACACTGCCAACACCCAGTAAGCAACTGTGCGAGCTGTGAGTTACAGTCCAAAGTGTGCGAACTTTTTCAATGATTCGTGATAAAAGCAAAAAGTTTGGTATGTGGTATTTCTACTCTACGTTCATAAATTACCTGAGGCATTCTTCAAAATTACGCATCCCTCCTCCCACATGTAAGAAACCGTTCTTAACTTATTCACCATTCTTTAAGGAAGCGTAAGAAAATTATCAGGCCTGTTCTGTAATCCGTGTGATTTTAAATACTTTTCATTTCGGAAGTTTTTGATGAAAATGGAGAATCAAACGATAAGAAGTATTAGAATCTTTTTTGTGAAAGGGTATTCTTGGGTAAGGTATTCCTTAAAATGCGTAAAAGCATCGAAGAAAGCGTAAACTTGTAAAACTGTCAAAATTCGTATTGATTTTGAAAACTATTACGAGTTTACGCAGAATTTAGAGCTGGTACTATTTAGTCTGTCGTATGAATCAGCCCATACACATTTTACGGAAAAGTAACCGTTGATGAAATATTCGATAAAATCGAATTTTTCGACCTTTTACGGTTTTTTGAGAATATTTCGTAAACGGTTACGTTTTTGTTAATAATCCTCCACAAAAGAAGTTCCAGTACATTTTATCGTTCGACTCACAGTTTTCGTCAAAAAGGCTTCTAAATTAAAAGTAGTTGAAATCACACGGATTTCGGATTATCTCCCTCGAGATTCTTACCTAAGTAAATCCCTTTGCGGAAGTCTTTTATACTACGTTTTCAGCGAAAATTTTGCTGGGACGAGATTTATATATCTATCCGTTAAGTCCTTCCCGTTGTTATATGTCCCAGAGTAATCTTGCCTAATGCGGTTCGCCACGACTAGCCTGCGCACCAGGGAGGGTTCTCAACCTACCGCATTAGGCCGAGGATTTCACAATAAATTTTACTTCCGTTGTCGAACGGAAATAAAATATAAACAAAACAAACTCAAAAAGAAATCAAACCAAAACCCGAGATAAGCAAAAAAAAACTGAAAATATTTGAAAACCGAAATATCAAAACCAAATTAATTCCAAAAGACCTTTTAGCTCATTCACTCCCATACGAGGAAACAGATGTAATTTTCCCCCACGCTCCCACCCATCCTGTGCTACCCACTCCATTTTAGGATAACACCCATTCTTACCATTTCCGCTGGCCAAGAAACCTAGATCATTTAGTCAGGATCAAATCCCCCCCACAATCAAAATTTAGCACAAACTCATTATGAATCTCATAACCAAAATATAAACTAATTTATTTCAAATCTTATCTATATTACAGGATTTCAAAATCTCATCCTAAAGGTAACCAAAGGCTCAACCATATACACAGGAAAATTACAGCAGAAAGCATAGCCAGCTTCCGTATAAATTATAAAAAATATAAATTTAACAAAAACCAATTTTAGTGACCTACCATCACTGATAAAAATGTATATAAAATATTATGAAATGTAATGAAATTTAAACTATGTAATATTTGAAATGACTTAAAATAATAACCATTAAAAATAACATTTAAATAATCATTGGATTTAAAACTAACGATTCAATAAAAAAAACGAATATCAAATTACCGATTCAGCACCAATTTACGAGATGCATAAAAAATTGACAAAATAATCTAGTTAAACACCGTGAACGAATGAAGAAATTCTAATTTCTTTATATTTTCTGCATAAATAGGCACTTTTTAAAATAAAATCTTTTCACACATGAGGGTCACCCTAAACGAGCTCGCTGAGAGAAAATTCCCTATTCGTGCATATAAAAAAATATGAAACCAAAAATTCCTTAAAAACTTCCTTTTTTAGAATTTCCCCTTACAATTGACCGAAACGAACGAAAACGAACGAATGAAATTAAACCGAACGAAAACTTAAACTACTTAAACTAAAATGTCGGCTTTGCAGTCGTGAAAATTTCCGACGTCCCCAAAGCAGGTATCAAAACCTCAGGGTTACCCCCGTTATTTTAATTTTTCCTCTGCGAATTTCCGCGCTCCAAAATTTAATATGCGTGATAATAAAAACAATTAAATAGGAAAATTTGTGGCTGACCTTTTTGCTGCTTTTACTAACTTCACACAATTTACCGGCCGAGTCCTCAAATTTCACCTTGGTAGCGTCGCCGTCAGCCACACTGATAAAAAAAACAATATCTTAGCACACTTCCTTTTTTTTTCTTTACTGTCCTAAATTAACACTCACATTATTTCCCTCTATATTCCAGTTACACGAGTATCCTCGGGTATATCCTGTTTTCCTTCTCTCTTCAAGGATTAACACAACTGGGGCTCCTCCCAGGATCACAAAACTGCTTTCGTATTTTCCTGCTGGCTTGGCGCCAAAAATTACTCGGTTCTAGCAGGTAATCCTTTCAGGATTCTGCTTCCAAAAAAAACTTGGACCTTTAAAACTTTGATCCAACACTACTAAACTGAATTGTTTAAAACTAGACCGGACTAAAAAGAACACACGTCTTAATCCACGAACCGTACTTTTGACTTTGAACTTTTTGTACGGCACTTTCCTATCGCCAAGCCAGAAATTTCGATTTCATCAAATACATGAAAACAGTTTTGCTTAATCCTAACAAAACTACCAACAAAAAATACATAAATCTTACAACAAAAAAAAATAACTTATTTAATTGGTACCCTTACACCCTAGCTCTACTTTGGTTCATACATAGCTCTATCTCACTTCACTAACGAGTTTCCAACCCTGGTTCCCACATAAATCTGTTACCTACATGATTTCCGAATGTTGCTACACCTTCAACCTGGCAACATCCATATTCATGTGTCAGCCGCTTTTGCAACTCTGCTAATCTAAAATTTCCCTATGACAGAATGACACACCGAAAAACTGCATAACCGACCCTGAAACTGAAAACGTCAAAATTTGCCGAAACCAAAACAAAAAACACGCTCAACTTCTTATTTATATTTGATAAAATTAAAATTCATTAAATTTAAAAGAAAAATTAAAAGAAAAATTAAAAGAAAATTAAAAGTGCCGGGTAAAAAAAAACTACAGTGAATCGTGTGTTCCAGTAATGCTTGCGGCCAACCAACAACATTGGATCACCATCCGAGGTAAAATTTTAGAATGCCTGCCATTCCTAAAATTCAACTACCAATTATCGAATCAATTGGATAGCCACACCGAACTCTGCCGTAAAAATATAAGGCCGCCACTTCAGTTAAGGACTTTGAAACCTTATTTTCCCATCGGATTAAGAAATTGTGTGCCTATCTTTTCGTAAAATCGTAAATTTTTTAAAGTTTTCCACTTCTCTTGCAAATTGTAAATGCAGCAATGTAAATATTACACCCTGTTTTTATTTCTTTCTTAATTAGCATCACAAAAGGCATAACTTCATACCAAAGAGATTAAAACTGCAATAGTTCTATCAGAGAAGTGGAAGCTTTTCTGAATAACAATAAAGTTTCGATTTTCTCAAAACTATGAAAAACGAGTTACTTTTTTTTATTATTTTGCGGCAGAACTGGGCTTGCGCCCCGCAACAAAACTCTGCTATGGCCAAGTTGTACTAGGGCCAACTGGAACCAAAGCAGTGTGCTGGGACTACGCAAGTCCATAAACTTGTTATTGCGACTGATTCTATTTGTTTAAATGCAGGAATTCCTCCCTTTTCCTAGCTTCAGTGTTCTGTTACCCCTGCTTAACTTTGCCTGCGGATGAACAAAAACAAAAAGCTAAACTTACGATTGTGTGAAGCAAACTAAAAGAGTTATTGTCCTCAGAATTGTGATTTGTTTTGAGCATAGTATCAAAATTGATCAATCGTTTTTTCTAAATCATAACCTGAGGATTTTTTTTCTTGAATTTGTTTTATAAATCCATTCATTTTTTACAGTGCCCAACGTAGGCCACCGCCCACGACCTTGTGATCCAGAGACTCATGCTTTACACCTTAGCTAACCGGGCCCTGCTTATCAAAACCAATTTTTTTTTTTTTTTTATTCAATTGTCTAATTAAATTTTCTTTCTCTTTAAGTTCTTAGGTACAACGCAAGATAACCTCCTCATTGGATTTGTAATCAGCGTATCTCGATGTCTAAATTACGGGAAGTGACTATTTTCTTTAAACTTAAAAATTGGTACTTTGTTCTAAAATTTCTCAAATATTCTCAGATATTTTAAGTGAGAGCAGATATCAAGAATGCAAAGCTTGGATTTATTCTCTTTACACACTCAGGACCCTACTCTATACTACGCAGATGGACGGATAGCTGGCTACTTCTATTGATGGTAAATATTGCAGATACTTAACTATTGTTTAATATCTTTGGCGTGGAATACGCCTAATGGTTTGCCACTCAAGTTTTCCAACTCGTACAGGTTATTTCCTACTGGTCGGGTTATTCTACATTTTATAAACTTTTTGCAAAATTTCGCGTTAATGTTTTTCGAGAAATTACTCAACACAAAATTACGTTTAAATACTTCTTGCCCTGGTATGAAACTAACTTCTCGCGCACGTTTGTTGTAACGTTTCGCGCTACGCTCATATGCTTCGTGTAAATTTTTCTTTAGTGTATCTCTGATCAATTCAATCTTATCTTTTTTATTAACGGAAATTATTTGATGATCGCTTAAAGAATTCAGTTTTCGAGCCAATTTATAGTCATAGCCGTTCATATACATTTCATGTCCAAACAATGCCAGAAATGGAGTTATTCCTGTTGCTGAATGTACTGAGGTTCTAAGAGCGCACTCTATTTCAGACAAATACATGTCCCAGTCTCTATGGTCATTCTCTATGTAAGACCTAATAGCATTTAATACCGATTGGTTGACCCGTTCGGCCGCATTCGATTGCGGTGCATAACATGCAGTTTTAAGGTGTCTAATTTTGTATGTGTCGATCATATGCTGAAAATTCTTAGCCGTAAATTGTGCTCCATTGTCGGAGTGGATTATTTCAGGCACTCCAAATTTATGAAAAATTTCCGTCACCAAAAATTGTATTATGTTTGCAGTTGTTGCTTCGCGCATCGCCTTTAGGAACATGAATTTGGTGAAATGATCCACCACAATGAATATATATGCATTGCCCCTTTTCGACCGGGGGTACTTCCCTAAAAAGTCTATATATATTTTTTGAAATGGTCTTTCTGTTATTACCTCGTTTCCTATAGTAGGTTTTAGTTCTTGATTGCTGCTTTTCGCCTCTTTACACACTATACAATTTCTTATTACCGTTCTTACTTGAGCTGCCATATTAGGCCAATAATACCACTGCCTTAGTCGGTGTATTGTTTTTGCGATTCCTCCATGAGAAGCTGTTTCCGGCTCATGTGCTTTGATTATTAATGTGGTTGTCAACGCTTCGGGTATCCACAACTTCCAATTTACATCTTCAGGTTCACCTCTGTCAAATTTAATTTTTTTAAAAACCATACCATTTTCCACGCGCAAATCTGGCAGTTTTTCTTGATTTTCTCTAATTGTTTTAATCAATTCCAAATAATCCTCCGATTCAAATTCTGTCGTTTCTATGCCCAACAAATCATCCTCACCAGCACTCACTTCTTCAACAGTCCTTGACAACGTATCAGCAACAATGTTTTCTGAGCCCTTGCGATGTTCAATTTTGAAGTCATAAGCCTGCAATTGTAGTGACCATCTCGCCAACCTGCCACTAAGATCTTTCAAAGTCATCAACCATTTTAAACTGGCGTGATCGGTAATGACTGTGAAGGGCATCATCTCTATGTACGGTCGAAAACGTTTGACCGCCAAAACTGCAGCTAGACATTCCTTTTCTGTTACCGAATAATTCTTTTGACAGCTGTTTAACTTTTGCGAGTAGTACGCTATCGGATTTTCATTATTATCCAGGTCTTTTTGGTATAGCACCGCTCCTACGCCAACGTCCGACGCGTCGCACTGTACTAAAAATCTTTTAGAAAAATCCGGATGCTTTAAAACCGGGGCTGTACAAAGAGCTTCTTTCAATTTGTTGAAGGCGTCCACAGCTTCTGATGTCATCGTAAACTTTTTGCTCTTTTTAAGCGTATCACTAAGAGGAGCTGATACTGCAGCGAAATTTTTAATGAAGCGTCGGTACCAACCCGCTGTACCAAGGAAACTTCTTACTTCTTTTACTGATTTTGGAATTGAAATTTTTTTAATTGCTGAAACCTTTTCAGGATCAGTCCTTAGAGTACCACCACCCACAATAAAACCCAAATAGCGCAACTCCTTGAAGCAAAATTTCGATTTTTTTAGCCCAATAGTTAAATTTGCTTTTCTTAGACAATCCGCTACTTCACTAAGCACACGAAGATGAGTGTCAAAATTAGGCGCAATGATTAATAAATCATCCAAATATGTAAAAACATGAGACTTAAGACGTTGTGGAATGACTTTGTCCATTAAGCGACAAAGACGTTGCGCCGCGTTGCATAAACCGAAGGGCATTACGGCGAATTGATAAAGAGGCCTTCCTGGCACTGTGAAAGCCGTGTACTCCTTACTTTTTTCCTCCAAAGGTATCTGCCAGAAAGCGAACTTTAAATCTACGCTGCTTATGAAATAAGTGTAGTCGATCCTGCTTAAGATTCCTTCTATATTTTGAAGCGGATACGCGTCTTTCACTGTTCTATCATTCAGCTTTCTGGCGTCGAGACACATACGATTTTTATCCGGTTTTCTGACGATTGTCACTCTGTTATTCCAGGGACTCTCACTCTCCTCGATTACGCCTAACTCTAACATTTTATCTAATTCAGCATACGCGAGTTCCTGAACCACAGGCGAAATCGGGTAGTGACGATCTTTCACTGGTAATGCTCCCTCTGTTAATTTTATGGTATGTGTTTCGACGTCAGTTTTTCCTAATCCGTTCTGCTCATAAGTATAAAATTGGCTTACCACTTCATCTAAACGCCGCTGCTGGTCTTCAGTCAAAATATGTTTTTCAGTTTCAAATTCTGAATCTCTATTCGTAATATTAAATTGCTCCTTTATTTTTTCTATATCCAACTCTTCCACACCCAATACATCTGGTGCCAATTGAAATTGTCGCCAAAAATCCACACCAAAATATGCGTTTTGTTCAAGGTCAGGGCACAAATAAAATTTCACCCTTTTTATCTCATCCTTGTATTTAACAGGAACGCAAACTTTTCCCAGAATCAGGTGATTTTTACCGCTGGCGGTCTTCACATTTGAATAAAAACGTTCCACTTCAACTCCGATTTGTTCAACTAATTCGCGACATCCTCTGCCGAGCAAACTTATGGAAGCTCCGGTATCTAAAAGTCCTATTAACTTGGTACCTCTGATTTCAATTTCGGCAAATGCTCTTGGATCTCTATTATGTATGTTATTAACTGCCTCAACTATATGACTACGCACACGTTTTCTTTTGTCAAAATTCCGTCTTGCCTTTTTCACCTTATTTGAAATTTCACGTCTACCATTGAGGGTGCCTTCGTCGAATATTCGTTTCCTGGCTTCTACATATTTTTCCATTCGTTCTTCAAACGATATTGACACTGGTGGTTTCTTTTCAAATTGTATTTTATGGTTGAAATTCTTTATTTTTTCCAAAATATTAATTTTTTGTTTATTTTCAGGCTTCTGCGCTTCCTCCACATCATCAGCGTCAGCAACATTTCGTTTATTTAATCCACTACGGGAGTCTGGGTAGAGCGTGACGCTCCCGCAGTCGTCACGTTCCTTTGCGAGTTTCCCTCGGAGCATGTAGGGCACTTGGGAGTAATTACATCCGGATACCCGCACTTATAGCAAAATATTTCTCTCTGTAGTGACGTACATTCCATATATGTGTGTCCTTGCTGACGACAATTCCAGCATACAAGGACTCTCTTTTGTGGCTGTTGCTGATTTGGACTTTGCTGTAGAACCTCACTTGAATACTGCTGCTGTTGTTTTGGTTGCTGTTGTTGACGGAAAGGATTAAAATGTTGTTGGGACTGATTTTGAAGCGGTTGTTGTTGCTGTGGTTGTTGCTGCGTCTTCCTTCTGTGGTTTGGCTGCACTTCTTCAACTTCAAAATCATCATCATTGGAGCACAGGTAAGGCATTTCATTATAATTCATTTTCAACTCATTTATATTCTGATTTCTCGATTGGTACCTAGGTTGTGGTGGCATATAACTACGCATATCCTTCCGTGTAAATTGAGTTTCAACCTCCAGACATGCCTCACGCAATTGATCCACCGAATTTACCATCATTGGGAAAACAATTCCTTTTATATGGTCTTGCAAATTTCTTTTTATAATTTTGACGACGTCGCCATCCGCTACAGGACACCTTAGTCTGGCTCTCAATTTTTGTATGGCATGGAAAAAAGACTCAATATCTTCGTCGCGTGTTTGTTTGCGCACTACCAAATCTTTCATTAGTTCGAAATCTGATTTATTGGTTTGATATCGATGCAGCATAGCCCATTTCAGTGTATTCCAGTCAACATTATTTTTATCACGAATGAACAGCCAGTACCATTCGTGTGCAACGCCCTTAAGTAAGAGATGAAAATCGCGAAGTATATTATTCCATGGACACTGGTAGTGCATTTGAAGGTGTTCTATACGAAACACAAACTCGTCTACTGCAAGATCATGTGGACTGCCGCTGAATGCTATGCCCCATTTATCAATATTTAGATTGATTGAATTTTGACCGAAGTGGGATCTATTGTTAGTAGGTGGTGCATCTCTATATGCTGATTGTGATCCGTTGGAGTTTCGACCATTATCATTTGAAAACCCTACAAATGGTGTTTGTTGTGCTGGGTACTGCATGCACATCGCTTGTTGTTGAAAAGGCTGTTGATATTGCTGTTGCCGAAATAGTTGTTGTTGCTGCTGAGCCCAATTTTGTGCAGATTGTTGCTGTTGTTGAGCCGGTGTTGGTAGTTGTAGGCCTGGAGGTGACACTTGCTGGTTTGTTCGATTTTGGTGTTGTATTTGGATTGATTGATGTTGCTGCTGTTGTGGTTGCCTATGATGCTGGTTTATCTGGCGATGCTGTAGTGGTTGCTGAATAGGTGGCGGCGGAAACTGGTATTGTTGAGTACGGCTTAAATTATCGTGGTGTAATCTAGGATTTTTCATATTGGCCGGGTTATTTAATCTTTCCGAGTGACTAGCAACTACATTGCTGTTTTTAAGTTGCTCGTGAGAAATTGAATTTGGATCGATATTTCCCTCAGTAATATTTATTGACCTTTGGACTTCTAATGACTGTGCCCCCCTATCATCAGAAATCTGAGCCAGACTCAATGCTCGAACAATCTGCTCTACACTCGCCTGCATGCATTCCGTGATTTTGCTTTCTAATTTCATTTCTAACTCTACCCTGTAATCCTGATTTGCTTTTGCCACCAAGTTGCTAATTAATGCCTCATTTGTTTGAGATAATACACTTTCAATTCTGTGGTTGTTTGGTTGCCTGTGTGCATCACTATGTGCCAGTGGTTGTTTTGAACTCAACCCTTGTGTGGGTACTTTCTTGATCGCCCCCTGATCGGTTTCTGGATCTTGTGTTTTATCCACCCTTATAGTATTCGATAAATCGATGTAAAACTCATCTCTTCGGCCGACGTCCTGGTCTTCAGTTCCTTTGTCTGCCATTCTGTCAATAGAAATTTCTGCGCTACCTGTTCTATTAAGATCGTAGATACTTGTTCTTTTTATAGACCTTCTTTTCTTAACCTTTTCTACGTTTTTCATTAACAGATTTTGTAATCATTAAGACTGAAATCACGTATATTTTTATATTTTCTTTGTTATGGTTTTGTAAAATTGGGGGGTTTTATCTCCTGACTATTTGACCTTTATTTGCTTTTGATCATATTTTCCAGCTATGATAAAAAAAAATTTAACTGCGTGTTCCTTACGGAATCGTAGGAGTGAATGAGCTTCAAGTTTTCTTATTTTATATCTAATTCATTTTTTTGTTTTTGTGCATTGTCTGTCAGCCGCCTGTTCAGCATTAGATGCAATTAGTCTTTATTGAAAACCCAATTGGACTAAGCCATCTAAGCCTAACATGCGCTTAAGAGTTGGATTTCGACCCGGGACTAATTACTAGATGCATTTAGTATTTGCTGTAGAAATTACTACACTGATTACCAAGCCACTAGATTGCATAGCCCTTCGTCTAATATGCACACCAAATTTTCATGTATAAGTGGATATAAAATTTTACATCTCACAACAGTTGTTACATGCAAATTAATTGTTCTATTCTGAACCTATTCAAAAAAAAATGTTTCCTTTTATGCTTTTTATTTATTATTTGATTTACACGTTTCTGATCGCTCTCTAAGAAGATGCAATTAGTAGCCATATTACTTTCATTGCAAGTACTAAGTCACCTAGGTAAAGGCCGACCAGGAAGGAGAAATCAGAACTAACCATCTGAACCTATATTAGAACTACACATTGACATGCACCTTATTCCACAGTGCGGTTGATCTACACGCTTCAGTTCGACCAAGTCACTGTTTTATTACAGTTCACGCAAATATGTGATCTTCTCTATTATCGTTTGCTTTCGTAGGTCCTTAGATATTTTGAACCTTTCCAATATCATTTATTTTTTAATTTGGGCGCCATTATTGTTATATGTCCCAGAGTAATCTTGCCTAATGCGGTTCGCCACGACTAGCCTGCGCACCAGGGAGGGTTCTCAACCTACCGCATTAGGCCGAGGATTTCACAATAAATTTTACTTCCGTTGTCGAACGGAAATAAAATATAAACAAAACAAACTCAAAAAGAAATCAAACCAAAACCCGAGATAAGCAAAAAAAAACTGAAAATATTTGAAAACCGAAATATCAAAACCAAATTAATTCCAAAAGACCTTTTAGCTCATTCACTCCCATACGAGGAAACAGATGTAATTTTCCCCCACGCTCCCACCCATCCTGTGCTACCCACTCCATTTTAGGATAACACCCATTCTTACCATTTCCGCTGGCCAAGAAACCTAGATCATTTAGTCAGGATCAAATCCCCCCCACAATCAAAATTTAGCACAAACTCATTATGAATCTCATAACCAAAATATAAACTAATTTATTTCAAATCTTATCTATATTACAGGATTTCAAAATCTCATCCTAAAGGTAACCAAAGGCTCAACCATATACACAGGAAAATTACAGCAGAAAGCATAGCCAGCTTCCGTATAAATTATAAAAAATATAAATTTAACAAAAACCAATTTTAGTGACCTACCATCACTGATAAAAATGTATATAAAATATTATGAAATGTAATGAAATTTAAACTATGTAATATTTGAAATGACTTAAAATAATAACCATTAAAAATAACATTTAAATAATCATTGGATTTAAAACTAACGATTCAATAAAAAAAACGAATATCAAATTACCGATTCAGCACCAATTTACGAGATGCATAAAAAATTGACAAAATAATCTAGTTAAACACCGTGAACGAATGAAGAAATTCTAATTTCTTTATATTTTCTGCATAAATAGGCACTTTTTAAAATAAAATCTTTTCACACATGAGGGTCACCCTAAACGAGCTCGCTGAGAGAAAATTCCCTATTCGTGCATATAAAAAAATATGAAACCAAAAATTCCTTAAAAACTTCCTTTTTTAGAATTTCCCCTTACAATTGACCGAAACGAACGAAAACGAACGAATGAAATTAAACCGAACGAAAGCTTAAACTACTTAAACTAAAATGTCGGCTTTGCAGTCGTGAAAATTTCCGACGTCCCCAAAGCAGGTATCAAAACCTCAGGGTTACCCCCGTTATTTTAATTTTTCCTCTGCGAATTTCCGCGCTCCAAAATTTAATATGCGTGATAATAAAAACAATTAAATAGGAAAATTTGTGGCTGACCTTTTTGCTGCTTTTACTAACTTCACACAATTTACCGGCCGAGTCCTCAAATTTCACCTTGGTAGCGTCGCCGTCAGCCACACTGATAAAAAAAACAATATCTTAGCACACTTCCTTTTTTTTTCTTTACTGTCCTAAATTAACACTCACATTATTTCCCTCTATATTCCAGTTACACGAGTATCCTCGGGTATATCCTGTTTTCCTTCTCTCTTCAAGGATTAACACAACTGGGGCTCCTCCCAGGATCACAAAACTGCTTTCGTATTTTCCTGCTGGCTTGGCGCCAAAAATTACTCGGTTCTAGCAAAAAAAAAATTATTTTTTTACCAAAAAAACACTGGTAGTTACCACACAAGAAAAACACCGTACCTTCAAAAGTACTGGTTCCCTCCAAGTTCTGTATCCTTTCAGGATTCTGCTTCCAAAAAAAACTTGGACCTTTAAAACTTTGATCCAACACTACTAAACTGAATTGTTTAAAACTAGACCGGACTAAAAAGAACACACGTCTTAATCCACGAACCGTACTTTTGACTTTGAACTTTTTGTACGGCACTTTCCTATCGCCAAGCCAGAAATTTCGATTTCATCAAATACATGAAAACAGTTTTGCTTAATCCTAACAAAACTACCAACAAAAAATACATAAATCTTACAACAAAAAAAAATAACTTATTTAATTGGTACCCTTACACCCTAGCTCTACTTTGGTTCATACATAGCTCTATCTCACTTCACTAACGAGTTTCCAACCCTGGTTCCCACATAAATCTGTTACCTACATGATTTCCGAATGTTGCTACACCTTCAACCTGGCAACATCCATATTCATGTGTCAGCCGCTTTTGCAACTCTGCTAATCTAAAATTTCCCTATGACAGAATGACACACCGAAAAACTGCATAACCGACCCTGAAACTGAAAACGTCAAAATTTGCCGAAACCAAAACAAAAAACACGCTCAACTTCTTATTTATATTTGATAAAATTAAAATTCATTAAATTTAAAAGAAAAATTAAAAGAAAAATTAAAAGAAAATTAAAAGTGCCGGGTAAAAAAAAACTACAGTGAATCGTGTGTTCCAGTAATGCTTGCGGCCAACCAACAACATTGGATCACCATCCGAGGTAAAATTTTAGAATGCCTGCCATTCCTAAAATTCAACTACCAATTATCGAATCAATTGGATAGCCACACCGAACTCTGCCGTAAAAATATAAGGCCGCCACTTCAGTTAAGGACTTTGAAACCTTATTTTCCCATCGGATTAAGAAATTGTGTGCCTATCTTTTCGTAAAATCGTAAATTTTTTAAAGTTTTCCACTTCTCTTGCAAATTGTAAATGCAGCAATGTAAATATTACACCCTGTTTTTATTTCTTTCTTAATTAGCATCACAAAAGGCATAACTTCATACCAAAGAGATTAAAACTGAAATAGTTCTATCAGAGAAGTGGAAGCTTTTCTGAATAACAATAAAGTTTCGATTTTCTCAAAACTATGAAAAACGAGTTACTTTTTTTTATTATTTTGCGGCAGAACTGGGCTTGCGCCCCGCAACACCGTTTTTACCGCCCGAAAGGGATGTATTTTTGACAGAAAATGTCATAGAAAGTTGTTCTTCTCTTTCTTTTTAATAATAATCTTCCATTTGCTTTTTTTTAATGAAATTTAATACCCAATTTTCAAAGTTTAGGTTTGCCTTGTTGTGATTTGTACAAAGATTTAAAATAATTCTTGTCAGAAGTAGATTAATAGCCTTAGCATGGAAGACGAAACGAATCGAGTGACTGAAAGTCAATCGTTAATATCAACCGATTGAAATTTTTCATTAAGAACTTACTTTAACTTAAGCTCAAAGAATAAAGTTTGTTAGCAAAAAATTTCAATTATTGTCTTAACTTTTAAGATGTAAGCAATTGAAAATCAGTCACTCGGTTCTTTTCGTCTTCCATGCTAAGATTTTGTATAGTAAATCATGTGATTTGCAGCGAATTAAGGGCTAAATCTCGAAATAGCTATAAATCATCCAACAAATCTCCGGTGGAAACTTTGAATAATGAAAGGAGGTAAGTAGAAAATTGAAAAACCAGTTGGGCCTGAAACGCCTATACTTTTGCGGACGTACTTTATGGACGACCCCTTGATTAACTTTCATTTACTTATGTGAATCGCTGAAAAAATCTTAAATAACAACTATATATTTATCAAAAGACTATGGCCGATTATAAATATTTGAGTGACAACTTATCAATATCAGAGATTATGTTTCAAGTATGAAGGCCTCCCAAAATTAAATTATCAATAAAACAAAAATTTATAAGTACCTAATTATTTACAAAAGTGCATATTCAACTTTGTTTAGTTCTTTTAAAAATAAATTTAATTGAAATTAGTCTCGCGACAAGTTTCCAACAATGAAGACCTTTATTTTACTAGCGTTTTTAGCATTGGCTAACATAGACATACTATCTTCAACACTTTCACTTGGTGCACAAAGTGAGAGAGATGATACTGGTTGTTTTATGGTAAATAGTGAAGGTACAGTCGAATGGTTAACACCTGAACAAGAAGCGCTAGAATTAAAGAAGCATACAGCGAAAATTGCAGATGAAGATCTAGAAGTAAAAATTTATTTATACACTAAAAAAAATAGTAAGGTGCCACAAAAAGTAGACAATACACACGAGTCCATACAGAACTCTAATTTTGATGGTAAACTTGGTACAAGGTAAGATAGAATTTATTTTCACATTTAATTCTAAAATATTGAAAATCTTCGATGTAAATATGATGCAACCAATGACTTATTGAATTATGATTGAAACCTAAACTTATTTAATTTTTTAACTAGATTTTAGTGACTTCAATTTTCCCCCAATATGTTTTATATATTTATTAAAATCCTTCGATACTAAAAACGTTATCGGTATTATTTCTAGACTATTTATCCATGGTTGGATGGGTTCGTTAACATTCCCCTCAAACGCACCAGTATTGCATGCATGGCTGGAAACAGGAGATTATAACATTTTTATACTAGATTGGGGCAAATATGCTCAAGCTTTGAATGGTGCTTCAATGAGTCAAGTATTACCTGGAATTGCGCGTATAATGGCTGAATTTTTGCACACGCTCCACACAGAATTTGGCTTGTCTTATGAAACATTGCATGTTGTGGGTCATAGCATGGGTACACAGCTTTCCAGTTTCGTCGCTCAACGCACCGTTCAATTGGGTCATAAAATCGGCACTATTGTAGCATTGGATCCAGCAGTTGAATGTGGCACTTCAGGAATACCATTGAATCTTTCTAATGCTGATTACATTGAGTCCATACATACAAGTACAATTTTTAAGAGAGTTCGTTATCCATTTGGTAGTGCTGCTTTCTATGTTAACGGTGCCAATTTGCAACCGATGTGCAACACAACTATGTGGTCCGATGGTGCTAATTATCTACGTTTCATCCAATTTGTATTAAAGACTACTTGCTCTCATGCAGTAGCTACAACCTATTATGCAAATGCACTTCGTTGCCAGTCCAGAGGTATGCTTTGCGAGAGTTATGAAGCAGCTCAAAAAGGTGATTGCAAATACAACGACAAAGTTGCCTTAATGGGTGCAACTCATCAAACCGGTGAGCAAAATGCAGCTAATACACCGCCTGGTCTGTACTACATTGATGAGCGAAAATCTAAAGCACTTCTTATGGGCGAATGCTTACGTGATGGTGCTGCACAAATGTCCGGTGTTACGCTTGGAAGTTTGCTGCTTGTTTATGGTTTATACTTTGTTTTCTTTAATTAAAAATTCAACTTTTATTATTCACAGAAATCTCAAAAAAAAAAAAAAAAATATTTAAATCAACAAAAAATGCTTTTTTGGACATTTTAAACGTTTGCTTAACCCACTTTTCGACGAGATTTTGGTTTAAATATTAATACTAAATTTGTTTCCTTAAACAAAAGGAAATATTACCCTTAGGGTTAAGTTTCGTAATGCAAAATTTAAATTTTTGATACCCCTCCACACTTGTAATGCAAACAAAAACCCTTCGCAACGTTGCGCAACGCTAATGTGGATCTATGAGAGACTCCCCTTGAAGCTTTGTATATCAAAAATAAAATTTTCTGTCTATTACCACTTCTTGAAGTGGTCTTTTGCTGACGTCAATGGACAATGAAATTCGAACAAAGTTGGAATCCGAAATTTCTGAATTTTTGCCTTAATATTTTTTTATTTATTTATTTTTTTTTTTTTTTGATGACCCCTGAATTCTTATTAACGTGAATGATTGCCTATCTCCATAATATACAAATGTTTCTGCTAAATTGATCAATATTCCACCCAAAAAGTTCTGAACTGCTTATCATTCACTTGAAAATTTTCGTATCTCCTTATGTATCCGCTAAATCTAATACAATTAAAAAAAAAAACCCGAAAAGTTCTCAAGTACTTCTCTATCTTTATGCATTTACCAACTATGGTCAAATATTTATAAGTATAACAACTTATCAATTTCAGAGATTATGTTTCAAGTATGCAGGCCCCCCAAAATTAAATTACCATATCAAATGGACGGCGAAAAGTTAAATCTAATCATGAAATTATTCCAAAAATAGTATATAATTGTTTACAAAATTGCATACCCAATTTCTTAAGCTCTTTTGGAAAAAGATTTTAATTAAATTAGTCTCTCGACAAGTTTCCAACGATGAAGTCATATATTGTACTAGCGCTATTAGCGTTGGCTAACGTTAACAAATCATCAACTCTTTCACTTGATACTTTAAGTGTAAGAGATGATACTGGTTGTTTTATGCCAAATAGTGAGGGTATAGTCGAATGGTTAACACCAGAACAAACAGAGCTAGAATTAAAGAAGCATACAGCGAAAATAGCAGATGAAGATCTAGAAGTACACATTTATTTATACACTAAAAATAATAAAAAAGTGCCACAAAAAGTAGTCAACACACATGAGTCCATACAGAACTCTAATTTTGATGGTAAACGTGCAACAAGGTAAGATAGAAACTGTTCTCTTGAATGTAGTTCACTTTATTAATAAAAAAACCTATCAATACTCTTTCTAGACTATTTATCCATGGCTGGATGGGTTCCTTGACTTTCCCCTCAAATACACCAGTAGTGCATGCATGGCTGGAAACAGGAGATTATAACATCTTAATACTGGATTGGGGCAAATATGCTCAATCTTTGAATATTATTTCAATGCGTCAAAAAATGCCTGGAATTGGACGCGTAATGGCTGACTTTTTGCACACACTCCACACAGAATTCGGAATGTCCTATGAAACACTACATGTTGTGGGTCACAGCATGGGTGGAATGCTTTCCGGTCTAGTTGCTCACCGCACCATTCAATTGGGACACAAAATTGGTACCATTATAGGGTTGGATCCGACAGATGCATGTACCGCCCCAGAGTCTCGATTGTTACATACTGACGCTGTTCACGTTGAGTCCATTCATACAAGTCCAATTTTTTTGAACATCCATTATCCAGTTGGTAGTGTTGCTTTTTATGTTAATGGTGCCGGTATGCAACCAATGTGTCGCACAACTATGTGGTCCGATGGTGCTGTTTACCTGCGTTTCATCCAAACCACACTAGCGACTACTTGCTCTCATGCTGTAGCGACAACATATTATGCAAATGCACTTCGTTGCCAATCCAAAGCTAAGCTGTGCGCGAGTTTAGAATCAGCTCTTAAAGGTGATTGTGAAGACAACGGTAAAGTTGTTTTAATGGGTGCAACCCATCAAACCGGTGAGGAAAATGCAGCGAATACACCACCTGGTCTGTACTACATTGATGAGCCAAAATCCAAAGCGCTTCTTGCGGGCGATTGCTTACGAGATGGTGCTGCGCAGATATCCAGTGTTACGTTTGGAAGCTTACTGCTGATTTATGGTTTATTCTTTGTTTTCTTTAATTAATGTTTATACTTTTATATTGAACCAAAATTCTCACGAAAAATACAAAAAAATTCAAAATTTATCAAAATTGCTTTTTATTGTTCTGTTTACTTTGGGACCACTGTTAAATGGATGATCTGAAAACAGAAAAAACTGAAAGTTCATTAAGACAAGCTAGTGATGATACAAATGAATCGACGATTGTCAAAACCCCACATGTTTCATATAACCTGGTATCCTATAGAAAGGAATCTATGGAATTCGAACAGAGGGTCTACAATTCATCAGTTTTTGCCTATGGCTTTTATAAGCGTCCCCTTAAATACCATTAAATTCTTAATTTATTCAAGCTCTTAATTTATGTATATATATCTCTGCTAAAATTAACAAACTTCCAAAAAATAACCCGTTAAGTGCTTCTGATTTCAGTGGGAAGTTGCGTATCTCGTGCCATTTATGATCGAGAAATGTTTTATTATTTTACGTTAATACTTGAAAATGCGTTAAAACGATAAACATTTATTTAGGTAACACCTTATCAAATCTAGAGATTATGTTTCAAGTGTGGAAGGCCCCCCGAAATTAAATTACCATATCAAATGGGAGGCAAAAAGTTAAATCTAATCATAAAATTATTCCAAAAATAGTATATAATTGTTCATAAAATTGCATACCAAACTTGTTTAGCTCTTTTGGAAAAGGATTTTAATTAAATTAGTCTCTCGACTGGTTTCTAACGATGAAGACCTTTATTTTACTAGCAATATTAACATTGACTTGCGTAGACAAGTCTTCAACACTTTCACTTGATAGAATAAGTGTAGGAGATGTTGTTGGTTGTTTTATGCCAAATAGTGAAGGCACGGTCGATTGGTTAACACCTGAAGAAGAAGCGCTAGAACTAAAGAAGCATACTGCGACAATTGCAGATGAAGATCTAGAAGTATACATTTATTTATACACTAAAAAAAATAGTAAAGTGCCACAAAACGTTGTTAATACTCACGAGTCCATACAGAATTCCAACTTTGATGGTAAACTTGCAACAAGGTAAGATTGTATAAACTTGATTTTATTTTCTTCAAAATTTTCTTAATAACGATTGGTTAAATTTTTATAAAATCTTAATTTTATGCATATGTATATTTAAGTATTTCACTATATATCAGGCTAGCCAATTTCCTTTCAAAAATTTATTTTCGGAAACTGTATCGAGATTAGTAAGTTGCTAAAATGTAACTACAATAGCTTATAGTCTTTGACAATGTATACTTATCAAATTATTAATTTTACAATATTTGTTTTAATAAGTTTAATAAGCCAAAGGACAAACTGCAAATCTTAAATAATCTAATCTTAAATTTTAGTTTGAGTTTAAACAAAAACTTTAATCAGAAACTGATCGCAATCATTATAAACAATTTATTTAAAACAAAACTACAGAACTAGATTACTCATTCTTAAGTTTACGATTTATTTGAATTGATTTTAATTTGAATTTATACTATTATTGAATTAAATTGACAATTTAAAACAATTAAAACACGAACATTATAAACATTACATATTTTCGAAAACACCGCCCTCTCACTTCCCATGATTTGAAAGTTTTCATTGATAATCGATTGAATCTAGAAAATGGTTTGATATAGAAACTAACGAATAGATTTTAAAGTTGTTTGCAGTACTTTATAGTTAATGTATTGGAATTCAAACATCAAATGCCGAGCTACATCAAAAATGCAAACAGAAGGCTATAGCAAACGAGATCAAGCTGCGCAAATGGGGATGGATTGGTCACACTCTCCGGAAACCACACAGCGAAGTTTGTCGCCAGGCCCTTGAGTGGAATCCACAAGGCAGTAGAGGACGTGGTAGACCCAAAACCAACTGGAAAAGGTCGTTGGAAAAGGAAATCCAAGAATCGGGAAAATCGTGGCAAGAGATCAAAGTCATCGCAAGGGATCGTGACAAATGGAGAGATTTCATATTGGCCCTATGCTCCTCCTAGGAGTTAAAGGAGAATACATACATACATTGGAATTCAAACAATACAGCATTTTTTGAATAAATTTGGATGGATTTCGTGGTGTTTGAATTATAATTAATAATTATTAAATAAATAATTCGCCATTTTTACGAAACTTTAAGCAAAAAATCTTTTGCAAATTTTAACTAGAATAAAGAAAAATTTTAAAATCAAAGATCAATGAGAGGGCGGACGTTATAAGAGCTCCAACATCTTATTTTAGCCATAATGTGCTTTACATTTCCTTCACTAATATAAAGTTATCTTTACTCTTTTTAGACTATTTATACATGGTTGGATGGGTTCTTTGACATTCCCCTCAAACACACCAGTACTGCACGCATGGCTGGAAACAGGAGATTATAATATTATAATGCTGGATTGGGGCAAATATGCTCAATCTGTTAATGGTATTACAATGAGTAAAGCATTACCTGAAATTGGACGTGTAATGGCTGAATTTTTGCACACGCTTCACACAGAATTCGGCATGTCTTATGAAACACTGCATGTAGTAGGTCACAGTATGGGTACAAGGATTTCTGGTCTAGTCGCCCGACACACCACTCAATTGGGACACAAAATTGGCACCATAATAGCGTTGGATCCAACAGTTGAATGTAGCACGCCAAAGACACGATTGCAGCACACTGATGCTGATTATGTTGAGTCCATTCATTCAAGTTCAATTTTTATTGGTATTCGTTATCCCATTGGTAGTGCTGCTTTCTATGTTAATGGTGCCGGTCTGCAACCAATGTGCCACACAACTATGTGGACAGATAGTGCTATTTACCTACGTTTCACGCAATATATACTATCGACTATTTGCTCCCATGCAGTAGCAACAACGTATTATGCGAATTCACTTCGTTGCCAATCAACAGGTATGCGTTGCGAAAGTTATGCAAAAGCTCTGAAAGGTGATTGCGAGTACAAAGGCGGAGATGTGTTGATGGGTGCAACTCATCAAACTGGAGTGGAAAATGCAGCAAATACACCGCCTGGTCTATACTACATTGATGAGCGAAGATCCAAAGCACTTCTTATGGGTGAATGCTTACGTAGTGGCGCTGCACAAATATCTGGTATTATGATTGGAAGCTTACTGCTTATTTATGGTTTATACTTTGTTTTATTTATTTAAAAAATAAACTTTAATGATGTACAGAAATCTCACGAAAAAATAAAAAAGATGAACTCCGCTAAAAATGCTTCCTTAAGGCTGTGTTTATTTTATGCTCTGTTTAAAATGGTGGCTCTTCTTTTGCAGGGTTGTAAACGTTTTCTCGGGGCTTGATGACTACTACAATTTTTAATTTCGTAGTGTGAAATGAGCAAATTTTACAGCAAATAGTAGTAGAAAGTTAGAATGTTTTAGCGATATTGGCCTTTCTTCATTTTGAACGTAGTTTTCGATTCACAATTGATTTATGAAATCTTGAAATATTTATTGCATATTTTAACGAAAATAAGATAACTTAACATTACTGTGGTTATGATCAAGTACAGATAAGCAAATCGTAGCAAAGTTCATTGATTAAATTGCGAACTGCAATGATAAGATCAGAACGCTGCAGTTGTTTTTCACAATTAATTTCAATATTTTTTTGTAAACACATCCATCGGAGAATTTAATTCTTATAATTTATATTTTGTGATAAGGGGCCATTCACATATTACGTAAAGCAATTTTCGAACAATTTTAACCTCGTCCTCCGCGGTCATTACGCAACGTAACAAAATGTTTAACCCCCTCCCGCCTAGTAACGTAGCTAATCTTAATTTTGGTAATTCGAATTCGAATTTACTGTCGCATAATATTATAAAATCAACGTTACGTAACGCAGTTGATGACCCATCCCTTCCCCATGTAACACTTTGTAAAAAATCGTCCAACCTCCCCACCCTTCCTCCTGACGCGTTACGCAATATGTGAACGGCCCCTAATTTACAATTTTTGTATAAATATTTCTGGAACCCGTAGCTTTAGAAAATAGTTCCATAGCATATTTGAAAAGTCAAATTGGAGTGTTACTTTGGATTAATCTACAATTTGTCCCTTACGCTCGGACATATTTCAAGACCACTTTTGTAAAATTTTCTCCTGCCATTGAAAAATGGTTTCGTATCAGATTGTTGTTTTAAAAAGAAAGAACTTTTGAGAATTGTTTCATCCTGTTTGAAATAAGCTGTTTTGTAAAATGGATGTTTAAGCCATGTGTCTGCATTTTTTTTATTTTAATATCCTTTCTTGAAGGTGCGAGAATACACAAAAAGTTTTTAATTACCTCACTTGGGTTTAAGCCTTTCTCTATTCCAATTAGCCATGATAGTGTATTTTTCATTCAGGGGCGTGGCATCGCTCACTAAATCCAAAAGTTATATTACCGTCGTTTAATGTTACCCCCACCTTCATACCAAATTTCATATAAGTCGATGCAGTGGCTTAGCCTTAAAAGAATTGTTTCCATTTAGGTTTAGTTATAGTGTACTTTAATAGATACTTTTTTATTGTACTATACTTAAAAAAATAAAAATCTATAGCCTTTTGATAAAACAACCTAACTCACAAATTGGCAACTTTTCTGAGTCGACTTCATATCGTGCAACAGTTTACAACACATGCAACACCTTCCTTAGTGTTGAGAGTAATGGCAATACTGCAAGGAATAACATCCTGATACACAAATTAGGTTTTTGACTTAAAATTTTTCCATTTCGACTTCGCGCAAAAACTTTGCAAATATTCCTAAATAAACCTCTAAAATTTAGTTAAATGTATAAAATAAAAACATAACAATGGAGTCCAACGAAATCTCCATGTTTATGGATGCTAAACTAGACATACATGGAAAACGTCCAGATTCCTTGAAATTTAAAACTTGGAGCAGATGTTTAGTGAAAATTGAAGCAATCAAATGTGTGCCCAGTTTTTTGCGTATAACTTTGACACGAAGCCCACAAATGGGCGTGGCAAATGATAGTAAAGGCATTAGTTTAAATGGTGATACGCCCGAGGTTGCATCAGCTGAGTCACCACTGTGCATTTCCGTCAATGTGCCAGGCGTCAGTGTTTCACCGACAGAATCTCGTACAAAGCAACATTCTTATGGTCTCTTTTGGAAACAAAATCGACGTGATTGTTTTATTTATTTTGCCATTGAAACTGAAGCCAGCTATAGGCGTCACATGAAATGGATAAAAAGGTCTATTAAAAATTTGGAGTTACACCGTCAGATTTTTTTGGATCAGCGTCGAAATTCTCGTGGACCTGGTGTATGGCATGGCAACGATGGCACTACAGATACGGAGTTGCTAAAGAAGCTCTTGACTGACCAGCAAGAGGCGAAGTCTAAGGAATTGAGGTAAAATTGATCAATTTATAAAAAAATTTTTTACTTCAAATTTTTACCATCAGCATCTTCTCAGAATCAATGTTAAAAGCCATAACTGAGGAGTTACAGGTTAAACCTTTTCCACATCACTTTGATATTTTTTCAAATCAAATTAAACTTTTTCCAAATCGCTTGGCCAAACCCCTTCACATTTATGAAGGTTTTTAGTAGCCACAATATTCATCCATATCTGATTTGGAAAAAGTTGATTTTGATTTGGTAAAGGTTTAATTTGATTTGAAAAAGGTTCATTTTGATTTAAAAAAAGTTGAATTTGATTTGGAAAAGGTTTAACTTGAAGTGATCCTGTGAAAATAGGTTTGATAAGAACTTTTTAAAAAACGCCGAACAATAGCTTCATCCATATATTTCGACCATGATGTTTATTTTTTTTTAAATTAAAAACATTTTGTTTTACTTAAACAGTTGCGTTACAAAGACCGACGCCGCTATGGGTCCATTGCCTAGAATACCCGATTTATTTGATGCCAACAATAGTACCTGGTCTTCCAAACATATTTCACGCGTATCGGAAATATATGAGGAAATCTTTGAAAATGATTTTGACTTAATAAAACAACAGTCGCCATCGCTACCACGCATATCGCGACGTTTTTCGCGCGCTTCAATTGCATCTGGCATTTATGAAGAAATGAAACCAACAACAATAAACTTTAATGCTATCGATGAAGAACTGATAGAGCTTGCACCACCACCGCTACCGCCATTACCACCACCACGTAAGCGCATCAACACCTTCGACAGAAGTCCTGCTGGACTTATAGGAGAGATACCACGTTCGAATACAAATCCCGAATCAGAATTGGCCAAGAAAAAGAAATACAAAAATATGCTTGACAATTTATTTGGCGGTGTAACACGTTCAAAACGCGCCGAAAGTGTTAGCGAGAGTAGCACCTGCAGTGCTGAAGATTTGATAAAAGAAGCAGTTTATGCAAATGGTGAAGTTGCAGTTGCAGCGAAGCGCCAAAAAAAGCCACCAAAAACGAAAGTACCCACCAATCAACAACCAATAATGACAAACTCAAAACGCAATAGTTTTTCAAGTCCAGATTTGTCGAAAATTAATTTTCTCGAAACTTTTGATGAAGATAGAATTGCATCGCTATTGTTGCAGAATTCTTTTGAAAGCGCCAGCGATGATTTAGGCTTGAGCAGCGCCAGTTTAGATGAATCTTCTATACATCCAATATTGCCTAATGCTAAGCAATTTGCAGAGGCGTTGCCAGTTAAACTCAAGACTGAATCCGCGGAGAGCTTAAATATTTCACAACAAATTCCTTTAAACTTTAATTTTTCGGCATGCAATTCATCATCAATTAATTTAGTGGGTGCTAGTGGTGCAACACTATTGAAAACTGCGCAGAAAAATAATATATTTATTGATGATCTCACTGGCTATTGTATAATGGCGCCAATAAAAAAGAAACTAACAGGCTGTCAACAATCTACATCCTCAGGTTATTCGACTGGTTCCTATTGTTCATCCACTACGTCGTCTTCCTCATGCATAAATTCAACCGAAGAGTTATTAGGTGAAAAGCAAGTGTTGTTCAAACCAGCAAAGGAATTTTTGGGCATTGCTGAGGAGAGCGCAATCTATGAAAATATGATTTGTGGTGGTTCGCTTAATTCATCTTCAGCATCTGCTGGAAATGTTTATGAAAATCTGATACTTGCAAAAGATTTAGATACAGTTAAAGATGAAATGCAGCCCAAAATGAGCACAAGTACGCCTACTGGAGAAGATACGACTATTAAAACCTCAGCTACTGAAGAGACTGAAGACCCCTATTATCAAACGCCACGAAAGTCAATTATTTGTGTGGATGATAAAATTCCATCTTATTATCCGAACGAGTGCGATACGAGCAAATTTAGACGCCATAGTCATAGTCCAATTAAAACGACGCCTACTTCTAGCCATGGCGTTTGTGAGGTAAGCATATTTTTAGGATTTGTGGCAATTTTTTTTAATTTGTTATAGCAAACAGGAATCAATTGGTGGTAGGAAACACCGACCAATGAAATAACGTCCAAGAATAATAGCGCCCAAAACAAAATCGAAATAACTTAAAAATATTTTCATATAAATTTGGGTGATTATCATTTTGGAAATAAAATTTGGGCCTTATCACGTTAAAAATTTGCGCGTTACTTAGTTTTTATTTTAGGCGTTATTTCATTAAAAAAAACTTAACGTCCAAAAACAAATAACGCCCAAATTCTTTATATAAATAAAGTTTGACCGTTATTTCCAAAATGATTATCGCCCAAATTTAAATAAAAATAATTCGGGCGTTATTTCGTTTTGGTTTTTGGGCGATATTTCATTTCAATAATTGGGCATTATTTCGTTTTTTTTTTTAATTTTTTGGACGTTATTTCGTTTATTTAATTTTTTTTGGGTGTAATTTCGTGTTTTTTTAAATGAAATAACGTCCAAATTAAAAGCGAAATAACACCCAAATTTTTAACGAAATAAAGCCCAAAAATGATAATCGCTCTAATTTATATGAAATAAATTATGGAAAAAAAAAAATACCGAGACGGAAAAAAATGCTTTGTTTAAAAAAAAAAAAAAAAAATATGTGTTCTCTTTTAGAAATCCTCCTCTGGTGGACTCCGACAATTGGTCAGCGCAAAAGTGCGTCGTGATCGCAAAGAAAACCGTTATGTCACATCTCCACAAAGCACTTTGGAACAAAAACAAAGTCCTAAAACTATCAATGCAAGCGTTACTAAAAATAAAATAACAAACAAATTAATAAAGACTGCAGCACATAAAGTTTCCGAGCATGTTTATGCTGTCTCTCATAATAACAGCAAGAAATCAAATCAGAACAATAATAATAATAATATAACCGATTCACAAGCCAAACTGCAAAGCGAATTATTGCAATTGACTGCATTACAAAATATTGATTTTAAATTTGAGGATTCACATAAGACACCGGAAATTATACCAATTACTCAGAAGGAAGAAGCTGAAAATTGTTTGTGTGCTAAAGAGAGTGCATCACGTATTTTATATAAATATGCTACGCTTGCGCGCGCTGCAACTTCTCCGTCGTCATCACAAAAAACAAGCGCGAATGCAGGTTTTACGCCCAATCACCATTTACAACAGAGTCAGCAATCGAATACGCAAGAAAAACGTGCAGCTCTTACGGCATCTGGTAATAAAATAGAGATTAAAACCGATGCTGCATCAACGGCTGATGTGGGGGGAAATGGAAGAAAGTTTGCTTCATTGCCACGTTTTAAAAAAATCGATTTTTCACCATTGCGTTTGAAGATTCATAATGTACTTCAGCGTAATTAACTATAGCCAAGAGCTAAGACTTTTTTTTGCATTTTTAAATAATTAAATTATAAGAGAATTTATCTCGATATTAGCTTGTACAATACTTTAATTTTTAATGTTAAATGTTTACAACAGTTTTATATATTGTGAACGTTTTATAGTATTCTTTATTTAGTTGTATTTGGCTTTATTTAAAAGACTTATAGCTTTTGCATGGAAGACGGAACGAAACGATTGACTGATTTCAGCCGATTGAAACTTCTTATGAAAGACTTTCTTTGATTTAAGCGTTTATTTAGCTCAATGAATAAAGTTTGCAAACGAAAATTTTAGTTCTAGCCTTAACTTCATAAGCAGTCGAATATCGATTCGTTTCGTCTTCCATGATGAGGCTATTAATCTATGTTATTTCAAATGCAAACGAGTTTTTAAGCTTTATGTTTTTGAAACCATTTAAATTCATTAAATTTTTTAAATTACCATTTGCTCGTTTTTAAAACTTTTTATTTAATTATGCATGTTATTTCAAAATATATCTTAAGATTTATTTAATAAGTTAAAATTTCTATCTTTCGATTATTATTTGAATCATAATTATTGTAAACATTGGTTGTGTCAATTGAAGAAGCAGAAGATCTTTTCGAATAATTTCTACCAAGAGTTCTATGCTTAATGTATTGAAAATTTCAGAATATTATGCAAATCATTAAGTGTGAACTAAAGATGTAATTTTTGTAGTGATCCGTTTTTTTTCTTTTTTTGTATTTAATTAAGTTTAATAATTTGTTTCTCTAAAAATTAAATCAACATATCGCGCTTTTAATTGCAGCTATTTAAAACACGCTGCCCATAAATTTATATTCAACTAAATATTAACAAAGTGTGCAAAATGCTTGCAAAGTAATAATAGTTTTTAAAAGAATCAAATATTTTATATGCTTATAGCTAGCTTTTTATAAATATATTATTCAAAAAAGTAAATTAATTGTTATCAAATCATATTGCGCGAATAAGAGACATATCCTCAATAAACATATTTATATACATATACCGAAACATAACATAATAGTTAAAAAGTTATTTAAGTTTCTGGACTTAATTGTCTTCAGATTTATAAACAAAAGCTCAACAGTTATTAAAAACAGGTTGTTTATTTAATGTGTAAAACGAACGCTTTTTAAATTAAGTTAAAAACAGACAAATTGTTATAAATTTGGCTGGTTGAAAATTATAAAATATACAAAGAATATGAAAAACCAACATACCATATCATACTCATATGCAATGAATCTAAGTCTAGATAATTAACTACAAACGAAATTTAGTGCAAAACTAGCAAGTGTTAGTGCAACATATATATACATCACTGTTTTATAAAAAATTTAATTTTATATACATATTTTAAATTCATAAAATCAGCATAGAAAATTTGGCAATAGCATACAAAAGGAGGAATAGAAGAGACTATAGCATCTGGCGCATATTACTTTGGTAAATATAGAAACTGCTTGTGTCGCATAAAGTTAAAGACAATTGTCTATAAGTTTCGCGTGAAGTTTCCCCGATTTATAGCTGATTTTAATGTACTTAAAACGGGTGAAAGTGGTCAAGAAAATTTTTTGTTGCATTTAAACTTAAACAAAGGATTATACAATATTAATACATGCATACAAATTAATTTAAATGATAAAATAATTGAAAGAAAAGCCACCGTCTACATATAACTGCCATATAAACGCATACATTTTAAAATGCTCAAAAATTCAATGACCGTTTTATTTTTCTGAAAATTTTAAATAAAATTATATAATAATGAAAGCTATTTGCTGCTGCTTAATTGTTGAGAAAGTAACAAATCTATAATTATATATGAATATTATAAAAAAACCAATTATCGTAAATAAATGCGCTTTGTTTTTGACATGGTTGTTTTCCTTTAAGTAAACAAAATACAGGGGTAATTAATAAAAAATAGCCGTGCAACTGAGTACACGTGAAAGAAAATGAAACTTATATTTGATAAGTAGGCGTGGCATGAATTGAATATCTAGAGATTCTTCGTATTGACTATGAAGCCTTCGGTAACCTTCGGGTATCCCAGAAAATCAATCAATTAAAAAGCTTGTTGATAGTGCGCCTTAGCTTTTTTCCCAATTGTATACCTAGATATTCTTCGTTTTGACTATGAAGCCTTTGGGTGGCCTTCGGGTGTCCGCAAAAACGAATTAATGGTATTCACGTTCTACACCTACCTACGAAATTTCGTCATAATAGCTTCTATTGTTTTGGAAATCTAATAGGGTGCAACGAAAAGTGTCGCAAAAATGAAACGCAAAAAAGTGTCGCGGCCTTGTTCCGAAATCCGTGGAATTTCAGTTACTTTTCATTTAGGAGGCTTTTTGATAAAAACGATGAGTCAAACGATAAAAAGTATTAGGATCTGTTTTGTGGAAAATTATAGGTTCTACAAATAATATTGATTTGCATTACCGAAAAATATCCGTTTCGGAAATATTCTTAAAAAACTGCAAAAAGTCGATTTTATCCAATATGTCCTAAACGGTTACTTTTTCGTAAATAAAAATCCATATTTTTTGTAAAACCTGTTATTCCCCGCGAAAGAGAATCTAATACTTTTTATCGTTCGATTCACCGTTTTCATCAAAAAGCCTCCTCAATGAAAAGTAATTGAAACCACACGGATTACGGAACAGGCCTGAATAGTTTGATTTGATTTTAATTAATTTTATTTTGCCTTCATATCAGAGAGGGACTTAGGCAGTTTTGATATTTAACGACACAATTATCATATTTGTAAACCAAAAAGTATCCGTTTAGGAAATGTTCGATAAAAATTGGTTTCTGACCGTCTTGTGGTTTTTTTAAGAATATTTCCTAAACACAAAAATTATTTGTAGAGCATGTAATTCTTTACAAAAGAGATTCTAAAACTTGTTAACGTGCGACTCACTGTTTTCATCGAAAAGCTCTCGAAACGAAAAGTAATTGAAATCGCATGGATTCCGGTACAGGCCTGATAGTTAAATTTAACTACAATTATGCAGCAATTTTAAACTTAAAATAAAAGTAGTGCAATTTGTGATTTTTTGTATTTTTGGATTTTTAGAAAGATTTTTCATTTTATATATTTTTTATAATTAATGTTTTAAAAACATAAAAATAAATTTAAAAAAGCCCTGATGATGTCAAAATTCTATTGACGAAACGTCGGCTAAAAATTGTATTTGAATGTTTTAATTTACAATTGCAAATAATTGGTTAGTTAAACCTCCAAAAAAACAAAATTTAAAAATAAAAACTAACCCGGAAAAATCACACAATAATCATTTGTATTTATGAAAAAGTAACTGTTTCGGAAATATTCGAAAAAGTCGAATTTTTCGACTTTTTGCGGATTTTTAATAATATTTCCTAAAGGATTACTTTTTCGTTAATGCCAATTAATGTTATTTGTAGAACATGTAATTCCCCACAAAAAAGATCCTCATATTTTTTATCGTGTGACTCACCATTTTCATGAAAAATCCTCGTGAATGAAAAGTAATTGAAACCACACGGATTACGGTACAGGCCTGATAATATTGATTTGTATTACCAAAAAGTATCCGTTTCGGAAATATTCTTAAAAAACTGCAAAAAGTCGACTGAAACCACACGGATTACGGAACAGGCCTAAATAATTTGATTTTAATTTATTTTGCCTTCATATCAGAGAGGGACTTAGGCAGTTTTGATATTTAACGACACAATTATCATATTTGTAAACCAAAAAGTATGCGTTTAATAAATGTTCGATAAAAACTAGTTTGCTGACCGTCTTGTGGTTTTTTTAAGAGTATTTCCTAAACACAAAAATTATTTGTAGAGCATGTAATTCTTTACAAAAGAGATTCTTAACCTTGTAAACGTGCGACTCACTGTTTTCATCAAAATGCTCTCGAAACGAAAAGTAATTGAAATCGCATGGATTCCGGTACAGGCCTGATGGTAAAATTTTACTATGCTGAGTGTAAGGAATACAGTGGAGAAATTAACAATAGCTGAGGAGTTAAAGTTATGTTAAAGAATGATAAATATTTATTAAAATCAAACTTGGAACAAATGAAAGATTGTATTTCTTTAAAATTTAAAAGTTAAATACATTTTCCACGTTAAAGTTTCTTCAATTCATTAAGTTGCCTCTCAACAGAGTCTGCTGTAGTTGATAAATTCTCATTTTGTGAGTTTTCATTTGTTTTATCAAAAGAATTACACAATTTGACCAACTCACCAATGTTATTGTGGTATTTGGTGCGTTCATTATGCAACTGGGAAAGCATCGATCTAGTGGTATCAGCCAAGTCGCGCAACTTTTTTGCTGGAATCCAAAGTGAATGTTTCAGTAAAATGCTTTTGCTAGAATATTGGAATAAGTCATACCTTTTTGTAATTTTAACTCCTTTTCGTCCTGCATGTTTTTCAACCCATCGTCAATAACAGTTTCGGTTTTCCTCTTGAACGCGTCGCGTATTAGGGAAAGTTTTTTGATTTCCGAAATAGGTTCATTTTCCCCAATGGAAGATGCTTCCATCGCTGTTGATGACTTTACTAAATCAACAGTTTTGTTATTGTTGTTCTGTTGCTGCTGTTTGGATTTCTCAGCCATTTCAAAGTCTTTTGGATAAATAAGTTGATTTAAAACCTTATTTAAAATTGCTGTGAAAGGAAGTTTTCTCCTTTTTTTGTACTTTGACAGAAAAGTTACGTTAAGTTTTCTCCTTTTTTGGACTTTGACAGAAAAGTTACGGTAAGTTTTCTCCTCTTTTGTGTTTTGACAGAAAAGTTACGGTAAGTTTTTTCGCGTTGCCAATAGTGTTGCGAGCAAAAAAATAAACGATTTTCCGAATGGGAAACGGGAAAAAACATTTTAAAAAAGGGAAAAATTGAGGAGACATTCAGGCCTTTCACTGATACGAAATTAAAAAAGGAGATTTGGTGCGTTGCCAACCACTATAAATCAAGTTTGACTTTTCTAACCTTTTAATAGGGTAAATTAACTTTAAAGAGCCGAATGACACTTATGCTGGAATTAGCCAAGAAGTAGCTTTTCATAACGTAACGTCACGGTTGCTTGTCAACGTAGCATCGATTAGTGAAAACGGTAGGCAACGTTCGAAGTGTCACCTTACAACTTAAAAATTACTTGAAAAATTCCAGTTTTTGTAAACAATCATCCATTGTCATACTTATTTTAATTAATTTGTTCAAAAAATTCCATTTACAACATCCAAATTTAATTTATTTTATCTAACAACGTAGCGCGACGTTTGAAAATCTAATTTCAACAGGTCTCAACGTTGCGTACCGCTACTTTACGATTTCACTAATCGCTTAGACGCTTTTGACAGAAGTCACGTTACGAAACGCTACTTCTTGCTAATTTCTCCATTATTACAGGCGAGTTTTGGAATCAGTGCAATTTTAATTACTTCTCGTATAAGATTGGTAACTCTTGGATGTTCAACACTGACGTCAAATTATCGGTAGTTTTTTTTCGAAAAAATAGTAATTGATCAAAATAGGAATACATTTTTTTATCTGCTTTTAAGTGAATGCTTTTTGAAAATGCCCAATATCTGAATGCGATAAATTTTAATTGATTTTGTAGTTATAGTAAAAGTACAAGTTTTATTTTTTAATCTTAAATTGTTTTTGCACAAAATTATCTTAAAAATTATGTATGTATTATATTGTTATATTGATATTTAAACATTTGCTATAGAATATTCTTTTATCAATTGAGTTATGTATAAACCATTGGGCGTCGTTGCTCATGTAAGAATTCTTCTTCTTGCCTTGAGCCTGTTGGGACAATATAAAATAACAAAGCACCACCAGTGACATAAAAACTAAAATAAACGAAAAAAATGAGTTCCTCATGTTAACGTATGTATTTGTTATAGACAATTTAATGAGTTTCTATTTACCTCTTTTCCGACACAATTTCTGCAATAGTTTTTTGCAAATCTACTTTGTGCACAGATGCAGCTTTACGATTTTCATAATACACGCTTAAGCTGCCAGGACGATAACTATTATTTTTATCACAAGGTAAGGGTTCTATAAACATTGATGTAATACAATCTTCCATGCTAAAAAAAAAGAAGAGTTTTATAAAAAGTATCAAAAAGCAGTATGTATATCTTACAGAATAGCCTCACTTAGTTGTTGTTGAAAATCACTGAAAAGAAACTCAGGATAAGAAAATGCCGCTGGCCAAATAAGCGTTTTACCATCTTCATCTAAATGTACTGGATAGTCTTCTAGTGGTAAAAATTTTGGACGCAATAATTCCTCTGTAATGGGTTTATTTTTTCTAATATCATCGAATTTAATGCCACGCTCTTTTAACGTATCAGAAAGTAATTTAAATTGTAAGAGTTTCTTTTTTGCAGCAGCTGCTTCTTTACGCGCATTGCGTTCAAGTTCCAACTGTTTTGTTAAATAAACAATTTTGATATGAAGTATAATATGTCTAATGAGTATAATCTCTGCTAACCTTCTTAATTTTATTAGCTTTTGCTAAGTCCATGGCTTGTGTATTTGTGGCATCCGTTTCTAAAATTTCTTCACATAACTTGGCGCATAAATCAAATTTCAATAAATAGCCAGCGCATTGTGCAGCACGCCAGCGAGCCTTTGCATAATCTGGTTTAAACTCCAATGCACGTTGAGCATCACTTAATGATGATCTGCAATAGATAAGATACAAGAGTTTTAGATTATCATGTATGACGAACGAATCGTTTTACTGATTTTCAACTGCTTATATCCTCCAAGTTAAAAGATGATTTGAAGTTTATGCTTACAAACTTTATTCTTTGAACTAAAATGAACGCTTAGGTCATAGTAAGTTCTTAATAAAAAGTTTTAATAAGTTGATATTAATGAGTGAAAATCAGTCACTTTATTCGTTCGTCATACATGATAAGGCTATAAGTGTTTAAAATAACGTTTGATATTTTACCTATAATTTTTCAAAAAATAATGTGCCGCCGAGCGATTATTATAGAGCACTGCTTGCACTTCGGGCTTCTCACAGCCTGCTTTAATGCCTTCTGTAAAGCTGTAAATGGACATACGAAATTTTTTATGTTTCATATAGAAATTTCCATCTTCTTTGTAGTTTAGTGCCAATTCTTCTTGTGTATTTTCTTCTGGATCATATTTTAGTTTTTGTAAGCCTTCGAACATTGGATGTACTTTATCGCCTGGCTGTGGCGCTTTCTTCATGAAAAATGGATGCTTGTCCATTTCCTGTTTAATGTAAAAATTAAGTATATTAGAGGAACAGCTTTACTGTTCAAAAAATTAATGTACCTCTTGCCAACGATCTTCTGGCCAACCCTCTTCATAGCGCTTCGATTCCAGTCCATCAATGAAATCATCTAGCTCTGAATCTAATTTTGCTGCCAATGCTAGACGTTCTTCATCGGTCCATATTTTCTGAGGCGACTGTTGCTCTTCCGACATTGTTGTTAATTAAGTTTTTATTTGGTTTTTGTATGATTTTAAGCTTAAGAATCATATAAAATTGAAAAGAAATTAAACAACTTGCAAAATTCAGTTTTGTGAAATGTCATAACAAACAAAAACATGTGCCAATTTGGGCAATGTTTAATAATCACAAAATCAGCGTTGCAATCACTACGCACTACAGTGGTCACGTTCACTTTTGACATGTAACGGCTCGATTCAATGGTAACTATACGTATCAATATCTATTTTCTAGAATTTTCTCAAAGTTTCACCAAAATGGAAAAGTGTAGAAGATTTTTGAAAAGTGGCAGTCCATTTAGGTGGGAAGTAATCCTACCCGTTTCCATCGGCCAAAAGAGATTTATTTTGACAGTAAATGTGTTATGCGGGAAAATGAAAGTTGTTTTTCCTTTTATTTAGAGAAATCGATATATCTGTCACCTCTTTTATGCAAAACAGATAAATTTATAACTATTGTTTCCGTGTATAATTTGACAGATTTAACATCCCTGACATCGAAGTGACGTGAATTTTTATGAATTCTTGATTCCGCCGTATAGATATTTTTCAGTATAGAAATTTTTGTGTCGGAAAGCAATAACAAGTTAAAAATCAATGCGTTTTTGCTAATTTTGCTGTTGTTATTAATAGGGAAAAATTTTAAATTCATAGAACAAACCACTTCATTTAATTTAATTTAATAAAGGAAACAATTCATGTTTATTCTGGGCAACGTTAACATTAAAATTTTTCCCGACGCCATGTTGGTAGCTTGCTTCGGTAAAGAATCGTAAGATGCAGCAAGTTAAACTTTGGCGATTAGTGCTCCCTGGCGTTAACGTTCACTAGCAAAGGACTCCATTACCATTAAAATATATTTAAATGCCATTTTATTTAGGCGAAAATTTCGTTGAAAGCTGTAAATTAAGAAAATTCTTTCAATTAAGGAAGCGCATGTCTCAAATTTACATGTTCCAACGCACTCAGCTAAAATATGTCCCCGGAACTAAGCCACAATATTTTTCGTTCAATCCTGAAGTCCACGCCATCGTCGCTTTCACTATCACTATCGAAAAACGCTAATATATCCATTTATACTTATCTATATTTACACTAAATTATAAAATTTTCACAACATTGCACAGTTGTTGTTTAGCGATATTCTCATACCACCGGAATCAAGAATAGTAATTTTCATATCGAACGATATTTCTTTCCGCGACAATTTCCTTATCGAACGGAATCAATAATAGCACCCAATATTTATCCTCCAATTACACAGTCCTGCGTTTTTGAAAGAGTTAAAAAAGTATGAAATGAGAGTGGATGTTTTTATAGATTTTTGATCGCTGAATCCGAATATGACCTCCGATTTGCTTCATCACGTCTGAGATCCGAGTTATCCTTGATTTAAAGTGCAAGAAACGTTATTTTCAGACATATGACGTACATCCTGAAAGTAGTCTAGTTCACTTTTGACAGTGGCATTGAATAGCCCTGGGGTTCCTCTTTAAAGCGCACTTTTAACTTTTTCAATTGAATTATTAGTTTCAGAGATACCATCGATTGAAGTAAAGGTATCGCTAATACCTGTAAAGGACTATATTCAATTCAATTCATTACTTCAATGGATGATATCTCGGAAACTAATGATTCAATTGAAAAAGTTAAAAGTACGCTTTAAAGAAAAAGCCCAGGGCTATTCAATGCCGCTGTCAAAAGTGAACTAGACTACTTTCAGGATGTACGCCATATGTTTAAAAATAGCGTTTCCTGAACTTTAAATCAAGGATAATTCGGATATCAAACGTGATGGAGCAAATCGGAAGACATAGTCGGATTCAGCGAGCAAAAGTCTATAAAAATCACCTACTCTGATCTCATAATTTTTTTCATCGCAGGACAGTGTTATCAAAGATAAGAGGTTTCACGTGGTCGAAAATTGCCAAAATTGGTAGCCCGGCTGAGATTTATACGCAGATTAAGAATAAATCTCGTCACAAATATATATTTATTTTTGTATGCCATATTATGTGATTTGCTGCTATATTTTGAGCTTTATCTCGAAGCAGCCGTAAATCACCTCATAAATCTCCGATTGAAACGTAGCATTACGAATTGTGCGAAAGAACGTAGTACTAGAACTTTTCGGAGAGCAACCTCTTAGAAATTTCTACTGTAGGCGAATATTGTACTTATGTATGTATTCTCCTTTAACTCCTAGGAGGAGCATAGGGCCAATATGAAACATCTCCATTCGTTGCGATCCCTTGCCACGACTTTCCCGATTTTTGGATTTCCTTTTCAAACGACCTTTTCTAGTTGGTTTTGGGTCTACCACGTGCTCTACTGCCTTGTGGATTCCACTCAAGAGCCTGGCGACAAACTTCGCTGTGTGGTTTCTGGAGAGTGTGACCAATCCATCCCCATTTGCGCAGCTTGACCTCGTTTGCTATAGCCCTCTGATTGCATTTTTGATGTAGCTCGGCATTTGATATAGTGCGAGGCCACCAAACCTTTAGTATACGCCTTAAGCATTTATTGACGAATACTTGCAGCTTGTTTGTTAGTTGTTCAGTAACAAGTCATGTTTCGCACCCATATAACAAAACCGATTTCACATTTGAATCAAAAATTGCGCACTTTCGTTTTGGTGGATATAACTGAAGAAGACCATATTTTGTTCAGTTGAGCAAAAATGACTTTTGCTTTTGCTATTCTTGAGTTAATATCCTCTTTTGCTCCACCATCCATGGAGATAATGCTGCCTAAATACGTGAAGCTATCGACGTTTTCGATGTCATCACTGCCAGCTCTAAACGTGATGTCATCCCTGTTTGCGTTTAACTTCATGCTTTTAGTCTTGGATACGTTGATTTGTAGGCCTGCTTTTTGTGATTCCAAGACAAGGTCTCCAATTTTGCGTCAGCGTAGTCGAGATCTTCCAGATGTTCGGTAAAGTTCCATTGGATACCCCTTTTGGCCTTATTAAGAGCTTTATCTAGGATATCATCAAGAACGATAAGGAAGAGTGATGGTGATAGTAGACACCCCTGCCGTACGCCTGAATTAGTGGTGAATGTCGGTGGCAACAACCCGTTGTGTAACACACTGCATTTAAAGCGTTCATATTGTGCACGTACTAAGTTTATGGCCTTTGCGGCAATACCTCTTCGCTGCAGTGAAACCCAGATGTTTTCTCTGGAGACACTGTCGAAGGCAGTGCTATAGTCCACGAAGACAAGTTGAAGTGCAGCACGCCATGATTGCTCGACAATTATTCTAAGGGTGTTGATTTGATCCACGCATGATCGGTTTCGCCGGAATCCTGCTTGCTGCTTTCCAATGGCCGAATCAAGTTTTTCGTTTACCCTGTTCAGAATCACTTTCGTCAATACTTTTGATGGTACTGAGAGCAAGGTAATGCCTCTATAGTACCCGAATACGAATATTGGGAGTTAATAAAAACTTACAATGTTCCTTACCAGACTATTATAGGAATGGAATCAGTGCCTTCAAATTTTCACCAATGTTTCAAATATGTACGTGAGACAAAGTTGGGGGAGGAAATTTCTCTGTAGAGCTTAATGCCAACCCTCTCCATTTTTGGTAACCAACCCAGAAGTACGTGTAATCTATAAGATGACTTCAGTTGAAGGATACTATGGAGAACATCCTCTGTAATCATCCTGCTACTTTTTCAATAATCTGGATAGATAGTTAACACAAGGATACGTAGCTTCATCTTATTTATTGAAGTAACTGAGAGGATTTGAGAGTAGCATAGCTGTCCGTTTTGTTTTAGGGTATTACATGAGAAGAACTCTTGGTGTAAGTGTGTTCGTTAACCTTTGCATACTGGACAAAGCGGTTAATTTAATATAATCTATCGTCTCTATAGTAAAAACATGTACATATGTATTTAATTTTCACACAAAATAAATTAAATTTTCTATTTACTTTGTATCAACTTGTCAATAACACTTTAAAAAAGTGAAGCTTTATATAAGCGGTAAATGTACAAAAGAGTCAAGTGTTATAAAATTTAAATTTTTTCAAAGTCTCGGGTAAAGATTAAAAGGTGACAATAAATAAAATTGCATTAATGGAATATTTGGCAAACAATTAATAAAACACATTTGTTTTATTTGTTTGCATTAAAAACATGCGAAATATAAAGTTACATGAGAGATTTATAGTTGGTATACTACTTAAGTTAAATGAATTTTAATTGCAAAATGTTTTTAAAGATTTTTTTCTTCCTATGGTTGCTAAGCCTTTCTTTCCGTTTTTCAAGATTTTCCACTGCGTTCTACAGCTTTCACGATCTTTTATTATGACCCAGTTTCTTGAGTCTGGCAGGTTTTAATCCAAGGCTCGTCTGACATCTCAACTCTACTTTGTCTTCTATTATACTCATCTACTGGACTTGGGTACCCAATCTTTCAAATGGTTATTAGGACTACCTAGCAAGGTCTGCTGACTGGAGACGGCATCTTGTGTTCGCATTCCTAATTCATTTAGACCATATCTGGAAAAGGTCATTAGAGAAGGAAATTCAAAATCAGTAAAGTTGTGGAGATATGTAAAAAAGCCTCCCAACTCTACTCTGTCTACTATTATACTCATCTACAGGGCATGGGTACTCAATATTTCAAATGATTGCTAG
This sequence comes from Calliopum simillimum, assembly GCA_951812925.1. Taxonomy (NCBI): domain Eukaryota; kingdom Metazoa; phylum Arthropoda; class Insecta; order Diptera; family Lauxaniidae; genus Calliopum; species Calliopum simillimum. Next base: position 7,486,213 of record OX638370.1, read on the forward strand.
GACTAGCATGGTCTGCAGGTTGGATCTTGCATTCGCATCCTTTCCCCCTTTAGTCGTTAGAGGAGGAAATCCAAAATCAGTAAAAATGTGGAGAGAGTAAAAAAAATCCTCCCAACTCTAGTTTCCTTCCATACTCATCCACCTCATCCATAAGGCTTCTTTCACATAAGTAGTTGCTAGGATAAGCAGAGTATGTATTGTATTTGAATCTCTCCCTCATTTTGGTCACACCTGGAAGAAAGCGTTAGAGAAGAAAGTCCGAAATCGATAAAGTAGTGGAGAGAGTAAAAGTTTTTGCAATGATCGCAATAGATCAGGACGTCTCATTTAGATCTCTGCTCCTAGAAGTTACAGGAGAACTCCACTGTACTTACAGTATTTTCTGGCAATGTAGGGGTACCTATCTATAGAAAAAGTAAATATTTGCCATAATCAATTGATCACTTAATCGAACTCTTTTTGCATATTTGCATCTTACATAAGCCTATATATAAAAACTACGTACTTTGTCATTCATATCTTATGATTTATTTGTTTTAGTATTCATTAAAGATCTTTAAATATTTCTATTTTATGCAGATTTTTATACCCTACACCCAGGGTATATTCACTTTGTCCTTCCGTTTGTAACGCAGAGAAGGAGGCGTGGCAGATATAGAAAAGTATATATATTCTTGATCAGCGTCACTTCCTGAGTCGATATAGCCATGTCCGTCTGTCTGGCTGGCTGGCTGGCTGGGTGGCTGGCTGGCTGGCTGGCTGTGTGTTGAAATACACTTTTTGGGAAAACTGAGCAAGATAATTCAATGAAACTTGGTACACTGCCTTCGTCACCAAAGTTAGCTCGGGGGATTGAAAATGAGCGAAATCGGTCAACGGACACGCCTACCACCCATACAAAAAATATATTCAAAATGCAATTTTAGGAGTTTTTTTCACGACAATGCAACCAAAATACGCATTAATATTAAAAATTGTAAGCGCAAGCTCTGAGGAAAAACTAAGCGAATTCGGACAAGAGGGCGTGGCACCTCCCATATAAGCAAATGCTTAAAAACGCTATACTGAAAGCGTTTTTTGAAATATTCGAATCAAATTTGACTCAGACACTAAGAATCATAAATGAAAGCTCTCAACAAAAATTGGGTGAAATCGGACAAGAAGGCGTGGTACCTCCCACATAAGCAAAAGTTTCAAAATGCTATACTGAAACAGTTTCTTGAGATAATCGAACCAAGCTTCACTCAAATACTAAATACTATAATTGCACGCTCTAAGCTAAAACTAGACGAACTCGGTCAAGAGGGCGTGGCACCTCCTATATAAGCAAAAGCTTCAAAACGCTTTACTGAAAAAGTTTGTCACTCAGACACTAAAAACTATAAATGCAAGCGCTGAACAAAAACTGGGTGACCTCGGACAAGAGGGCGTAGCAACTCCCATATGAGCAAAATTTGAAAAATACTGCAGTGTAGGGTATTTAATGTTTGGCCAGGCCAAATTTTACACCCTTACTAGTCTTAAGTGATCACATATCATTGAAGTTGCTTGCTTCAACCCTGCCTGCCCCTGAATTTTACGAATGCAATTTTATCTCATTATTTATTCATAGTTAATTTCTGATTACAAATAAATGCAATTGTGTTTACCAAAATGTAGTAAAACTGTTAGTTGCTGTTACTTAGTTGCATAATATTTGAGCAAGTTAATATTAATTATTTAACGCTATAACACATAACTTTCATCTTCATCTTCATCTCAATGTATGTAAGTACGTACATTCGCATATTGATTTACAATGCATCTTTGCGATGACAAACAGCGGAAGTTTAACTATTTTAACCAGCCAATCCTAACATCATCAGATAGCTTGTTAGTTTAACATCAAATACATATCATATACTCGTATTTTATTTTAAAGATGCAACTAGGTAATTAAGTTAACTTTAAATATTTATAGAGTCAGTGTCGCAGTCAAGGGAGGTGGGGGCCCACAACACCCTCACAGTTTGCGAGAATCAGTGGGGAATTTGTCGGTTTTGATCAAATTGATTTGCTTCAAACTTACTACTTGCTGCCATACCAAATTTGGTGCATGTTATTAGAGTGATAGCATTATTTAACCATCTCTGCCTATTTCATGTCATACAATTTGTATGAAACATACCGATACAGGAACGGATAAATAACGCTGCTGCTCCAATTACGCTTCTATTTAAGTAGAGCTGCTAGTTCGAAAAATTTAGCTTTCTTTACATACATATTTCTATACTTTTTTCGGTCAGGATATCGACACATTTTTAACTTTTCTATGACCTAACATTTATTATATTTTCTATTTGAAACTGACAAAACTAAAAAGCCGCTATATCTCGCAATTTAATCGCTATCGCTAATTAAATTACAACTCGTCAAAATAGCTTTCAGGTATGATGAAAATACTAAAAAACAAACTTTTAGCTTTTATCGAAAATCTATTCAATAATCTTCTCGAGTTATTATTTGTTTCGAAATTAAGCTCTGAATCTCGCTGTAAATCACGCGATTTAACATTAAAAAATCTGCTTCTGACGAAATTTATTTTAAATCCTCGTATTTACGCCATAACGTAAACTTAGTTCCTAAAAAATAGTACACACAGTTGCACAAGTTGATTATAGTCGCGTATACATCCCCCATAATTTCGCTTTGCCAACTGACCAAAAATTCCCACGAAATCCCCATAAAATTGCACGCCGATAAAATTTAACGGTTTACATGTCATCTTTATGGTTCGCAAGTCCTCTTCTTCCAACTTTCAAAGCAGCATCATCGACAGCAGCAATTAAATATATTTAAATTTTAATTTTTAAGTAATCATAGTGAAAGTTGAATAAATAATTTAAAAACTAAGATCCGAATATCTTCGTATAAATCTCAACAGGGGCTATCGATTTTGACTATTTGCGACAAAGTGACATCCCTTAATTTTGAGAAGTTGACATTAAATGTCATTAAAAAAAGCAAATGGAAGATAAATACTAAGGAAAGAAAGAACAACTTTTATTTTTCCGCTTGTGACATTTTTTAAAGTAAATGTCATAAGCGGTAAAATGAAAGTTGTTTTTCCTTTTCTTCTTAGTATTTATCTTCCATTTGCTATGAGGTGCTACCAAAATCGCCAGCCTTGCTGAGACTTATGCGCAGATTTAAAATAAATCTCTGCAAAAAAGATTTATTTTTGTACAGTAAATCATGTGATTTAGGACCAGATTTAGAGCTGAATCTTAAAACAGCCGCAAATCATTTCAAATATCTCCGGTGGAGACGTAGTGTTACTTTCAAAAATAAACCAAGACTTAGACCATAGTTCTTTTGGTCTTTGTCTTGGTCTTGGACATTGAGTCTTGGTCTTGCTTTTGATATTGAGTCTTGGTCTTGAGCATCAAGCCTTTGTCTCGATCTCGGTATTGCAAAAATTTCCTAAGATTGCTGAGAATTCAAAATTTCCAAACCTTATTTTTCCTAAGTAAGTAGTTGGGTTTTCAACATGCCAAATTTCGAATTCAGAGATGATTTTATGCATGAAAGGAGCGTGACACTTCTATTAACTATAAATTACTAATACCCTATTCTTACTTGCCTGGTTAACCAAATGAATGCTGATCAAGCACTAACCAAGATAGTTTTCCATATAATACCCAATTCTCACTTGCCTGGTTAACCAGACTAAAATCAGAAAATCTTGATAATCCCAGAACCACGTTCACACCTTTTACTTGGATGAGTCATCTATCATTTCAATGACATATTTTTATATATTTCGTTATTTAATTTTTTTTAAAACAATTTTAATTTTAGCTTTAATTTGCTTTTTGTTAAAAATGTTTTTTTATGTTTACATTTTGCATTTATTTAACAAACAAGCTGCAAGTATTCGTCAACAAATGCTTAAGACGTATATTAAAGGTTTGGTGGCCTCGCACTATATCAAATGCCGAGCTACATCAAAAATGCAAACAGAAGGCTATAGCAAACGAGATCAAGCTGCGCAAATGGGGATGGATTGGTCACACTCTCCGGAAACCACACAGCGAAGTTTGTCGCCAGGCCCTTGAGTGGAATCCACAAGGCAGTAGAGGACGTGGTAGACCCAAAACCAACTGGAAAAGGTCGTTGGAAAAGGAAATCCAAGAATCGGGAAAATCGTGGCAAGAGATCAAAGTCATCGCAAGGGATCGTGACAAATGGAGAGATTTCATATTGGCCCTATGCTCCTCCTAGGAGTTAAAGGAGAATACATACATACATACATACAAAAGAAAAGGAAATTTCCTAACTTCCCTGGGATTTTTTTAATTTGGAGATGCCACCTGGGGATTTTTTGGGTTAAATGATCTAATTATTTAAAAACTAAGTGATCTTTTCCATACAAATCGAAAAGCTTTTCATATGGAAAACTATCCTGGTTAGTGCTTAGTCAGCATTCATCTGGTTAACCAGGCAAGTGAGAATAGGGTATGAAAAGCTTTTCGATTTGTATGGAAAAGATTAGCTAGTTTTAAAAAATAAGATCATTTAACCCAAAAAATCGCCAGGTGGCATCTCCAAACTCAAAAAATCTCAGGGAAATCAGGAAATTTCCCTTTCTTTTGACAATTGCAAAATGTAAACAAATAAAACCTTTTTAATAAAAGCAAATTAAAGCTAAAATCAAAAATGTGTTCGTCTCAATTGTTTAAAAAAAAAATTTAAATAATGAAATATATACAAATATATTTGAAAAAAGTGAAAATATTGTCCTGATTTGGTAAACGCCAAAAAAGTGTCATTGAAATGATAAATTGATGACTCATCCAGGTAAAAGGTGTGAACGTGGCTCTGTGATTATCATGATTTTCTGATCTTAGGCTGGCTAGCCAGGCAAGTGAGAATAGGGTATTAGACTGAAAAGCAGTCTTGGTCTTAATAATCATCGTGCATCAGCATCTTGGTCTCGAAAAATTGCCACGGTCAAGACCAAGACTTATTTTGCTCATCACTAGTGAGGTGATTTTTTTCTTCAATATACCATGACAGACTCGTATAAATAGTCTATACTCTTCATAAGAGAGTCTGGCATTTTTTCCGGATATGCACCTGAAAGTGATACTTCTGCATTGCGATGAAGCGTTGATGTAAAATAAGCTCCAAAGTATATTAGCATTTTAAGCATTTCACAAACAACAAAAACAATTTTTTTTTTAAATATTTTTTTTTTTTTGCAAATTCTCACTTATGTTTGCTTAACAGTTTAAGTGTTGTTAATATTTAAATGATTTAAAGTTAACTAAATAAGTGACAACTAATAAAAACAAAATAGTACGTAGTAAAATAGTCGTATTTGCTAACAGCGCGTGTAAATTTACTGTATACGAGTGTATAGTACGAGTGTATTGAAAGTAGTATCATACTACAGAATCAGTTGCATTTTGTAATTCGCGCGCAACGGTTTGTCAAATTCAAATTTAACGGTAGAGTTGATTGCGTTGTCGTAACTTATGCCTGAAAGGGTCTTGTTAAAGAAAAAAAGCTCTAGAATAAATTAACAGTGGAAAAATAAGAGGATTGTTAATATTGACATATGTAAATGTTAATTACTAACATTTACATGTGTCAGATATTTGACAAAACGACAAGTAAATAATTCAATTTTCTACATGTATTAGCAAATGCATCCGGTGATTTATGAAATATGATATTTGCTTGATAGATTCGCGTCTACACGGAACTCTGCAAGTTTAATTCTGAAAAAGCGTTAGTTATCAAACGTTGTGTGATCAGTGAATAACAAAATTTTATGGTTCAAAATAATACACAGGAATAAGCGTTGATATTACAAGAAAAAAAAAAAAAAAAAATTGTGCGTCTCAGAAAATATAAAAAAAAAAAAATAAAAATTTTTTTTTAAACTTAAAAAGCTGCATTTGTGCAATTTATAACACCAGCGTGAAATTTTATTTATTCTCGTGATAAGTGTAACGAAATAAATTTTTCATATATTTCATATTTACGTACTCATATGGGCATTTCCGTGCTGTCGAACGTGACCGTCGAACGGATTTTTATATTGACAATAGGCTTTACTTATAGCTCTTAATAAGCGTTATAATTGGTGGTAAGATTGATTTTGGGCTATTTTTCGTTTTCAAGATAGTTACAAAAAACCAAGGCGTTTTCACGGGACAAAAACAGAAGTGGTTTTCGCGGCCAACAATTTAAATGCCGATTTCAGGGAAACCTGAGGTCAATATTTTAATGTGACGAGTTTTAGAATGTTGTGCATAGATGTCCGTTAAAAATGGTGTTGAATTGACCCAAAAATGATTGATGCTTTTTTATAAATTAATTTTAATCACGGGACGTGTCGCATGGGACATTTTTTCCACTATACATATTTTAAATTGAAAATCTTACAAATTACCAGGATTTCCCGGTGCACGTTGCTTTAGCTTATCCATCACCAATTTTTCCAAAGGTAATTATTCGTCCCGATCAGTTTTACATCTATACCGAATCTCATTAGTGGCGTGGCATCGCATTTTTCCAGTGAACATTGTTTCTCCCGTGGCTTTATTTGGAAGAATGTCACGAAATGCCGAAAAACACATGTCCCAAGACCATGACATTATTTCAATATTAACATTTTTAGTAATGTACATACATCCCAGAATCAAAAGAAGTCCTGATAAAGTTTAATCGCATGAAAACTACCAAAAATGTCCCCTCCGTCATGGTCTTTTTACCAATCAAGCCTTTTCCACGCTCGATTTAGCCAAATACAATATTGCACTGATGTTCTGCGTGTAGACATATTTAAGTTCCATAAGAATGCTTTTTACGTGGAGCAAGCCCAATTCTAACCCTCCGATGCTCGCTGGTGGCATTATCATTATTGTCTCACGCATTTTTCATATTCCGTAGGTAATTCCAAATTACCGTGGTTATTCCGTCACTTAAGACTTGGAGGGCTTCCGCGCTGGATTTTTTTCAAATCCATCGACACAAAAACCAAGCCCAACAGGGGAATTCTCTCTAAATGTTAACAAATGTACATGCTGCGGTCGAAACAAAATGACAAAAAGTACGGAAAAAAAGTCGATGTCCCCGCCGGCATGGTCAAAATGTTGGTGAGAAGTGACATTTTTTTTGGACATCATCATTGTGGAATGAAGAGTCTGTCAAACTAAGTCGATTGTGCGCGGTAGCAAGAGTTGGCGATTTGCTTTGTGTGCGTAATGCTGAATTATTTATGAAATGTCCCCTCCGTCATGTGTCCTCTCCGTCAGGATTTTGTGTTATTTTTTTTACTAGTGTTGGAAATTACGAAGTAGTATGCAACTACTCTAGCAGACATACTTTATCAATAATACCATGTTTTTAACAAAATCCAACAGGGCAGTTCCAATATGACGGTCAAAAATGTGAATGTGAACCAAATTTCGTGCAAGAGGGTTTTTTTGGGTTGCTTATCACGAATCTGGAGTCGGATTTACAAAATTAAAAATCGCGGATTCAAGATGGCGGACAAAATTTTCAAAAATCAGCCGATTTTTTTTAAATTTGGTGTATGGAGTTTTTGAGTTCGCTGATTATGAATTCGAGGTCGGATTTACAAAATTCAAGATGGAGAATACAAAATGGCGGACAAAATTTTCAAAAATCAACCGTCAGTCATCTTGGCTCCGCCGTCTAGAATTTTCTAAATCCAACCCCAGAACCTCTATATACCAAATTTCAGGAAAATCGGTCGATTTTTAAAAATTTTGTCCGCCATCTTGAATCCACCATTTTGAATTTTATGAATCCGACCCCGGATTCATAATTAGCGACCCAAAAAACACCCATGTACGAAATTTGGTTCAGAATAGTTTATTTTTAAAGTCCACCATATTGAATTTTTGACTGCCATATTGGAGTATTGAGTATGGGAGGCGTCGTGTATATTTCAGAGGTTTTTCAGACTACTTATGATGTAGAGGATGGAATCCACCGGTTAGTAGACCATTTCAAGAAGTTTTCAAATTCAAATTTTCATATCCTGAACTAACGGTATTTCATGAAATTCACCAATATGTTTGTACTATACAACATCCATCTTCATCAGATAGTTTCATAGATATGACAAATTTTGTTTTTGAGAAAGCATGGGAATTCTCATTTTTCCCACATAAAAACTTTCCCTGATCGATAGTAACACACATTAAAAATTTATCGAAATCAGTCAACTAGTTTTCGAGTTCTTGAACGACAAACAAAAAAAAATGTATCGGTCTATATCGACATCTCATTTCATAATAGTCCTATGCCCAAGTTTTTGAAAAAGCGTGGTCATGTCTGTAACTAAATACCCCATATCGTAAAAAAGAATAATGAAATAGCCAGTGCAAAACATTTAATCAATATATCTCGCAAAGTTTTCACTTAATCGTGATTTTCACAGACGGACAGATGGTCATAGTTATGCCGAGCCAGATGGTGGCGCTTATTAAGGATATCAAGAAAATATAAAGACAGATTCTACGTGAAAGCAAATCAATATCACACGTAGCTGGTCAAAAAACTTAATAAAAATGAAGTAAACTACATATTGTTCCTCATAATTTTTAATTACGAAGATAAGCAAACTAAACGTTGTACATATATCAATCAATTTATGATAAAAAGAAGTATATATTTATGTACGTATGTACATGTACTGTATGTGCGTATATTAATAAAAAAAAATAATTTTTATGGATTTGTACAAAAGTCCATAAGATATCAATGTAGTGTTATTGCCTCATCATTATACTGAGAAACTTAAAATAAACTTCAAAGGAACCTTAACACCTGTTCGTAATATATGTACATACATATGTATGTATAATTATTTTCAATTCAATATGATGTCGACAAACAAAATAGTTTTTGAAGACTGGCCTGAGGAGATCAATATTCTAATAAAATCATATTTTCTAGTTCCCAAGCAACGTGCGTTCGTAACCTTAAATAAAAATGTAGACGTCATATTTAAATCCTGCGGGTATTATCTTTGCTATGGCCTCTTGCCTACTCTACACATATACTATTTCTAAAAATATCCTTTTAACAAAAACAATTTGTATCATTCAACTGTTAAATTTCCTCATTCACTCATTTTTTATATTTTCCTACACTTTTTGACATTTACCCTGTTATTCGATAGCGCCTCATTTTTCAACTCTTGTTTTAGATATTACTCAATTTCATTCAACTTTAGAATATATGCGCTCTATACTATCACTGCATGCTTAAATTTTTGAACATCCAATTTGTTCCTCTCACCCCTTATTACATAAATGATTATCATTTTGTCAGCCGCCGTTTGTGCGGTAAAGTGCGTTTGCACTCGGTTTTGTCACTTTACGTTATTTGTCCCGGTCGGTCATTGTATTCCACATCACAAACGAGCACATGGCAGTCGTATAACATAAACGGCAAGCAAATATGAAAATGCTCAACGGGAAGTAATGTAATTGAAAATATTAACCCCCTGATATGCATTGCTTACTCTGTAAGGCGCATGCTTCATATTTGTAGTCCTAAAATTTTTATTTTCTGATAAAAGAGAAAGAAATACAGAGAGGTGGCGTACATGCACACTTTCAATTTAAAAGTGTATACACTTAAAATTGAAATTTCAATTATTACAACAAAAAAATTTAATTTTATTGTGATGAAATTGATATCCTTTCATCGATAATACTACAAATAACGACATTAAATTTAAACCGTTTCCACCACCCGAAAGGGATTTATTTTTGACAGTAAATGTTATAACCGGGAAAACTAAAGTTTTTTTCCTTTTCTTCTTAATATTTATATTCCACTTGATCGAAAATAGTCAAAATCGGTAGCCCTGCTGAGATTTATATGCAGATTCAAAATAGTTCAAGTAAATTACTCCGAGATTTAGAGCTTAATTTTTTATTTTTTTTTTGGGGTATACGTGGGCTGCAATATATATTTCTGGCCTAGGCAACACTAATGTCAATAGCTAAAATCTGGCAGCACCATAATAAAGTTTGCCATTTTTTAGCATAAATGTACTCACAACGTTTTGTTGTACAAGTGCTTTTTGTTTTGTTTACAGTGAGTTAAGAAAAGTAATTTTTCCATTGATAATTTAAGCGATTGATAAATTATGGGGTTTCCAAAGAGAACAAACGTTTTTTACAACTAAGTGTTCATGCAAAATCGAATGTATGGAGTGGATCTAATGCCCAAGGATGTTTCTATCTCACGGTATGTCACATGACGATCTTGCATTATCAGTTCATGCGCGGCATTAATGTTCTCTGGCACAACGGCCGTTTTTGGACGACCTTCACGAAATTCGTCTTTGAGCGAGCGTCGGCCACGATTGAACTCATTAAACCAGTTTTTCACAGTGCTATAAGATGGTGCTTCATCGTCATACAAAGATTTAAGTTCATCGATGCACTCTTGTCGTGATAATCCACGTCGAAAGTTGTGAAAAATGATCGTCTTTAATATTCGGTTCCAAAAATCAATTTTTTTACGTTTTTCAATAAGGAGGTCGAAAAAACGATTTTTTACTCAGAAGCAACGCATTTAACGAAAAAAGTGCATACGGCAAAAAATTATTAGAACTGTCCAAAAAATATATGTGAGTTTTTTCAGAATTTTTTGATATATATTATAATTTAAAAAATTGATTTTTAATTGAACTTTTAGTCATATATTTGCAAAGATCGATTTACATATAAATCTATCAATGCATTTTTCTAACACATAATTATGACAAATCAAGGAACGGATTAAAAACACGGCTATAGTGACATATGTTTCGTCTTTCGCCACAAAGACTCATCAGACTATTTTTGTTGTAATTATAATTATATTTATTTTACTAAATTAATTATAATTGAAAAATTGCAAGTTTGAAAACTTTTTGTGTTTTTGGCCTGGGAGTGAGTTGAACCAAGGAACTCGCGGTTAGTAGCAGAAGTCGTTACCACTGCACTAGCCTTGCCCGGCTGCGAAGCCGACTTTTGCCAGTTTTGTTTGTGTGTTAATACGTATTGATATATCATAATTGTTGTTTTTGTGTTATTTATTGATATTATAATTTTTCAAAACTTGGTCAAAAAAAAATAAAAAATAAAATTTAAAAAAAATTCCAAAAATTCCGAAAAAATTCACACCAATTCTTTCAAGTATTCTAAGCAATTTACTTCATATGAAATTTTTTCATAGGTGCCTTGGTTTTAAGTAAACCTAGCATTTTGCTGACAAGCGTGAGCATAACAGCTAGTGATGAGCAAACCAAGACCAAGACCATAGCAGTCTTGGTCTTGGTCTTGTTCTTGTTCTTGCAAATTGAGTCTTGGTCTTGGTTTTGATATTGAGTCTTGGTCTTGGTCTTGATCTTGCTCATTAAGTCTTGGTGTCGGTCTTGGTCTTGAACAAATTTTCAGAGACATTGAGTATTCAAAATTGCAAAACCATATTTTTGTAAAGCAGTTCGGTTTTTAAGATGCCAAAATTCAAATCGAGAGATGATTTTATCTCCAAAACGGGCGTGAAACAACTTTTAACTATAAATTAGCAACACTGAAAAGCAGTCTTGGTCTTGACAATTATCGTGAGCAGGACCAACACCAAGACCATAGCAGTCTTGGTCTTGGTCTTGCAAAAATATCAGCATCTTGGTTTTGGTCTCGCAAAATTAGCAAGACCAAGAACAAGACGCTAGACCAAGACTAATTTTGCTCATCGCTAATTACAGCTGAAAGCTCTATTTGATAAATTTTTTTGAAAAAATAAAAAAATATTCCAAAAATTCTGAAAAAATTGCCACTTATTCTTTGACAATTCTAGGTATTTTTTGCCATATATACTTCTATCGTTAGATGCCTTTTTTAATTTTTTTGGCCGTGTAAATGAAAAACGTAAAAAAATCGATTTTGGGATGCGAATATTATCTATATCCCCAAAAAAAATGATGCAGATATCGTTTTTAAAAGTACCTCTAACTTTGAGTCGGTTTGGGGATGATTTTTTATTTTGCTTCGTACCAAATCAACCCAATCTAATGCACAACATTCTAAAATAAGTCACATTGAAATATTGCCAGAGGTTTCTCTGAAATCGGCGTATGAATTGCTGGTCGCGAAAACCACTTCTGTTTTTTTCCCGTGCGAACGCCTTGGGTTTTTTCGATTATCTTGAAAACGAAACATTGCCTTAACTCAACCTTAGCACCAATTTTTGGGGTAATTAAGAGCTATAAGTTAAGCATGTTGTGAAAATAAAAATCCATTTTATATTGACTTTTTTTACTTTAAATTTGTTTGACGGTCACGTTCGACACCATTGAAATAAAATATGGAACATGCTACTTTTTGTTATAAAACCACGAAAAATCCTACTTTCCTTTTAATATAATGAAACATCCTAGTTTTTAACAAAAGCAGTGTGAAATGTCTTACTTTTAGCCGAAAAATTCAACGACAACCTCGTTTTTGTAAGACAAATGAATCGTACTTTCGTAAGAGGCAACATTGACTTTAGTAGCGCTAACAGCCATACCTAAATTGGAGCGTCAGGCGTTTTTAATCATCTCTGTCTTTTTCATGTCCATCCAATTTATATGGAGCAAATCGAAACAGAGACGGTTAAATAACGCTAACGCTCGACTAACGCTCCAATTTAGGTATGGCAGTAAGGCTTAAGTTATGTTATTGACATTTTTGTTTCGTTCGAACAACGCTCTTGTTTTCTCTATGCTCCAACGCTGTCATGCTCTCTTTGCCTTTGAAATCTAATCTGAAATTGAGCACAATGCAAGCCTATTTAAAAAAAGAGCACTAAAAATCATATATTACTATGGATTTGTTAGCAAGTCTTTTGAATTTCCTTTGACAAACAGTTTAGTGTAAAAAGTCAAAGTGTTAGCAACTAAATAAATATTTAGAATAAAATTTAAAAAAACAAATTTTTTACAATAATTGCTAAAATGCATTTAGAACAATAAAATAAAATATAAATACGTAAATAATTACATTTACTTAAAACCAAAGTGAGCGCGATATAAAAAAATCCACAAAAAAGGAGTAAAAATACAAAACCATCGCAAGGAAGAAAAATCGATTTTTTTCATATCCCGCTTGACATACCGGAAGTAACAAAAATTTTTGCAATTAAAACTAAAAGAACTTTTAAAAAATTTATAAAAAAAATATTCTTAACAATTGAAAATTCAATTCTTATTGGAACCACATAAAATAAAATTTACTATTGGATTGACGAAACTCTGCAAAGGATCACAAAGCGCAGCAAGTAAAGTTGTTGGTTGGTCCTTGAACATTTGCTTTTTTTATCATTAAAAATAAAAATAAAAAATAAAAAACAAAAAGTTCAAAATCTACTTAAAATAATATGGCAACGGCAAACAAATGCGTCAGTGTCAATATAAATCCTACATCAACAAAACTATCAGATCATGTGCCGCCAGTAGCGCTGGATGAGCGTATGTCTAAGGATGTGCAGAGTGTTATACCAAAGAAAAGGTGTGTGTGCTATATTTGCTAGTTAGTGGATTTTTTAATGTTTTCGTTTTTTATTCTGTTTTTAGACAGGATGCGCTTAAATGGTACGGCTGGGGTTACAAGGATTCACAATTTTATGTGGATGATGGTGTCATATGTTTTCAAGGTGATAGGTGAGTGCTATGACTATTTTTTTTTACAATATAAACGGGTAGCTAAAAACTAAATACTTTGATAACTCAAGTCGAATCGTGCGGCATAGAACACCAACAGCAGATTACCCGACTTCCAATTAGACCATTTAGATGGTCTATTGTGATCCCTCTTTCTGATAGCTGTACGGATCTTTACTCTAAATGTATACACTACAATACATGGGTGAATGTCACAGAATACTGTAATTTCGGAATATGAAAGTTTGAATTTGAAAAGTTGTTGAAATGGTCCAGTAACCAGTAGACTCCATCGTCTAGATCATAAGTAGTCTGAAAAATCTCTGAAATATACACGATGTCTCACATACTCAATACTCCAATATGGCGGTCGAAAATTCAATATGGTGGACTTTATTTAAAAATAAACTAATGTGAACCAATTTTCGTGCATGGGGGTTTTGGGGGTCGTTAATCACGAATCCTTGGTCGGACTTACGAAACTCAAGATGGCGGATCCAAGATGACTGACGGTTGATTTTTGAAAATTTTGTCCGGCATTTCGTATTTTCCATCTTGAATTTTGTAAATCCAACTTCAGATTCGTAATCAGCGTTCTTAAAAACACCCATAAGTTGTCATTCACTTGCACGCTTTTACTTTTAAGGTATATTATCTACTCACCTATTAGAGTGCCCTTCAGCGTGAATTTCCAATTAAAAATTTTTGATTAGCGATACACTAGTTATCTTTAGATATAACTAACAACTCAAGCCGGTTGGTTAATGATATAAAAATGTAGTTGTATTGTTTTTTTCCTTCTTTTAATCATAAATTTTATTTACTTTATAATTAATCCATAACTGATAATTTCTACATTTGTTAACTCTACTGACTTCTCAATGAGTATCATAAAAACAAAAATCGTTTATTATAAAGATAACTCAACATATGTGTTGTGACTCTATGATATGAAGGTTGCTATTTCTCAAACCGGGAGCGTTCATGTTTTTCAGATGAGTCACTAAAAATAGGAATACATATAACTAGTGCATTGAGTTTTAAAGTTCTGTTAGCAATTCCGCTCAGATAAATAGCTACTTAAGTATATATTCGTATGCATACATATTTGTTTTTAATCACTAAAATTCGAAGAATGTATATCAGTTTAATTTAAAGTGAGTCAATCTAAAAAAAGAGCATGAAAAGCTTCCCTTCAAATCAATATTCAAACACCGGCATGTGTTTCAAAATGTACATAAATCAAACATTGACACTTACGTTTTAATTTTCTGGCATAGGTGGGCAGCTTATTGCATTTTTTTTTTTCGTATGAATAACAAATCAACTCAGAACAACAATTGCTATTAAATTGTAAAATCAGAACGCATGCAAAAATTATTCGACCAACTTTATTAAATTTCATTCAAAACATAAAACTAAAATGTCCCACATCGCCAGTTTCCTTTAGTTGAAGCTATGTTTTCTAATATTCCTATTCCGTTTTCTATTCCTATTCCTATTCCTATTCCTATTCCGTTTTTTCTAATATTCCTATACGTCAAGCAGTTTCTTAAATACATCGAATTTCGCTTTTTAGGGGCGTGGTATCTCTTATTTTACTATTTCACTTAGTGCCCTTTATGCACATGCCGAATTTCATTCCAAACGAATTTCATGTCAAAAAGTTTCTGAGGTATGTCGAATTTTGATTTCTAAAGGCGTGGCACCACCCATTTTTCTAAAATATATATTTCGAATTTCGTTTTTTTGGGGCGTGGTACCGCACATTTATCTAGTGCGAGTTATTTTGCTTAGTTCTTTTACATGCGTGCTAAATTTCATTCATATGCGTCATACAGTTTCTGAGTTATATTAAATTTTGTTTTTTATTTCCGACTACTTGCCCAGGAGCGACTTCGTTCCCGATCCTAATACCTACCTAATCTCATTAATCTCATCCATAGCTTTCCAACTTTAATTTTTTTATATCGCTGTATGGGACATTTTTCCAGCGGATGTTATTGGTCCAGGCGCTAGAATTTTTATACCCTACACCCAGGGTATATTCACTTTGTCCTTCCGTTTGTAACGCAGAGAAGGAGGCGTGGCAGATATAGAAAAGTATATATATTCTTGATCAGCGTCACTTCCTGAGTCGATATAGCCATGTCCGTCTGTCTGGCTGGCTGGGTGGCTGGCTGGCTGGCTGGCTGTGTGTTGAAATACACTTTTTGGGAAAACTGAGCAAGATAATTCAATGAAACTTGGTACACTGCCTTCGTCACCAAAGTTAGCTCGGGGGATTGAAAATGAGCGAAATCGGTCAACGGACACGCCTACCACCCATACAAAAAATATATTCAAAATGCAATTTTAGGAGTTTTTTTCACGACAATGCAACCAAAATACGCATTAATATTAAAAATTGTAAGCGCAAGCTCTGAGGAAAAACTAAGCGAATTCGGACAAGAGGGCGTGGCACCTCCCATATAAGCAAATGCTTAAAAACGCTATACTGAAAGCGTTTTTTGAAATATTCGAATCAAATTTGACTCAGACACTAAGAATCATAAATGAAAGCTCTCAACAAAAATTGGGTGAAATCGGACAAGAAGGCGTGGTACCTCCCACATAAGCAAAAGTTTCAAAATGCTATACTGAAACAGTTTCTTGAGATAATCGAACCAAGCTTCACTCAAATACTAAATACTATAATTGCACGCTCTAAGCTAAAACTAGACGAACTCGGTCAAGAGGGCGTGGCACCTCCTATATAAGCAAAAGCTTCAAAACGCTTTACTGAAAAAGTTTGTCACTCAGACACTAAAAACTATAAATGCAAGCGCTGAACAAAAACTGGGTGACCTCGGACAAGAGGGCGTAGCAACTCCCATATGAGCAAAATTTGAAAAATACTGCAGTGTAGGGTATTTAATGTTTGGCCAGGCCAAATTTTACACCCTTACTAGTTTAATATTCTTGGCGAAGCCGAGGGTATTACAAATTAGAGTTTGTCCTGCAATCTCACCTGATAGCATGTCTTCGAAAACAAAAAATCATGCTAATTTTTAAATTATGGGACTTCCAAGAGCCTGGACGAAGCCGAGATTATTTCGAAATAAAATGTGTCGTGAAACATTGCCATGCAAAATATCTATAAAGGAAAGGAAAAATAATGCAAATCAGACGAATGGTTTCCGAGTTATGGAGACACAGACAGACGTTGTATTTTATATTTGTATTATATATACGTATGATGATGTGTCTAATAGTTTCTGAGGCATGTTGAATTATGTTTTTTAAAGGCGTGGCACCGCCTATTTTTCTAATGAGTAGTAAGTATTTGGCTTGGCGCTCTTTATACGTGGAATAAATTTCATTCAAATAAGTAGTTTCTGAGATATGTCACATTTTGTTTTGTAGCAGCGTGGTACCTCCCATTTTTCTAATTACCATCAAAACAAGAAATAATGCCCAAATTATTTTCATATAAATAAATTTTTGGCGTTATTTCCAAAATGATTATCGCCCAAATTTCTATGAAAATAATATGGGCGTTACTTCGTTTTTGTTTTTGGGCGTCATTTCATTGGGCGTTATTTCCTAACGCCTAAAAAATTCTGGCGTTATTTCCATTTTGTTTTTAAAATAAAGCCAAAAATTGAATTCATTTTTGTATTTATTTCCAAATACTTTTTCGGCGTTCTTTTAGGGAGCCGATATTTTAATATATTTTTCCCCTTAACTTCTCCACAAGTATATTAATTTATATTTTCTCTTTTGTAGATATCCCCTAGAAGGCGCTGCCTTACCACTCTTTACCGAATGGGTTAGAAATAAATTCGATCTACAAGTCAAAGATAACGTGCCCTATCCGGAAATGCCGCTGAAGTTTCCGCAGCCTACCTTAAATCATGATTTCCTGCAAGAATTGCAAGCGAGTGGCATCAGTTACACAGAAAAAGGCGAAGATCGTTTAATACGCTGCCATGGACAAACATTACATGACATTTACTACCTCTGGCATAATGCCTATAAACGTATACCAGACGTGGTCACATGGCCACATTGTCATCGTGAAGTCGAGCAACTCATTGCGCTAGCGCACAAACATAACGTCGTTGTGATACCCTATGGTGGTGGCACTTCAGTATCGGGTAGTATTACTTGCCCACAGGGTGAAAAACGCATGATCTGCGTGCTGGATACATCACAAATGAATCGTATGCTTTGGCTAAATCGGGAGAATCTAACAGTCTGCTTTGAGTCTGGTATTGTTGGACAAGATCTAGAGCGTGAACTGCAAAATATTGGACTCACTGTAGGGCATGAACCCGACAGCTACGAATTTTCCACCTTAGGTGGTTGGGTGGCAACACGCGCTTCGGGCATGAAGAAGAATGTCTATGGCAATATTGAGGACTTAATAGTGCGCGTTAGGATGGTAACCGCGGCACATGGTGTACTAGAGCGTGAATGCGCCGCACCGCGTGTCTCGTGTGGTCCCGACTTCAATCATATTATAATGGGCTCAGAAGGCACTTTGGGTGTGGTCACAGAGGTTGTGCTAAAAGTTCGTCCACTGCCACCAGTCAAGCGTTACGGTTCGTTAGCTTTTCCCGATTTTGAGTTGGGCGTGCAATTTATGCGTGAGGTAGCGCGTCGTCGCTGCCAACCGGCTTCAGTGCGTCTGGTGGATAACGAACAATTTATTTTTGGTCAAAGTTTAAAGCCGGTCAAAGGTTGGGCTGGTAGTTTTATTGATAAACTGAAGAAATTATATGTGACACATTATAAGTGCTTGGACTTGACACGACTCTGTGCGGCAACGTTACTTTTTGAGGGTGAACTGGCCGATGTACAACGGCAAGAGGCATTAATTTATGAGATTGCCAAGCAATTCAAAGGATTTCCGGCAGGTGGACAAAATGGTGAACGTGGTTATATACTCACATTTGTGATTGCATACATTAGGGTAGGTCAAGCGAATTGTTTTTTTTTTTTGTATTTTTTGAAAAGAGATAAAAGAATAATTATAAATTCCATTACAGGATTTCGCATTGAATCAAGAGATTGTGGCAGAATCTTTTGAAACATCTGTACCATGGGATCGTTGCAGCATGCTGTGTCGAAATGTGAAACGACGTGTGGAAGTGGTAAGTAGGGTGAAGTAAAGGTAGAGGAATTATCTGAAGAAAATGTAAACAAAGGACTTTGTGAAAATTAGTGAACAAAGGGATAATGATAGAAATGACTGATTTATTGTTTAAAGAAAGTTAAGATTCCAATATTATGTTTGTTTAGCGATATTGTCCACATCATCCCGTTTCGATAGTGTGTTAAAATAGTGCATTAATTCAGCTAGGTCATAAAGTGCTATGAAGTTCAAAGACATGACACTTGCTTCAGATCAATTCCATTAGAATGTGCCGCCGTTAGGTGGATGATTCTCGTAACTTCCTATGCGGCATACGGAGGGGCGTTTTTAAGTCCACGGAAGTTTATTTATATTTTCAATATATTCTTCTGCCACCCTAATACATTTTTCGGGTCATTAGCCTTTGAAATATTGTCTACCAAACATGTGAACTTCGAATAAAATCTCAAATATAAGCAAATTGAGTACCGCGCTATTATAAATTTCCTTGCCAAGTAAGGGAGATCAATTTAAACCATGCTGAAAGAGATCTTATCCGTTTGCAGGGACTCCCGTCCGAGTAAAACTATGGTTTACAAGTGGCAAAACTACTTTAAGCAAGGCAGGTACTCACTTGAAGACGACCCATGGCCAGGACGGCCGATGGAGGTGAAGTATTTTCGCGAGTTTTTAGACCCCTGGGGACTCCAGGTTCAAAACCACCCAGAAATCGCAATTTTCATCGAAATATAAAAATTCTTAAAGTGGGATATTCGTTTTGCCATACTGAAGTGTGGTACGAAACTTAATTTCCTAAATATGACTCAAGATGGGATTCGGACGCTAAATCTCACGTATTGCTTGGACGATTTTAAGCATTTTTTGCCTTGTACACTTTTTTCGTAAGATGCTTTCCTCTTGAGTAAAAAAAGATTTTTGCCTTCCGCGGGCGTTCAAAAGCGAAAAACTCCCATTTAGCTCCGTAGCGATCGCTGTGATGAAGTATTGGCTCGAATTGTTACTGTGGAAGAAACTTGGATTCATTATTATGAACCTGAGTCCAAACAGGAGTCTATGCAGTGGCACAAAAAAGGCACCTAAGAAATTTAAGGTTTCACAGTTGGCTGGTAACATCATGGCGACAGTCTTTTGGAACGCAGAAAGAATCCTTTTGGTCTATTACAAAGATAAAGGTGTCTCCATATCTGGAAAATACTACGCTTCAATTTTAGATCAGTTCAAGGAAGACCCATCAGAAAAAAGAAGCAGAAAATTTATCAAAGGTGTTCTCCTTCTGCACGAAATCACGCTTGTTCCAAGAGCCTTGTTGCGATGGATGCCCTTCAGAAGGTGGGCTGCGAAATTTACGCTGATCCACCTTACAGTTTTGATCTGGCTCCCAGCGATTTAACCTATTCACAGGTAAATTTGTTTCCACTCATACCCCTCTTTCCGCGAACTTAAAAACGTCCCCTCGTACCAACACCTTTATGAAATGAAATGTGTTCATACTCTTTATTTCTCTATTCGTTTTTTATTTCGCTCTTTACTTAATCCTCCTCACATGTATTCAGCACACCAAATACATCCAGAACAAAATGAGAGTACAAAATTCTCGACTTTTCTCAATATGAGGTAAAACGTGAATTTCTACTGTCTCATGATTTCGCACTGAAAGGCTGAAGGAGGAAAGTGATGCCTTGTGCGTTGAACTCCAATGATATGTTGGAAGTGATGTGAAGAGCAAATGATGAGAACAGTGTTTAACTAGTAAGGCCTGGCCAAACATTAAACACCCTACACTGCAGTACTTTCAAAATTTGGTTTAAATGGGAGGTGTCACGCCTTCTTGTCCGAGTTCACCTAGTTTTTGCTCAGAGCATTTAGAATTCTTGGTGTCTGAATGAAATTTAGTTGGATTATCTTAAAAAACGTTTTTAGTATAGCGTTTTGAAGCTTTTGCTTATATGGGTGGTGCCACACCCTCTTGACCGAATTCGCCTAGATTTTGCTCAGAACTTGCGCTATACATTTCTATTATTTATGTGTATTTTGGTTGCATTGCAAAAATGCTCCTAAAGTTTCATTTGGAATATATTTTTTGTATGGGCTAACACGAGCTGACTTTGACGACGGAGGCAGCGTACCAAATTTCATTGAATTATCTTGGTCAGTTTTCCCAAAAACTGTATTTCCACGCACTGACACCCAGCCAGCTAGCGAAACAGACAGACGGATATGGCTATATTGGTTCAGGAGGTGACGCTGATGAAGAATATGTATATTTTTTCTATATCTGCCACGCCTCCTTCTCTGCATTACAATCGGAAGGACAAAGTCAATATACCCTTAGTGTAGGGTATAAAAACAGTTAGGTTAGTACTTGGCATTGCAAAATTGATGAGGGAAGAGTAGTGAGTTTAGTCGGTCTCAGAACCAACACAATTTATAACGTTTATTTTCAGGTAAGGTTTCATTCGTTCGGTAAAGATTAGCTTAAATAATGATTCGATTGAGTGTTTTGCATTGTTTTTAATTAATTCAATGAAAGTATAATATGAATTTAATAAATTACTTCTTATTCTTTCAGGAATGTCATCGTAAAAATATAAATTATTTTATGATCTCCTGTCGCGTTACACAAACATATGATGCTGGCGCATGCGTTTACTTTTATTTCGGTTTTAAATACACTGGTATACCAAATCCTGTGGAAACCTATGAATTCATAGAAGAGAGTGCTCGCGATGAGATACTTGCCAGTGGTGGTTCACTATCACATCATCATGGTATTGGTAAAATACGTAGTAAATGGTATAAACAAACAGTTACCGATACGGGTACTGCGCTATATATGGCAGCAAAGCGTGAATTGGATCCAAAAAATATTTTTGCTGCTGGAAATCTACTGCCAGAAGCGGCAACATCAAACGAGGAAACAAAATTGTCAGAATTGACAACAACGCCTGTATCAATAGAGGAGTTATTGCCGCCACCAGCATTTACTAAGTCAAAACTTTAAAAAATTATTTTTAAGAAAATTCAAATTTGTTGCTGTTATTTATTATTTCATTTTGTATATTCTTGTTTGCCATTTGTTTTTTTTTTTTTTATATACTGCTTACATTAAGGCGCATTTAACTACATATTTTTTGAAAGTAAGTGTTCGTTTACGAGGTGTTTGTTTTATAGATTAATTTTATTCACACACATCTCAAGAGTATACTAAATTACTACTTTTCCACATCAAATTGATCTTTTTTTAAGTCAAATTAAACCTTTTCTAAATCAAAAGAAACATTTTCAAAATCAAATCAAACTTTCCAAAAATATGATATATCTCTGTTCCTACAACATATATCATTATGAAACTTGGAATATGGATGAATATTGTGATGGTTGTGGCTATTTTGATTTAGGAAAAGTTTTATTTAATTTAAAAAAGGTCAATATGATGTGTCAAAGCTTTAATTAAGAGTGGAAAACCAGTAGTTTGAAATTGAATTAAAGTTGTTTTTTAAATGGAAGCCCCAAGGAATGTGCTGAAAGTTCACTGTCATATTGTTCAGTAGTACGTTATATTAAAGATTTTATAAAATAATGTCATAAACGGATTTGAAAATACATATGACAATTTTCTTTGATTTTTTCTTTTTTTTATTGGTAGTACTAGTACATAAGTATTTACATTGTTAGTTTGAGCAATGCTTTAATATTGTGCTAACAGTAGGGGCTGAAATTCAAAAATAATAAACGTAGCGCAATATAAAAATGTACTCCTTTTGAATTGAAATGCGTATGTAAACTAAATTAAATTAATTTGAAATAAAAGAGACAATTTAAAGCTTAAGCTAAGTTGATGCATTTTATTTTTGAAAAATTTATAAAATTTTTGAAATACAATATAAAGGACAAAACGAAAGAAAACTGTGTTTTTTTTTGTTTAAGTTTAGTTTAAACTAAAAACTAAAAATATTGGACAAAAATAAATTGAAGAAATTTTAAAGAACTTTTCTTTTTAATTTTTTGACCTAAAGCCCAAAATAAAAATCAAAATATAAAAACTAAAAATTAAAAACTAAAAATTAAAAACTAAAAACTAAAACTAAAAACTACAAACCAAAAACTAAAAACTAAAAATTAAAAACTAAAAACTGAAAACTGAAAACTGAAAACTAATAACTAAAAACTAAAGACTAAATACTAAAGACTAAAAACTAAAAACTAAACACTAAAAACTAAAAACTAAAAACTAAAAACTAAAAACTAAAAACTAAAAACTAAAAACTAAAAACTAAAAACTAAAAACTAAAAACTATAAACTATAAACTATAAACTATAAACTATAAACTATAAACTATAAACTATAAACTATAAACTATAAACTATAAACTATAAACTATAAACTATAAACTATAAACTATAAACTATAAACTATAAACTATAAACTATAAACTAAAAACTAAAAACTAAAAAGTAAACACTAAAAAAATTTATTAAAAATTATAAATTAAAAATTAAAAACTATAAATTAAAAATTAAAAGTTAAAAATTATAAATTACTAGCTGGCCTGCTTGCGACTTCGTTCGCCCAATCCCGATGCCTTTTACGTACGAAGTCCCATCCATCTCAATTATATCAACTTTTATAATCATAGCTCCCATAGGTTCAGAGATTTTATATATTTTTTGTATGAAGGGTGCAACTCCCCCTTTTCACCCCCCGCCCAAGTTTTTCAAAGTGAATGGTAGATAGAATATCCATGTATGTACCATGTATGAAGAAACATAGTATTTTGTGTATATTTTGTAAAGTGGATGCAATTCTCCTACACCTAATGTCCCCCGAGTTTTGCATGGTGAATGGTAAATACATTATGCATAAGTTCACCATCTTCCATAATCATACCTTGTATAACTGTAGAGATATAGGCGCATAATCATAGTCAAAATAAAGCACACTTTAAGATCAGTAAAATATGTTTTTAAATAGAGTATGCTTTAAGTCAATCATAGTCGATTTAAGGCACACTCTATCGCTAAAAGTATACTTCAACTTTAAAATAGGAAAAAGCTGTTGCTAAAACAGTTAGCAATCTCCAAAAACAGAAAAATGTCACTTCATGAAAATTTTCAGTGTTTTGAATTTATGATTTTGTGTAAAAAAATATCAAAACCTTAAATTTTTGAGAAACTGCAAGAGATTTCGATTTTGTTGTATTTTATTTCATATTTCATATTGGGTAAAGATTTGGAAAAACCACAGCGCATTGTTTAATTGATGCTTAATATAATATTAAAGGTATTCCTGTCCCGATAGTCCTACAAGCCCTCTCTACTTTGTGATTTTTTGGAAGCAACCCTTTTCTGCACCGCTCGGGTTCTGCTTACATTTATTTTCTTTAGTAAATAATTGTATAGTTATATTATTAATTTGCTTACTTTTATTTTATCTATCATTGCCAAACAGCCATTCCATGCCTAGTGTAACAAGATCTGCCACACCCTTTCCGATTTCGCTGAAATTTGGTACATGGTTTCGTTTCATGTCTAAACTTTGGGAAATGGCAAAAAAAAAATTTGCGATTTTTTCTTTTGGCTTGAGGAGGGGTGCAAAAAGTGGAAAAATCGGTAAAATGTGACAAACTCTCCTCAAATAATTGTCAATAACTTGGCCATTACTCAACCGATTTTCATGTTTAAGCCTGTTTTGGAAAGGTATTAAATCGGGCTATAAGCCTGTAGTTGATAAAAAGTACTAAATTTACTACTATTTTAGTACTAAACTGCAAAAAACGTGCCCAGGTACACATTTTTTACCTTCCAAAATATATTTCTTGGAAAGAAAACAAATAATCTTTCAAATGAAAAAGAGGGAAAATTGGTATGTATCAAGGCTTAGAAGTTATGATTTTTTGAAAATCTGAAAAAGAGGCCCATAACTGGAACATTTGTTGACCTATTTTCATGTTTGGACCATTTTTAGAAAGGTATGCGCACAAAGTAAATATTTAGTGTATGGTAAAAAGTACAAAATTTACTACTATAGCACCTGTTTTCGACCTTCCAAAATATTTTTCTGGAATAGAAGATAAAACCACTTTTCATATGAATTTAAAATGAACATGGCATCTTTTATGGTATACGAGTAATGTTTTTTTGAACATTTCAGTATATGCAATAATTCGTATTATGTAAGTTTTTTTGTAATTTACATCATTTTAAATTCCTCAAAAGATTTTTAAAAGGAAATACGTCGTGCTGCAATACGGTTACGTCCTAAGGGACTTAGAAAAAAAATTGGTATCGACGCGGCATGACAGTTTCTCACCGAAAAGGGCCTTGCATTCGTATTTGCGGTTCCTTTAAGCAAAATGCTTGAAGAGCAAGAAAGCAGAGACCTTACCAAAGCCAAATATTTGATGCTAAGTTACTTTTTGAATGAAAAATAGTAAAAAGTCCGATACAGTTTACCGATATTGTACAATTGATGCATATTAAGGAACTGCATCACAACTAATGTAACGCTTTTTTACCAGGGACCCAAAAATTTCATAATTTTGTTCCCTTACGACGTAACCGTATAGCAGCACCGCGTATTTCGTTTTAAAAATCTTCCGAGGAATTTAAAATGATGTAAATTACAAAAAAACTTACATAATACGAATTATTGCATATACTGAAATGTTCAAAAAACAAAAGAAATTTGTATTTTTTCAATTTCAGTAATTTTTTTTTTTTTAATTTGACGTGAAAATACAAAAAAACTCTCTCAGTTGATTTTTTTCTCTCTATTTTTGCAAAGAGTTACCATACTGGATTGTTTTCTGCTCAACATAGTCGCATCTTCGTAGAAGCATGCTCTAAACTGACTATGGTAGTTGCAGAACTAAAGTATACTCTATCTTTTTAGTATTTTGCTAACAGAAGCCGGCTTTTATGAGGGACTATGATTATGCGCCATAGCATTTTTGTATTTTTTTCGTATGGGGGATGAAACCCCCGTTCCTCTCAGTGGCATCTCACCCCCTTACAAACCTTCTACAGACCATGCAAATAATTTAAAAAAAAAAATTATGTGAATCGGCCTTGTAGTTTCCGCGTTCATAAGCTACATACGGACACCATTTCATTTTTATATTATAAATTAAAAACTGAAAACTAAAAACTAAAATTAAAAACTAAAAATAAAACATTAAAAATTAAAAACTAAACTGAACCAATTTATAATTTCATTTGTGCTCTAAAGAAAATATCCATCTTAACATTTTCTTACATTCCATGTCAACACAAATCAAAGTAATTAGTAAAATAAGAATCTGACTTTAATCAAAGGACTATGAAAGGAAAAGGGATGGAAAGGGTAGCGAACAAGCTCTGTCGTTCATGTACACTTGCAAGGCAAGTGTGAATTTTGGGGTGAGAGCCCTCCGTTCTCCCCAGAAATACGCCCCTCAAAGAAACATTGATTAACTGCTGGCGGCTGCACGCATAAATTATTGTACATAGTCAGTGGTCACAAAAACTTAATACACCTTTCTACAAAAAAAAAAAAAAACAAACACAACAAAGTTGTAAGAATCCAAGAACTTCATTAACAACGAAGATGTTGCGCTGCCGCATACGTACAATGGAAAATATCTGATTACAACAGTAAAGGGAATGAAGAAGGAGGAAGAAAAACTGCAGCTTATGCATCTTCATAAAGGTATCCGTAGAAAAATAACTTAACACCGGTAAATTATCGCATGCGAGTGAAAAAAAAAAAAAAATTTAAAAACAAACAAAAAAGCGACAGAATTCTAAGAGTGTGAAGTTCGAGGAACGACCTTCTGCGGAAAATTATGTTTTTTTTTTCGTTTCACCATGTGCAGTAAACATGAGCCAACAATGGTTAACTTAGATTGAAAAGATAAAAACAAAAATAAATAAAAAAATGCATAAAACAAACTACCTGTGTACCTTACATCGAGTTAGGGGCGTGCAAAAGGTGTGTGTGCACGTCTGACTGCGTAAACACTTAAGTGAAGTGTATTTTTCTACTGTGAAAACGACAGCGCAAGTGTTGATGCTGCGCGCGCAAAATGTGAAATTCTCAACAAATATAAGGGCATTCATTAGCAACATGCTGCTAGTTGGTTATCAGTTGGCAAGCGACATATTTCCGTAAGCAACATGTTGCATTCGCAATAATATACATGATGTTGATAAGTCGAAATGTTTCTACTTCATCCAAATTCGTTAACTGAGCTGGAAAAGAAAATTTTTCGAATTATGAAAATAGTTTTTTAAAAGGTTATCTGCTTTTGACCCTTAGATAGCAAAATCTTTATTACCTGTCGGAGCACAAAGACTACACAAAACTTCCTCAACGAGCATTGTTACTAACTAGTGAGGCTTCCAGAGTTCACTATTTCCGTCAACTTCTTCCACAAGCTTATGCTAACCATCATATATTTTCAAGAGATTTTCCGCAAAGTTAAACAATAAATGTCAAAGTTTCTTCGATCTTTGTTAAATTCTAATTTATATACGAGTAATTGATTAATATGATCCATTTCAGTGAATTCACCGCATGTTGGGTTAGTGGTTAGTAAGATGTGCACGACCCCTAATCATTGCCATCAACATCACACACCCATCAACCGTTGCAATTGTTGCATTTGTTTCCTTAAATGCCGCGCTGATTGCAATCTAAGCATATCATTATTGTTTTGTTTTCTCCAGCCATAAGCAATTGTTGTTGCTGCCCCCATTCCAACACTCCACCACCGCCCACCATGCGGTGGTTTTCACGCAGTTTTAATTTTTTAAATTTTTCTTTTGCGGTGTAAGTGACGAGACGAGACAAGTAACATGATTGCAATCGAGCATTTGTGGTGTCTTGACTTGATAGTTGTATGTCAAATTGTCAACTTCGTTAGCACAGCAATAACTAACGCCCGCTTCAATAGACCCTGACGTAAAACGTTAGCTCAAATGATAATGTTGCACTGTGACGTAACGCAACAATGGATTGTTAAGTGGCCATGCAGCGTATAAATGATTGTGGAAGTAGCATGATAGCCGCAACAGCGTAACAGGCAAGCGGATATGAACAAGTAATGGAAGCTGAATGTGATTATGTACTCTTGGTAATGCACAGAAAGTTTCAAAAAATTTAAAACAATATTTATAAAGTTGTGCCACACAACTAGCATTAATATACCAATTTAAATTTTGAAGAAATAAGCCATTGAATAACTAACCAGCCTCCCCTGTCGAGTTGAACCATTTTAAGATGTCTTAAAGATAAATTTGCAAGGAAGTTATTCCCCAGAAAAATTGCTCAATTAACCCAATCCCCAATACGGCACAGATAAAACTCTTTACCCGAATGTTCACCAAAATCATTTTGTAACTTTTTCGCGCAGGCTTGTTGTTTTTTATGTGCGTAGAAATGTTTGATCTATCATTTGATGCATTCCACGCGTAAATATTCCATCAACTTTTCAAGCGTGAGTGGAGAGAAAGTGATCATTGAAAAATTATTCGAAAAAAATCGGTTATGGCATCGAGACGTCGCACAGTTTTTTTAATGTCATCCTACTGCAAATAGTCCAATTAAGAAATCCCCTCAATATTTTTGAAAACAAGTTTGATTTGTAAGTTTTACAGCTTTTTAAAGTCAAACTTTTTTTCGAAAAAAAAAAATCAATTACAAAAATTTCATAATCGCAGCACTTTTTAGAAATAATTACTGCTCCTAAGCCACGAAAGCAATTCTTATAAAATAAAAGCAAACAGAAGACAACATACCAATTTATTTTTAATATTTTTTTTATGCAAATTTATTGAGCCAAATTAAAGTTATTTTAGAATTTATGTGAAAAAATTTTCAAACATTATAAACCGGAAAATGCAAAATTTCTTTAGAGCAGAAAAGAAAAAGACGGGACTTGCGGGCATTGCCCAAAAACGTAAAGATAGAACAGGCATGATATTTTAAGATAGAGAAAATTCACAACCCCGTTTTTCCCCGTTTGCTTTATATATCAATCTGAACATACAGTTTTTACGTAAAAATCAGTGATTTTGTGGCATTTACATTTCTAAAGGTATGCAATATTTTAAAAATTTTTTTAAATTTGTGAATTTTTTTGTAGCATACTTTTACATGCTATAACTTAATTTGCTTGACGTTACTGTTAATTGTTTATAGTGTGTCGTTGCGAGCAATTATAAATATGAAATTAAACGAAATTTTTGATTTTTGGCTTTCAGCGCTTAGCGCTACAAAAAGTGAATCAGTTTATCAGTTAATTAGAAATTGTAAAGATTTATTTATTCAATTATTTATTATTTATCTTCTCTTCTTATACGAGCTAAAATTGTATGTATGTTTTTTTGTTTTTTTGTTTTTTTGTTTCTTTGTACTTATTTCTGTGCCAATATTTTTTCTCGAAAACGGCTACAGCGATTTTAATGAAACTTGGAATAGTGTTAGATATTAGCATACAATGAAGAATGAGCTAGGTTTAAATTTTGTAAATGCTCACCAGAGGGCGTGGCACAGCGTTAAATTTTAAATTTGATTTAGACATAACTCGCAAACCATACAAGGTATTTGGATGAAATTTGGTGAGCGGGTACGGGTTAATAATACCTTGTAATGGACAAAAAGTAGGCGGAATCAAATAAGTGCCACGCCCACTTTTCAGCCCTTGAAAATTTTGATTCAATATTACTCGAAAACGACTCCAACAATTTTAATGAAAATTTAGGAGATGTTACCTCTGCAAACAAGGATTAATATCTGATACGCCGTTATATTGGGAAAACTCGTTGAAGGGCGTGGTACCGCCCACAAAAATGTAAAACGGTATAAAAAGAAAACTAAAAAAGCAAACATTCTGAAATTAACTGTGAGGAGCCTAATTGCAATAGGGCATCTCTAGTCTGAAAGTGGGCAAAATATCGCCATTGCGCGTGGAACCTCCCATACAAGCAAAATATGTTAAATCCTATTTCTCGCAAATGATACAAGATATTTTAATGAAATTTGGTATGTAGGTACTACTTATCAATGCCTTGTAATAACCGAAAAGTGGGCGGTATCGAAGGAGTGCCACGCCCTTTTTTTAGTCATTGAAAATTTTGATTCAATATTACTCGAAATCGACTTCAACAATTTTAATGAAAATTCAAAAGATTTTACCCCTGAAAACAAGTATCAATACGTGATATGCCGTTATATTAGTAAAATTCGTTGGAGGGCGTGGCACCGCCCAAAAAAATATAGTACGCTATAAAAAGAAAACTACTAAAGCAATCTTTCTGAATCTAACTGTAGGGACTCTTCTTTTTATTAGGCACATACAACCTGAAAATGGGCAAAATATCGTGTGTCCGCATGGAACCTCCCATACAAGTAAAACAAATTAAATGCTATTTCTCGCAAATGGTACATGTTTTGATGAAATTTGATATGCGAATCTGGATCATGAGTATCTAAAGCATAACAAAAAGTAGGCTTTGTTCAATAATTGCCACGCCAACTTTTTACCAGAAATTTTAGTTAATAACTCAGGTACAAAACAAAATGGTATGAACTTTTTATTTCTTATATGTCTTATGTACTTTTTGACGCTGAATCCGTCTTCATCAGCAGAACTGTCATTATTTCTGAAGGATTTTGAAATATCCTTGCTCGAAGTTGAAGAAAACGCTGTGTTCAGTCTTACTGCGTATCTACAAGAAAAGGTGAAATTCTTTTTTATTATCGGCGTCGAATAGCCACACTCTTCCTTATCAAAATATTCTTGCTGACTTTTCCAATATGTCTCTTACTTTCCGAGGTATGATCCTTTGAAGATAAGATATTTCAGCCCCCATACAAGAGGCGAAATATTTTGGGTGCGTGACATATCCCATTTATTTATTTTAGAGCATTCCATTTCACCAAAAAAATTTGGAGTTCCTGATATTTTATTCTAATGTACGTAGTTTTTCATAAAGCCTACAAGTATGCACAAACATTTTATGCTGCCAACTTCCATTGTTTTATTTACTTAAATAACTTTTTTTCGGTTTGTTGCAGATAAAAATTAATTGCATTTTTGAAAATAGATTGAAAAAATACATTAGTATGGTAAATTTCATAATAATCGGACCAAAACTGCAAAAATGCCGTTCATTTGTATGGGGTGACAGCACTGTGCGTCGGCGAGTTGCAAGAAATTATTTATTTGTATTTCGATGTTGAAAAAAGTAATTATGCCAAATTGAAGAGTAATGCAGTAGGTTCTAAAGTGCATTTATATTTTTCCATAAGTTGTTCCTTACTAAGTTATAGGCCTGAATATATTTTAAGTGTGCCATATGGCATCACTGGCGGGAACCGCTTATGTAAAGTTTACAGGTAGATTAATTTCCATTTATTTCAATAATTCAATTCATAAATAATTTATATGGGGAAAATATCTACCTGGGGGGGATTGAACACCAAAAAACCCACCTCGTGTGAATGGGCCTAAGTGTTATATGAATTTTTCGATCCTTTTTTTTATGAAGATGTGCTGTAAATGATTGTGGATGCATCTAACTATTGGGATTATGCTTATCTTTGGTTACAATGCTTGTAGTTAATCGTGAAGATTATTGGATCATTAAAGCCACAATTTTTGCTGGCATGTCTCGGAATAGTTTCAATAAAATAAGCCATTTTATTTACTTTATACTGAAAAAACACATTGATCCCTTTCACCCTGAGCATCATTTAATGAGTCCAAGACACCGTATTTCAGTGTGCTCTCATGCAAACAGTTTACTCGAGCCAAACTTCTTCGATTTAGATACATTGCATGGTGTCTGAACACTCCTGGAGGGTATTTGGTGTCCTTTGGTATTAACCGAGGAAAGTATTGTTGTATTCACTTTGTGGCAGCTCTATTACAAATGATCAACGCCCTTCCTAACGACGTTCGTGCCCTCCTATTCCACTTTTACTTCGATAATTTATTAAGTGGAATCCCAGTTTTAAATTATTTGCAAAGCCTAGGCTACAATGTAACGGGAACCATAAGAGAAAATTGCATTCCACACAACTGCCCACTTCCTGGAAAGACATCATGAAAAAAAAAAAAACCAAGAGGGCATATCAAATTTGCAGAAAACAAGGAATTTGACGTCGCCATTGTAAAGTGGAATGATAATAATTGCGTTTTAGTTGCTTCTACTTCACATGGAAGAGATCTAAAATAGATAGCTACGCTCTTTTGTAGAACAGAATGGAAGCTATAATGATCGAAAGTCTAAAGGCAGTCGAACCATATAATAAATGTATGGAAGGTACTAATCGAATAGATCAAATCAAATATCACACTACCGCGGATTATTATGCTAACTTACCATTTTTTTCAAAAAATATGTATGCATACGTGTAAAAAATAGAATTTTAAATAAAACTTAAAGTAAATTTTTTTGCTAAGAGGTTCCCGCCAGTGATGCCATATGGCATCAGGGCACCATGGAAAAATAGGGCGTGGTCGCTGAAAAAGCTAATCGGATTTGAACTCAGGAACCTTCTTTTACCCCCCAAACAAAAATTCACCATCAAATTCAAAAAAATAATGCTGGCGGGGAATGGGTTAACTTCAAAAAGTCAGATAGGCACTCACGTAAAACGAGTACAAAAGTTAACAAAAGCAACTCCAGATACGACGAGCAAATCAAATTCCTATCATTTACATAGAATAACCTTCAGTCTGTTCGTTTACTTCAAGTTTTTGCAAGTTTTAACCCGAAAATCCCTCGTTTACGCATAAAACGTACGTAAGTGAGAGCTTTTTGGATAAAAAATCTTGCAAAAACTTGTAGTAAACGAACAGAGTAATTCTATGTAAATAATGGGAACGTAAATAAGCCTTAAAGCTTACAGCCAGCTACTACTTATGTTGTATAAGAGTTCAGGATTGTTTTGATTGCAATGCATTAAGACAAAAGCATTGACTATATTATGCGCATTAGCCCAGTGAAAACGAGAACTAGTAAGGGTGTGACATTTGGCTTGGCCAAACATTAAGTACACTATAGTGACTGCTGCCATTCAAGAAACGGGATTCGAACTACTCGAACACCCGCCCTATTCGTCAGGTCTAGCTCCAAGTGTTTTCTACCTTTTTCCTCGTCCCAAGAAAATCCTCGAACACAGTCGAGCAAAAGAAAAAGCTCACAAAGCCGCCATTGCGACAGCTGCCATTCAAGAAACGGGATTCGAATTGCTCGACCACCCATTTTATTTGCCAGGTCTAACTCCCAGTGATTTATACCTTTTTCCTCGTTTCAAGGAACACCTCGTACGCAAGAAATTTTGAAGACGATAGCGAAACGATGGCCGCTGTTGCGGCATTTTGGGAGGGACAGGATAAAGATTTGTTTCTTAATTAAATTCTGGGCTTAGGTAAAAGATTGTCTAAGTGTATTAACTTGTTAGGAAACTATGTAAAAAGATTTTTTCAACTGTAATCACCATGTTTTATTTTCATTGTAATTACTGTTCTGGCCGCAGCCTTGAGTTATAAAAACCAGGAACCAGAGAATGCTTTTTGAGGAAAATGTGAAAAAAATGTCAAAAGTTACCTTGCACTTGTCCTTGGAAAAAATTTACTAATTTAGACTTAACATTTATAATTAAACTTTATTCAGTATGAGAACTAAACTTTTTACTTTTTTATGCAGCCAATGCTATTTAAAAGGTGTTTAATAAACGAACGAAAAAATGAAAGAGAAGAACAAAAGAATTTGACATCTATATGCAGTGGGGCATTGTTTGATTAAGCAGAGTAATTGCATTGCCAACTACGGGGAATATTTCCCTACTTTTGAGGATTATGTGTGTTAGCATAAGCAATTACTTTTGATCAGCTCTCGTATAAATCAAGGATTGGAATTGAGATTTTGCAAACTTTTCTGTTTCTTAGAGACAAATACAAAAAAGATTTTTCTACAAAGGCGTTACTTTATTATAAGCTTAAATGGAGCAGGCACAAAAAGCTCAAATTTATTTGTGCAACAGAAAATATTTTCTGAACATCCTGTACTTTCATATTCACAAAAAATGCAGTTTAAATGAAGACAAAAAAACCTTAACGCGTTACAGAGCAAAGTGTTAATTGGACTTACAGGCAGCAGCATGCGCATGCGCTTCATCAACGTCTGCCGCTGCTGCTGCCACCACGACTTCTTTCACTTGGCTTCCGCAACATTTGGTAGCAACTTTGAAAGTGTTGTTACTTTTTGCGCCTTTTGTACTTTTCACATTTTTTCTGTTTTTTTTTTCTTTTTATTATTTGTACTTCATTATAAAAACAATTTTTCGTTGTTGTTGTACAACAACATAGAGGAATGATTTATTTTGTAAGCACTGCGAAAATCATTTCGTTAGGCGCTGCATGCGCTTGATGTTGTTGTTGTTTTTGTAATTTTGTTGACTTTGCACCCGAGGAATTTCTTTGATTTATGCGCATGAGTTCTTGACCAAAAAACTTTTTGACCCAGTGTGTTGTTTGGTAGTTGAAAAGAAAGAAAAAAGAAAGAGTAAGCAGAAATAGTAGTAGCCAGAAGAAATGTTAAAAAAGTTAATTGGATGCGCGCATGCGCACAAAAAACTTGTCATGCATGCAGCATGCATGAGACTTAGTTAAGTTAAGAAGTGACAAAGGTGGTTGGAAGCAAAACATTGGGAGAAAACGAAATTAAGCAATTTAAGTCCAAAAATTTTTAAGAAATTTTTGTAATTTTTGCTTGAATTGGGGCTAAACCAATTTAACGTGCGAAGAGTGGAATAAAAAATTATTTGAGAGTAGAAAAAAAGCTTGCATACTTTTAGGCAAGAGAGTTATCTTCACAAAAGATATATGAAATTTAGCAAATTTTGCTTAAATTCAGCATTTTTCTTATCCTATTCACTTAAAACAATTTATAAATCTATGCAATCTTTTTAAATACTGCAAAATATCGCACGAAATATTGTGCAATAACTGCATGAATATAGTTACACATACCAACCATTCCGGCGCTCATGTTTCCTTAACACCACTCGCAATGCCTAATAATTTTGTCTGCTGCTCAAAAATCGTGACAAAGATGCCACCCAAGCAACACGAGCTGACTTGGCTTGGCTGTCGTCTATATAGTCTGACTGTCTGTTTGTCGCGCTTAGTATTGACTGACCATCTCAACTGTTGTACGACGTAATTGTGGGCGGTTTTATTCTTTGTCGTGTCGTGGCATAAAAATCGCAACGTCGATAAAAGTGCAGACATAATTTAACTTAAAGGTGTCATAAATTTGTTATTTTTATTTCATATTGGCAATTTATTTTTATTTTTATGCAGCTACATAATTTACTTGATATATTTTGATTATATTGAATTAACTAACAGAAAATTACATAGAAACGTTGTGCTTTAAGGAAGGTTAAAGTTATACATTATCATTTTTTTTATACCAAAAGATTTAAAAGGGTATTGATGCTACAGTGATATTGCTTTATACAAGTTTTTGCAAAATATTAAAGGAGTGCTCCTATGACTCTGAAATTTTGTATGCTAAATTAGAAATATTCCAAAAATGCGCGTGAAATGTCAATAGACACACCTACCTCTCATAGAAAATGAACTTAAGTTCTTTAGCCCATTATTTCCATATACAATTGCTTACATCAAGCATGTCAGCGTAGAACATAAGTGAGCCAATTTTGGCTCGCCTACATCAAACACAATATTTCAATTATTTTTAAAATTTTTGGGAATTACTACACACATGAAAAATTGTTTTTTTGGCTCGTCTCCAACAAACACAATATTATAATCTTTAATACATTTGTGTTCGAATTTTGACCATTGGGCGATTTTAGTTAATTTTGGAACTTTTTGGACAACTTTAGTACTTTTTTGATATTTGGTACAAAATGGAAAACATCATTTATCATGCCTGGTACAATGACAAATGTTAAGCGAAAAGAAAACACAAAATATGAAGTCAGTGTCAGTCAGATTTTTGCCTTTCTCTTTGTACTGTATCATTTTTTAGCTCTGTGTGACCGCGTATTTAGTTGTTATTAATATTAAAAAATTTGCATATAATTTTACCTGGCTTAATGGAAAGATATTAAACTAATTTTAGCTTTGTGCACATTTACACACAAATACCTTTCTAATGATGTAAAATTCAAAGTCGTGCTTCATTTCTAACATATGAAAAAAGGTAGGACAAATTTTTTATGCTATTCGAAGTATCTAAGCGAAATTCGTATTCATTAACTCAAGTAACGCTTGCTTGACAGCATTTTGAAAATATTTCTCTTATCTGAGTTCACGTAGTTATTGCTCAGAGCTTATCCTAACCATTCCTAGTACTTGTCATATAACCTCAAATAACGCTTGCATAAGAGTGTTTTAAAAACTTTAAGTGTATGGGAGGTGCCACGCCAACTTTTCCGAATCCACTAAGTTTCTGATCAGAGCTTGTGCTTACTATTCTTAGTTTTTGAGTAAAAATTGTTTGGATTATCTCTAAAAAAACTCTCAGTATAGTATTTTGAAACATTTGCTTATATGGGGGGGGTAACACGTCCCTTGTCCGAATTCAACAAAATTTTGTTCCGAGCTTGCACTTACTATTTCTAGTGTTTGCGAATATTTTGGTTGCTCAAAAAATCGTGCTTTATATGTTTTATCTGTATGGGCGTTAGGAGTGTCCGTTGAGCGATTTTGCTCATTTTCAACCCCACGTGACTCAGGACGCAGAAGGTGACGCTGATCAAGAATATATAGGATGTTTCACGTTAACCGCATCACCTGTATACCCAAAATATGGGTGGATGTGTCTTGACGCTTGAGAATATTCCGGCGGAATTCAAAATTCAAAGTGGCGGCTTCAATATGGCGGCTTCAATATGGCGGCCGGAAGGTGGAACAAAATCAAATTTAAGGCAAAAAAGGATTCCAGAAAAAAAAGACGTTTTTTAGCTCAAATTGAAGCTAAAGGATACCTTGTAATTCCTGGGGTTATTAGATGACAATATCCAACATGGCCGTTCCAATATGGCGTTCAAAGATTCAATATGATGGACTTTATTTAAAAAAAAAACAAATTTGTACCAAATTTCGTATATGGAGATTTTTTGGGTCGCGCGATCACTAATCCGAGGTCGGATTTACAAAATTCAATATGGCGTCACAAAATTATTACAAAATCAAACGATTTTCCTGACATTTGGAAGTAAAAATATGACTTTTTGGAAAAAGTGGCATGTAATTAATTTTTTATGAAATATTTCTCTATAAAACTGCATCATTAGATTTTTGAAATTTAGAGGTCGAAAAAAAAAATTGATTTCATCCGCCAAAATACCATTGTGACAGGTATAGCAAAGGAAATGTCATATTTTGAATCCGTCATAATTTCCACAAATAACGACAAGTTTTGATGTGCTTTGTCATTTATATTGCAATGGTATAGAATTAGTCTTGAAACAAGCACAAAAGCGCTTCAAGTCAGGAGGTGTCATCCTTTTTTTCTTTTAACTTAATGATCTTAATTTCACAGTTTCATATAAACTTTTTGTAAAAACAGCGTCTAATTTTTTTCACTTCTAAGAAAATCTCAGCCAAATTACATTATGACATTACTTTTGCGCCAACTTGTATACAAATTATTTTCAGCAACATGTTGCTGTAGCTTTAACATTCCAATCAATGCAATTTGCATATGTTGCAATAGCTACGAAATTCACCACACAACAGCTGGAATTCAACACAAAGAAAAAAAGAAGAAGAAAAACAAAAACAACCACTGCCAAGTCGTCTTCAACAACACTTGCCTTGTCTTGAAGATTTTGTTTACCTTTACAGCGGGCACATGTAAACATGTTGCTTTAGTCATTGACGTGCGATCGAAGCGAGTGAGATACAGCGGAGCTAGCGCGCGCATACATTGTTTCGCTAAACTATAAATTTAACTGCAGTTTTTGTTGTTTATACGATAAAGTTATTGTTTATAAAAAATCATAGAAAAATATTTGCTAAATATTTATAAACAAAAAAAGAAAAAAAATGTTGCACTCTTCTACGTGGGATGATGTATTGCAATGAACGTCGCGCATCTGCTGGATAGTTAATCCACACACGCTACGCTGTAATGTCAAATACATTTGACAGTTGTAGTAGTAGTAGATAGATAAACGTATCGAGATTTCGTTCATCAGCATTGTTGTTGTTGTTTTTGTTTTTGCTCTAATGCTGCTGATCTTGCGTTTTTGATTTTGTATACATAAGAAAAAAATTCTTTGCAACATTTTTAGTTGTTGGAAGTGGGAATGAAGTTTGCCACCAACGATCGAGGCAGCAGCAACATCAACACAACATAGGGGAGTATCTACCTCTACCTCGCGTCGTTGGTGTATCTGACGTATCTGATCGATTAGTTTGTGTTCGGATGCGCAGCGTAGTGCAACAAAATACGCAATGGCGTTGAAAAATATTTGTGTTTGAAAAAGAAGTGATAAAAAAATTAAAAACCAAGAAAAAAAAAAAAATAATTTTGTATTTTCTTTAACGAATTCTGTAGTGTTTTGTTTTGTTTTTTTTTTTCGTTACGGTTACGGTTTTGTCTTTTCGTTTTGTAATACGCGCAACGTGCGTGTATCTCCACGCAAGTGCATTGCGTGCGTTTGTTTGTTGTATCTCCATTTAATGTGGCAGTAATTCAGTCGTTGCAGCAGCTGCTCTTTTGTTTTTGTTTTTTAAACTGTGGGAAAATTGTGACAGGTGCGAATTTAATTACGAAATTTTACTATAAAAAATGTTCAATTTGGAGGTTTTATTTTTTTTTTAATTGTTTTTAATGTGAAAGGATGTTAAAATCTTTCACATCAAAAAAAAAAAAAAAAAAAAAAAAAAAAATTAAAAAAATATTTTAATTTAATGTGTTGGTCAGTTTGTAAATATTTAAAGTTTATTATTTAAAGTTATTTGAAACACAACGTTTTATAGAATCTACACAAAAAAAAATAAAAAATTAATAACTTTTAAATTAAAGACGTTTTGACAAATAGTTTATAAATTTATCCGATTTAAGGACATTCTGAAGAAATTTTTCTTATTATTATTACATCCTAAATAATGATTTTTTGACAAAAAAATCCAAATTTGAGTAACATTTTTTATCAAAAGAAAGAAAAAGAACATAGAATACTTTGCTTAAAATTGATGCTGAAACTAATCGCTTAGGAAACTACGTTTTCCTGATACCATCAAAAGTTTACTTCCATTCGCAAGCACATACCATTCACCCCACAGAGGTGGACTCAACGGCTGATCTCAAGCTCGACTTTCTTAAAACAGATAACCAAATTACCGAATTGTTAAAAGTCTCCACGGAACTCACATTTTATATATGTTTTTTTTTTTTTAACT
The DNA here is from genome assembly GCA_951812925.1 of Calliopum simillimum. NCBI lineage: Eukaryota > Metazoa > Arthropoda > Insecta > Diptera > Lauxaniidae > Calliopum > Calliopum simillimum. The sequence continues at coordinate 7,525,517 of OX638370.1, forward strand.
TTTTATTTTAATGCGTATGATTTTTTGTAAACTTTTCAAACTCTGTTCGTAGAGACGTATTTGATTCCAAATTTGAGTTATATTTTTTAACAGAAGAAGGAAAGGGAAAGAACACAGAACACTTATAATAAAAAAATAACAGAAATTTGTTTAATAGACAAACTTTATATCTCAACATCAAATAAGTCAACCAAATCAAGGTTCTAAAGTTGTTTTATTTTAGTTTTGAAAAACGTTTTATAAAAAACACTTTTCATCTAAAAATTTCACTTTTCTATATGTAGCCTTTGATTTATATTTTTTAATTATATTTAATTGTCAATCGTCAACTGTCTCCCTATACACTAACTTTACACCAGTCTGGAGACAATTGTCTGTCTATGCATTACCTTTTCTCTAGTCTAAAAGCCCCTACTTTTACTAGCTAACTATTTAACCGATTTTCGATATCTTTTTATTATATGAAAGGTACTGTAGGTAGTGTAAAATCCACGAAACAAAAATGATCCTCATAAATTGCCTTTAAGGCATTTAAAAACAGGATCAAAGTTTTCTTCATAAATACAAAAACAACAGGACCCATAGTGTTATGCCATATTGTTTAGAAAGTGGATAAGACAATGGAGTGCGAACATTTTTTGTTGGAATTTTCTCTTGCATTGCAATGTGCCGACGTTTTGTACCAATATTTAAGATGTTTTTCGATACTTTTCAACCTTCACCGATACTTTGATTTCTTGATGTTTTTCGGCTTTTTGTTTTTTACAGATTTGTACTTTAGAGATATTTTGACTTTTCCGATATTTTGGAAGTTTTTCGTTACTTTAAAAAAACTTTTACCGATATTTTAGTAGTTTTTCGATATTTCTTCGATATATCCAATATTTTTCGACACTTAATCATTTATGTGGAAAAAAGCTTCTTTCTTTTTAAATGCCATTTTGGGGCAAGGAGCACCCTATTTATTTTTTTTATATATATTTTTATTTAAAAGTAAATTACGTTATAACTATGCTCTGAGCCCCAAAATGGCTTTGAAAAAGAAAAACGGCTTTTTCCATAAAAAATTTTTTTGTTTTAGTCGGATAAAAAGCCAAGGAGCTAAGAATTTTCAAATATGTGAATATCCAAAAGTTGAATCGAACTTCCTATGGCCGCCATATTGGAAACTTGCGGAATTTCGTGAAATCATTTTACCACGGTTATATTGTATGTATGTCAAATACTAACACTGCCCCAATTTTTATAAGAATCGGAGATGTCAACCCAAATCTTAATCGATTACGCAAAGATTAGCTCTAATTTGTATCCCTTTAAAAGCCTCCAAAACAGCAGAAAAATCAATCTTTTTATCTTGTTTTGCATAATAACGTGGCGAAATTAACAAAAAACAGAAAACTGTGAAAACAAGGGTGGCTCACAATTCCCTACCAAAAGTGGCCCATGATTCCCCACAAGCTATGTCTTGCAACAAGGCGGTATGTAATTGACAACTAAGTATAATAATTCGCATATTTACCTAAGTTGATTCGTAGCGATACGTTCAAGACTGATGCAAATCAAGAACGCAGAAAAAGCTTTGCAGGAACTTCTGTTGGGGCGTGTATCGTACAGAGCATATTGTACGCGTACACTGGTCAACTACCCATGTAAAAATATGCTTAGGCTAAGAGATGACGTTGACACTTGTGTTTAACTATCTATCTTGACATACTGCCGAAATATTGCAATGTCTCACGATTCCCCATGGCTCACAATTCCCCACCTTTCTCCCACACATTGAAATATCTCGAAAAATATATTATTTTATTTAAATCTTGATATGTTTTACAGGACTATGTAGACTTCTTTTGTGTTGTATAGAAAATTAGCAAAATTTTTTTCATATGACGTTTTTATGTCGAAACTTCTTAATTTTCATAGAAAGCTTAAGAAAACCAAAAAAATCTTAAGCAAAATTGCATTAAGATAGTTTTAATGGCTTTTCTATAAAATAAATAAATTCAAAAATAACAAACTGGAAACCAGGCCACATGACCTAAATAAATTTTTGGCTATTATTCAAAAAAATAAAACTAAATATTTTTCTATTTAAATTTTTTTTTTCGCTTCTTTTGTCTAAAGTTTTTTTAGAAGATTAATGTTGTAGGCATGAAAAACGTTTTTACAATAAAACAAAAACAAAATATATTCAACTCAAAGACGGCATGCAGTTGAAATTCTTTAGATAGGCAAGTTCTATTTAGATACAAAAAAATTTTTGTTCAACAGAAAAGCGCAATCCAAAAGACAATTTAATGAAAAACAGATTTAAAATAATGCAACTCATGCTTGTCTAATACGTCAAAATAGAGTTTTTTATTTCTGTTTTTTTTTTATTTCAACTTTTCATATACTTTACAATAAAATGCTTGAAGAAATATTTGAAGCTTTGAGGGTGAACGTTCATATATGAATACTTATTTCATAATATGAGTTATTTCCTTTAAAGTAGCTAACTTTTGTTAGTTGTTGGAAAATATTCGATTCAAAAAAAAATTTCGAAGTTTTGCAAATATTTTGTTGAAATTTGAGAAGTTCTTCCCAAGATATCATTTCCAGATATTTTATATTTTCCAGATATTTTTTATTTTCGTAAGACTTCATTTTCAAGTTAAAAATCTCCTTTTACGAGTTTATGGTTTTCACAGAGTTTATGGTCTGTTCAAATACAATCAAAACTTTGATTTTTGCATTTGTGTTGTCATTATTATACATGGAATTGCCCAGTAGTAATAAAAACAAAAACGTTTTTTGTTGTGGGCAATTAATTGTAGCGAAAAATCTCATTAATGAAAACCACATTTCTTATTAAAACAAAAAAAACTACACACTACATACTTAATATAAAAAACGAGACCGCGAGATGTAATGTGAATATCTAGAGATTGACACCTGTATCTACGTCAGAGCAAAGTTTTATTTCAGTTTTTAATTTTCCGCACAATTAAATATAATTAAAAAATATAAATCAAAGGCTACATATAAAAAAGTGAAATTTTTAGCTGAAAAACAGCTTTTGTGCGTTTCTTAATAGATGAATTTAGTGTTTCTTATAAAACATTTTGCAAAACTAAAATAAAAAAACTTTCGAATATTGATTTGATAGACTTATCTGATGTTGGGACACGGTGCTCTTGAACAGTCGATGGGTTTTTTGAATATGTGGAGAAAATCTGTGAATGGGGTTTCATTTGTATTATTTTAGTGGTCTGAAAAATGCAAAACCCGGAATCGTAGCTGATCATCCCCGCGAAATATCGCAAAAATAAATATCCCATATAAAATAAAAAAAATTCAGAAAAAAAAAACGCAACAAACAAATATAAAAATAGTTATATTTAATGTATTTTGCAATGCTAAATCCAAATCCGGCCTTAGAACTGCTGTATCTTATACGGTTTTTGAGATATCTTAGCCTAAACAAGGAAAAAAAGCCGATGCTATGTTTTATTGCTGTGTTTTGGAGCTATATAACAGGACGTTTATCCGTAAATTCTGATGCAAAAATGAAAAGCTCTAATCAGTCTTCTAAACCTAATTCAAATAATGTCGATATCTTTATTTTTCTCGGAGATATCCTAACCTAAAAAGTTAAAAAAGTGCTAAAAACGTGTTTTGTCATTATTTCAGTCTAAGATATTTTGGACAAGAATTAAGCTATTGACGTAATGTAATGTGGTTTTAAAGATAAAGATTAGGCCTTTCAGATAATGTATCAAATTCTGTGTACGAATCTTCTATACTATAGTTATATAGCGTCAAAATATAGCAAAAAAGGTCTTTTTTCCTTGTTTATGCTAAGATATCTCAAAAACCTAATAAGATATAGCAATTTTAAGGCCGGATTCGGATTCAGCATTGCAAAATACATAAAATATAACTATTTTTATATTTGTTTGTTGCGTTTTTATTTCTGAATTTTTTTTATTTTATATGGGATATGTATTTTTGCGATATTTCGCGGGGATGATCAGCTACGATTTCGGGGTTTGCATTTTTCAGACTACTAAACTAAAACAAATGAAACCCCACTCATAGATTTTCTCCACATATTCAAAAAACCTATCGACTGTTCAAGAGCACCGTGGGGATATAAAGTTTGTCTATTAAAGAAATTTCTGTTTTTTTTTTTTTATTATAAATATTCTGTGTTCTTTCTTTCTCTTTCATTCTTTTGATAAAAAATATTACTCAAATTTGGAATCAAAAACGTCTCTTCACACAGAGTTTGAAAAGTTCACAAAAAATTTGAAGTTCTTTACGGGTTCGAAACAGATTTACCCAGGTTCGAATCCTACCACAAGTGGAATTTTATCCTGTTTTTCTTCCTTTTTATTTTTATATACATTTTTTTAATTATTTATAAGCGCATCAAAAATTTTTTTTTTTTGTAAATATACAGCATTAACATTATCAAAAGCGAACCCGTTTCGAATTCGTTTTTACGTACGTTTCGGGTTCTAAACGGGTCCGTCACATCAACGATGAAAAATCAACAGTCCATTACATGAAAATTCGTTTATGGTGGAACTAGCTTAGGAGCTAGTTATGCACTAGTCCAATTAACTGTTGGAGATTCGGAAACATAAAGTCAACGGTGAGTTCCGTGGAGACTTTTAGCAAATCGGTAATTTGGTTATCTGTCTTAAGAAAGTCGAGCTTGAGATTAGACGTTGAGTTCACCTCTGTGGGGTGAATGGCATGTGCTTGCGGATGAAAGTGAACTTTTGATGTTATCAGGAAAATAAAGTTCCCTAAACGATGAGTTTCGTCATAAATTTTGAGTAAATATTCACTCTGATTCTCCCAGATATCATTTCTATAAGTTGCTAAAAAGATATCTGCATCATTTATTTTTCATACTGAGAAAAACCAATGGAGTACTTTTGATTCTACTGAAGACCTATTTTTGGCTAAAAAACATGTTTTTTGGTCATAATTTGTTTTTCATTAGAAAATGGATACCTAAGAGTATTTTAGAATAGTGATGAGAAAAATTCGTCTTGGTCTTGATTCTTGCTCTTGGTCTTGGTAGTTTTTCAAGAACAAGACCAAGACCAAGATGCTGATATCATTGCAAGACCAAGGCTGCTATGGTCTTGGTCTTCGTTAGGATCACGATGATCATCAAGACCAAGACTGCTTTTTAGATTTGCGAATTTATAGTTATATATGCGGGTTGCGAAAGTTTGACATTTGTAAAACAACAAACACTTTGCTGAAAATTTGGCACTACTTCTGCAGTAGTCGTTGTTGTTGTTTTATGTTGGTTCGTGTTCGATTTTGTGTGTACGCAAAAAAAGCAACAAAAACGCGAAATTTTGACGAGAGTGAAAAAAAAAAACAACAAAAATTATTTCTGTGATTGTTGTACAGAAATACTGATGTTGATGGGATTGTTGTACAGAAATATTGATGTTGTTTGTCGAGCCAAAATTGGCTCACTTTTGTTCTACGCTGACACCCTTGCATTATACCAAGCTCCAGACATAAATTTACAAACTGGGAGCAATTTTTCTCTGTACTTAGGTATAAGTATAAAAGTTAAAAAGGCGAGAATAGTTCTAGAATTCCAACGAGCATTACTTATTGGTGGAATGGTTTTAAACTTGATGTATGGAAAATCATTGTTTTTTTCATAATATCTGAAGGACTCTCCAAGCTCAAATAAGTATTGCATATCATCTCTCCATTTTATGCATTTAAATTTGATGACTTCAGAGTTTTGCTTGTAGTTTTTTTTAAGATTTTCAAAATTGTTTATTAATTCAGCAAAAACATCATATATGTTAGGGGGTGTTGATTTTCCGTTTAACCACTCGTCCATTACATGTCGCAAAATTAAATCCAGCACATGATGTTGGCAGCCAATATATTGCGGTGAAGGTAATGCTAGAGAATTGAACTGTTTCCATAATAGACTAATTATCCCATTTTTATTCCCAGTGTTAACGCTTGTGGTATCAGTGATTATCATTTTTACATTTTTACAAAGTTTAAAATTATCTAATATTTTTTAATGCCTTCAAAAGTTGTTAGACTTTTGCCATTTTCGAGAACTAAAACAGCCAATCTTATTTCTCGCAGTTCATTTTTCAGCACAACGACCTGCATTTATTTTTTTTTCAATGTTCTTACCATCAAAGTGGAGGCACCAATTTTCATTTTGAAGAGTGTTTTTATAATGTTCTTCTAAATCTTCTGCTGATTTTATAGCAGCTTTGTACACTCCAGATTGTGATGGCGTTGGCATGCTAACTCCTGCTTTTATCAGCTCTTTGCATATTTTAGATGCTTTGTTGGTGCTTACATTTAGTTTACTAATCAGCGAAACTGCTGGAGCTGTTGAACACTTTGCAATTTTTATTCTTGCTGGGGGTGTAAAGAAATCTGAGTCCTCATTTATTGATGTTGACAATGTTGAGTCCAAATCCCTTTGTTCTTCTTCTAACGTCTTGGTGCTTATTTCAGTTCGCTCCAATATACTTGCTTTTGATGGATGCAGTGCAACCGTTTTAGATGTTGTGTACCCCACTCTCCCATTTGTATTTTTCAAAAGTGCGTATAACTTTTTGTCTTCCGCACTGAGCCAGGAGCCTTCCAGTTTAGTAATATCGAATATTACATCAAAAATTGAAACACTTTTTCCATTTTTGTATTTTAAAAATGTTGAATAACTATTAATAAGTTTTTCGATTTTCCTTTGCTGTGCAAACATACCAACAAATTCGCTAAAGCACAGGCAAAATATGTTTTGCACCTCCTGCGGGAAGTTTTTGAAATAAAATAAAAAAATAAAAACGCAGTTATCATTTTTTTACTATTTCTCATTCAGTTATGCCATGTAAATATATTGTTGTAAAAATGTCATAACCCTTGTGTGAACTTGTTGTAAACCTGCTGTTTAGATACTTTAACTTTTGTATGAATACACATCTAGTTTTTAATTTTATTCAATCAAATTTTTTTAATCAATTTGTCAGTCTTGAAAATATTCTAGAAATAAAATCATAGTTTTTGTAGTGCGATTTTTTTAATTTAAAAGAATATAAAGATTTATCATTTGGCGACGAGGATTCTAAAACAAATTCATAATGGACATGCAGGCTCTTTCACAAATTCTACAGCAAATGCAAGCAGCTAATCAGCAGTTTATTGCGCAGATGTTATTGGAAAACCAGCAGATGTTAGCAAAAACTCTGAAGACTGATCACAAGGCTGCATCGATTTCATCATTTCGCGGTTTCAATAAGGCAGTCGACAAATGGCAAACTTACATGTTGCAGTTGGAGCAACATTTTCTCGCTAACGGAGTTCACGAGGATGAACAAAAGCGCGCATGTTTTTTAAGCTGGATTGGTAGCGAGTCACTCGAACTCCTCCAAAAAATTTTCAACGGGAAAGTTCAAGAAAAAACTTATCAAGAGTTAGTTTCTACACTTCAGGATCATTTCGTCAAGAAGCAGCATGTTCTTGCAGCTAGGTTCAAGTTCTATCGGACAACTATGAAGTCAAATCAATCTTATGCCGAATGGGTCGCAGAGATGCGTGGTGCAGCTAAAGAATGCATGTTCCAATGTGAGAAAGAGGGATGCTCTGAATCATACGTAGATAATAAAATTCGCGATATGATTGTAATCCATACTCCTCATGATCGTGTGCGTTCGTCCGCGCTTCAAAAGTCGAATCCAACGTTGGAAGAAGTCCTTCAAATTGCAACAATTTACGAAGACACCATGAACACTTGTTCTGCAATCAAAGGTGAAGCAAGCCAATCGTCTGAAATCAATCAAGCTCAAGTAATTCATCATTTTCAAAATCATTCTAGAAAACAAGGACAGACTCAAAATCGAAGCCCAGCGAAAGAATTACGCAAATCTTGTCCAGGTTGTGGTAAGTCACACCAACGAAATCAATGCTTTCATTATAAGAATAAATCTAAATGCAATACTTGCTCTAAAACTGGTCATATATCAAGTGTTTGTCAGTCATCTCAAAATATTTCTTCAAATCGGTCTACAAAACCTAACAGGAATTCAAGGTCAAAACATCAAGGGGAAGTTAACGTTGTCGAAGACGAATTTGAAACAATTGGTCTAACCGAAATCATTGAACCAGATTTCGAAAATGTTCAGGAGACATCGAGTTCTGACATCAGCGCAGAAAAAATTTTTCTCAATATCGTAGTTAACAATCAAAATTTGAGTTTCCAAGTTGATACAGGTGCGACCTGTACTCTTGTAGGCATTTCTGGTTACCAAAAATTAGGTCAACCAAAGTGTATAAGTACAAACAAAGTTCTTAGGACGTATGGTGGGAATATACTTCCATTGATTGGAACAACTACTGTTGATGTTACCTGGAACGGATCAACTCTACAGTTGCCGCTTCTAGTCGTTAATAACGTTAATGCTTCAAATATTCTTGGATTAGATTGGTTCCGGAAATTGAATTTTCAAGTCAATATTCCTTCAAACCAAATCGTGGCTAATCAATGCCACTTATCGTCTCTTAGTACACAATCTCATCAGGTGTTAATTGATTCACTTTGTAAGCTCACCACAGAGCATAACTCGCTTTTTTCATCAACTCTTGGGCATTGTTCTACTTTTAAAGCTGAAATCGTTCTCAAATCAGACGCTCGTCCAAAGTTTTTCAAGCCATACAATATACCTTTCGCGCAGTATGACGCTGTGCGCACTGAGCTCGACCGACTCATTTCTTCAAAGGTATTAAATCCTATCAAGTCCAGTGAATGGGCTGCTCCAATCGTTATTGTCAAAAAGCCAGACGGCAGATTGAGAATCTGTGCAGATTTTAAAGTTACTCTTAATCCACAGATAGAAATTGACAGATATCCAATTCCTCGGATAGAAGAGTTATTTCACAAACTCCAAGGTGGCCAATTTTTCACTAAAATTGATCTAAGCGACGCTTATCTTCAAATTGAGCTATCCGATTCTTCAAAAAAACTAATGGTCGTCAACACACCTTTTGGGTTATTTCAATACCAAAGGTTGCCATTCGGAATTTCTAGTGCTCCAGGAATTTTTCAGAGATTTATGGAAGAAGTTCTTGCTGGAATTCCTGGATGTGCGGTGTATCTTGATGACATCATTGTGACCGGGCTCACTAACGAAGATCATATTAAAAATGTGAATGCAGTGTTCAACAGCCTCGAACACCATGGTCTGAGGTGTAAAAAGGAAAAATGCTTCTTTGCAGAAAAATCCGTCGAATACGTTGGTCACATAATCGATGCAAATGGTATCAAACCATCCGAAAAGCGATTGGATGCAATCAAACTAATGCCCAGACCAAAGAATGTTAAAGAAGTCGAAGCATTCATTGGTAAACTTAATTATTATAATAAATTCATCCCAAATTTTTCTTCAAAAGCCGCGGCGCTGAATGAATTAAGAAGAAATAACGTCAAATTCGAATGGACTGAAAGGCAAGAAAATGCATTTAAATCATTGAAAGATACCATTATTCAAGGAGTACGTCTTGTTCATTATAATGATAATCACACAATCATCTTAGCCACAGACGCTTCTAAGCTTGGCATCGGAGCGGTCTTATCGCATCGCTATCCTGACGGTTCGGAGAAACCAATAGCATTCGCTTCGAAGACTCTGAATGGGAGTCAAATCAACTACTCTCAAATCGAGAAAGAAGCTTTATCGATAATTTTTGGTGTAACTCGATTTCATCAATATCTTTATGGAAGACATTTCGAATTGGTAACAGACCATCAAGCTCTTACAACTCTTTTTCATCCACACAAGAAGTTACCAGTCATGACTTTACATCGTTTGCAACGATGGGCAATTATCCTTTTGGCATATGACTATGAAATTCGATACAAAAACACCAATCAACATGCAAACGCGGATGCCCTCTCAAGACTTCCAGCAGGAGAAGATATTGTTTTCGACCAAAAAGAAAAAGTTATGCTAGGTGTAAAAGACGTTTTTCAATCAACTATTGAAGATTTTCCATTGAATTCTTATATCATTGCTGAACATACAAAAGAAGACGAAGTTCTTAAAACGGTCACGCGATATATTATCAATGGATGGCCTGATTTTATTCCAAAATCAAATGATACGTTATTACCATATTTCAATCGAAAATTATCACTAACTTTTCAGAGTGGGGTCCTGCTTCTACAAATGGATTTTACTCGAGTTGTAATTCCGCAAACTCTTCGCAAAAAAGTATTGGAAATGCTACACGAAGGTCATTGGGGCACAAGCCGAATGAAGCAAATGGCACGACGTTATATTTGGTTTCCCAATATTGACAAAGCAATTGAGGATTTGTCTCGTTCATGTTCAATATGTCAAGAATCTGCGAGAAATCCAAAACGAGTTTTCTCATCATGGCCAGAAGCAACACACCCTTGGGAAAGGATTCATATAGATTTTGCTGGTCCTTTTCATTCTTCTATGTGGCTCATAGTGGTTGATTCTTTTTCGAAGTTCCCATATGTTGTCAAACTTACAACAGCAACATCATCAACGACCATAAATGCGTTACAAGAAATCTTTTCCGTGGAAGGACTACCTAATACAATAGTCAGTGACAATGGAACACAATTCACATCGGCAGATTTCCAGCAATTTTGCGAACTCAATTCAATTGAGCATCTCACAAGTGCACCGTTTCATCCAGCTTCCAACGGCTTGGCAGAAAGGACGGTGCGAACTTTCAAAGAATCTTTTTCAAAAATAAATTGCGACATCGACAATAGCCATCGAGCTTTGTTTAAATATTTAACGACCTATCGAACAACACCGAATCCTTTGACAGGTAAATCTCCAAGTGAACTCTTACATGGTCGGCAACCACGAACCCTCTTATCAGCTTTATTTCCATCGAGACCTCTGAAGCAAGAAAATAAGAGCAAGTTTATTTATGGACAAGAAGTCTACGCTCGCTCTTATGTCGGGAGGAAAAAATGGATAAGTGGAGTTATAAATGCGGTTGTTGGTCGTTTAATGTACTCTATCAAAACTGAAAATGGCATAATTCGAAGACATCAAAACCAGTTAAGAAAGAAATCTGAATTTTCAAAACAACAAAACATTCAGCCAAGAAATTTACCTGAACAGAATGATTTTGACATCGAAATTCAACCAAATTCAGTACTAAATAATTCAGAAAACGATAGAAATTCGAATAACCATCCAGAAGTTTCATCGCCTGGCTCAGTGCTAAATGGAAATGCATCAGAAGCAACAACATCCAATGGTGACTCCGAAATTTCAGCAACAAATAATCAGCTACGCCGTTCCCAAAGGATACGCAAGAAGGTGGTCAGATTTGAACCATATAATTGAACAATTAAGTCCGAGGGAATGTTGTAAACCTGCTGTTTAGATACTTTAACTTTTGTATGAATACACATCTAGTTTTTAATTTTATTCAATCAAATTTTTTTAATCAATTTGTCAGTCTTGAAAATATTCTAGAAATAAAATCATAGTTTTTGTAGTGCGATTTTTTTAATTTAAAAGAATATAAAGATTTATCAGAACTTTTTCAGAGTTTTTTTAGATATTTTATAATTTTTCGAAACTTGGTCAAAAACCCAAAAATAAAAAAAAAATTAAAAAATTCTAAAAAAATTCACACGTATCTTTTGAATAATTCTAAGCATTTTTTATGATGAACACTTTTTTCGTTAGACGCCTTGCTTTTGAGTAAAAATCGTTTTTTTGACCGCGTAATTAAAACACGTAAAAAAATCGATTTTGGGATGCGAATATTATCACATAGTCTTTATTTCTAAAGGAAAAAAGTTATGACCAAACAACAAGTTTTTTTTAGCCAAAAGAGGGGTTCAGTAGAATCAAAAGTGCTCCATCGGAATGAAAAAAAAAAAATTATGGAGATATCGCTTTTAACTTTTGGGTCGGTTTCGGGGTGATTTTATTTTGATTCATACAAAATCGACCCGGTCTTGTGTACAGGTCATTAAATATGCATCAAGTATTTCGTTTTTGTCGGAGGCTTTTACTTTGTTCAGAGAGTACTAGATACATATGTGCGGAGCTTCGTCTTGACTTGCATCAGGTTTCTTGTTTGTGCTTCATCTTTTCCTCGTCTTATTTGCTATCCTCTCCAGGTTTCTTCGTCCACTTTTCAAAGATATTTTAAAAACGCCTGATAACTCTTAAACAATATCCAATTAACGTTTTTTGAGCATACAGAATATTTAATTTTTCCAGTGAAATAAAATAGCGAAATCAGCAAATATTTCATATGCAAAAAAGAATGTAAAAATAAAAGAAACTGGCGCTTTAAAATATGCAAATGTTTTAAGAATAAATTAATTAACTTGGCTTGCAAGTTTTGATAAAAAAAAATAATTATTTTCAATTTCCTCACACTCGACTATGTAAAACATTTTGAAGCGCCGTCTTCAAGTACTTTTGTGGGTTTATTCACTTTTCGTTTTTACCATATCAAGGTACTTTAAGTAACTGAAAAAATAGCTATATACATGTGTATGAATTTGCTTAAATTATTATGTATAGATTAAAAAATTTGATAAATTCGCGTTGGTTTAATTTGCTAACAATATTTTGTGTCTTTAATTACGTATTTCTGGTACTGCCACTTTTATGGCAACAATAATGCGGCTGTAATCGAAAAAAAAACCATTTGTGCTACTTTTTTGGCAACCATATGAGAACAAAATCGTACTACAATAATTTGGTAGAATAAAATAAAAAAAAAAAAATAAATTCATGCAAAGAATTTTTAATGTGTCAGCACACGGATTTTTCACAAAATCAATTTTGCATGCTTAATACACAAAACTTGAAATGCCATGACTTGACTCTGGTGGTTAAGTAGAATTGACTGACTGGCTAGAGGTTGCTTGGCAACGCCTACACCATAAATTTTGTTGAACTAAATAAATAAAATTAAATAATTTTTTTTTGCGCCAAATTCTTGCATTTAATTGCTATTTGTATACAAAAGCGGTAGGTAACACTTATGGTTATTAACCCGTTTTGTAACAATTTAAAGGAAAAAGTAAACTGCATTATGCAAATTATTGTAGGTGGAGCTTCCACGCGCAGTGTCATTACCAAACAACAATAAGATAAAACGGAAATAGTTCATTTGGCATATTTCTCTCTGAACAAATGACAAAAATGTATTTTTCGACCTTTGAAATGCGTCCAATGAACTTTGTTGCTGAAGAGAAGTTATAGTATTCAAAATTATCTATCAAATAACATACATATCACAAATAGTTTTAGTGATATATCACTGAGTGCTAGTGATATATCATTGTTACAGACCAGTGATATGTAGCTCATTTGAAAGGAAATTTTGCGCACTTCAATTCTTGCTTAGTAATCACTACCATGTGTTGCGTATTAAAGTCAAAAAATGCCTTTTTTAACCTTTTTAAGTAAAAATTTTTATAAAAATATTTTATTTCACGCTAAAATGAGAAAAAAAGAAGAAATATATACCAAATGTTTTTAATCATTTCATTTATTTATTTTTTCTTTTTGCAGTGCACTTCAACTTTTGCAAAAACAAATTTTTGCCAGCTGCAACCAATAACTCAAATGTTATCATTTTTTTGAAAAAACCAACGAATAACTAAACTGACAACACAGTTAATGTATCTGTTAGTTAAAACTACTGGTATATTGACATCGAAAGAAAATAAGAAAAAAATATGAACGCGTGCATATCTAATGAATGAATGTATGTGAACGCGTGAAGCGTTGTCAGCAACATCACCATATCACCATCATCATCATCATCATTGCCATCGCCAACACTTTAACGTAGTCGCTTTGCGCTGTTGTCGTCACTGCGTCTCTGCAGTTTTCTATTGCTGCCGCTGGTGCTACCGACTTCTACATATTGTTGTAAGTGTTTGTGTTGTTATTGCTATTGCTGTTATTGTTGTTGCTGTTGTTGCAATATACGCGTTGCTAATTAAGTGCAAATGATTTTCCAATGAATTACCAACTCAAGTGAAAAAATTGCGCACCTACATATACAAAAACATAGATATACGGATATACCTACATAAATATCTTTAAATTTTCAACAACATTATGTCAATTGAAAGCATGAATTGTAGCTTCTTCTTTGCTTTGCTCTAGAGATGTTAAAAATGTTTTGGGTATTCGGTCTTTTTAAGTATCAAAATTTTCATTATGCACGACGACTCTTTGAAATTCACTGAAAATTAATCAAGTTGGCACCAAAAATAAGAAAAAATTGGTGTAGTCTAGAAGTGTTCAGAGTAAGTTCCTGTTTTGCCACCCACCCTGTTTTTTTAGTTCGCCTGGCATTGCTTGTTTATATTTGCCTACACTTTATTTTCTTTCCGATCCACAAAAACATCGTGGGACCACTCATCAAAGGACATGTGTAAAACGGCCGAAGCTGAATTACTGTGATGTATGCTGGTTGATTTGTAGAAGTTTCAGCATCTGCTATGATTGGCCTCTCTATGATGGTGGCATAAAACTTATCTGTAGACTATACACCATTCAGACAGATGTTAATTGGAGCTGCAGAGATAGCAACTATTTCTAAAGCTTTCTCTACATATACGCTAGACATTCCCCAAGCCATTTTATCACCCAAGCCATAGAGCACATCGCCCGCCTTCTTATTAATTTGGAGCACAGAGGATTGCCTTTTGTTCTTTTCAGTCACGTCAATCACCTTCAAGATCTAACAGTCTTTGGTGTCTATGTGAGGAGTGTGGTTTCTGGTTGGAGCGGACTAAGAACCTATCTCTAGTTAGCGTTGCAATCTTATTCTTCTCCATAATTTCAGATCCTTTACGGTTCCTTGGCACCATTCAAGGAAGAACTGATTTTTGCAACATATAATTTGAACATCCTAAAACTACCTTGCTTCATCAAAGCTTGGCATTGGTGCGCCTGGATATGTTTCCATAAATAAAATGAGCTTTTATAGTAGCTTGGTATGGTCATTTGTCATATGACCAAATAGATTCTTGTGGTCAAATAAGGCAACAGTGAGGTATTTTCTAACTAGCGGCTGCTTGCGGACTTTTTTTAGACAATTGAATCTCGTTAGGACTTATCTCCTTTTCACCTTTCTTGGAGCCTTCTTTCCTTCAAAAAGCTTTTTATGGGTGAATTTTACTCAGACTGCCGTGCTTTTTCTAATTTTGCTTTATGCCCACCGTTCTTGCTCATTCAAGGTTCTGAAGATCCTTACTTGGACAAGTTTCAGTGTCTACTGAACCAAATTTTTCAATTAAAGTAGACGCGATCTTGTTTTGCCGATGAGCAAATGTGTTGCAAGTGGCTTGAGAAATAACTTTTGTTTTGAATATGGCGCACCATGTGCTTATTAAAAAAACCGATTACCCGAATTATCACAAGCTTAATATCTTTAGTTAACAAAAGATTGTTACTTTTAAAGACAAACTGCAGCAACAACAACAACAAAAAAAGCATTAGGTTATAAATTCAGCAACAACAACAACAACAACAACGTTGTATAAAAAATAATCATAACTTGTTTGTTTGCCCCGATCTAAGAGTTGCATTGCCCAAAAATGGCTTCTGCCGCATTATAACTGCATTTGCAACAACAACAACAATAACAACAACAACAAGAAAGAACGAACACCTTTATCTTAAAGTCTTGAAACAGTAGCCGACGCTTTAGTACGAGTATTTGGTGCTTCTTCATCCATAGACTGCTTCCATCACTTTAAGCAAAATCGCTATTTATTGGAAAAATATTTGCAGAAAGTTGGTTGGTTACTGCTTTAGTGGAAAAGGAAAGAAATCAGCACAGTTACAACACCAAAAATGTAAGTACGCTTTCAGTAGAAATATGAAGAAGAATGGGGCGCACAAGCAGGGAAAATACGAATGGATGAATGGGTGCCATGACTGCAATTTTGCTTGTTTGGTTGCACAGTGTAAATTTTTAAAATTTTTAGTTGCACATTTTTTTTTTTTACTTTTAATAGTAGATTTAGTTAAAAGTGGAGAAAAAAATTGTTCGTACTACTTTATTTCTAGTAAATTTGACTAGAATTTCAAGACAATATAGTGACAACTCTACAATAAAATAAATTTTGCCTTACTCTTTTGGTAAATTCAGAATTATACTAATTTTAGCATAAAAAATGTATGATTTTAGTATAAAATATAATATAGTCAACATAAACCATTTAAAATTCAGAATTTTCGAATAATCTTGCAGTATAGTAGGTTAGGCTAGGTTCCGTAGAGCGAAAAACCTCACATAGACCGACTAGGTCCATTGCAGTATAGTAATTTTTTTGAAAAAATTTAAGTGATATTTACCTCACTGTAAAGTTTAAACAAAAAAAAAAAAAAAAAAAAAAAACAAAGAAAAGAACCAAACTGACGACACTAGGATTCGAACCGCGGCTCGTCCGTGTGATAGATTGAAGCATATATGTAATTTAAATATACTTAAAATAACAAACTTGTTAGACCTCTTCACCACTGTCCTATATGACGAAGAGGTATAAAATTTCTATAGTAAGCAAATATCTGCGCAAACATAAATATTTTTACTAGAATTATTAAGTAAAAATTATCAAAAACTTGTTAAACCTCTATACCACTGACATATATGACGAAGAGGTATAAAATTTGTATATTAATCAAATATCTGCCCAAACTTAAATATTTTTACTAGAATTATTAAGTAAAAATTATTACACTGATTTTTCTTTGCGTATTTTCCAAAAAACGTAAAAATTACAATTTTAATCAAAATTTCATACAAATTAAATCTTATTTTTATGCATAAAGTTCCACTGTGCTACCTACTTTATTTTATATCTTCTGCTACTATTTTTTCTAGCAATTTTTCTCTCTACTCTTTCATTCACCATAAATTGAAGATGTTCTTTTGCTTGCTTTCAATGGTTGATTTATTTATGTCATCATCGTGCTTATTTCTATGGCCACTACTGTGTTTTCTTAGAATTATGCAAGTGGGTCAAATTTATTTAAGGCAAGAAATTAATGGAATTTATTAAAAATATATACATAAATCTGATCCGTATAAGTATGTTTTATGTAGGTAGACTTATTTTGTGTCAAAAACATTGAAATTTGTTTTCAATTCACAATTCATACGACACTTTATCTTTCGTATTTAGTAAAAGCCATTTATTTAGAAATCGTTTCTTAGTGTCGTAAAAATAACACTAAGGAAACTCATAAATTTAAGTGCACCTCGAGACTAAGCAGCTAGTGCTCTTAAATATTTATTGGCATTACGTTTATGTCTTCATATTTAAATATTGAATATCTGGAAGAACATGAAATCGCAATAAAAATTAATGTATAAAAATCCACTTTTTTTAGAATTTTAATAACTACAAGGTATACTAAATTTAATTTTTATTAAGTTGATAGAGATTTGCGAGGTGTTTCCGGAAAATATTTTCTATAAGCAGATAATTTTTTTTTTTTTACAGGGTGAATTGCATAATGTTACAAAGCTTCTGGCAGTTGATAAAGTAGGCCTAGTTATGGGGTTAAAACTAATTTTCTGGCTTGTTTTACAGAAAAGTTTTTAGGTGTCACCCTAGCGTTTTAGAGAAAAATTTTTTATAAAACACTTTTTGCTAATTGCATGAGCTTCTAAGAGCCCTATTTGGTTTATAGGGTTTGAAAGGTTTTTGTAAAGTTATAATCGTTTTTTGATTTTGGTGGTTCTTTAAATATGAAAAAGGTCCTATTATAATACCCTTTTATAAACTTTTTTGGATTTCTCGTTAAATTTCCTTTAATTTAGTAATGCATTTGTTACAGGAATTTTTGATTTGAGGTCAGAAGAAAATACTATTATGTAACAACCCACGCGTTTCTCCCATGAGTTGCGCTTTGCTTTATCCACCAGAGCCTTCAAAACGATTGTTCTTGAAAAGTATTTTTTTCTGACCTCAATTGTACCGAGTTAAGGAAAAATAGCCGAGGATTCCAAAAAAAATTAGAAAAAGGTATGTTAATAAGACCTTTTTCATGCTAAAATGGCCGCCAAAGTCAAAAAATATTGTAAAGGTTCTGAACATTTCTAAATCATTTTTAACTCTGTAAACCAAATGCAGCTTTAGAAAGCCCTTACAATTAACTTAAAGCTTCCTATAAAAAAGTTTGTTTTTTTTTAAAATGCCAGGGCTACCCAAAAATTTTTTTTTATAACATGTGTCAAAAAATCAGTTTTAACCCTACAGCTTCTCAGGGATGCATTTCAGACCCTCCCAGGTGCAACTTTTTGTTTGCCTAGGCCTCTTCTATCACCTCCCAAAAGCTTTGCAATACATCCTCTATAATATTTTTAGTGATTCTCAGCATTTTTGATGATCTTCGTTATTTTCAAAGTTTTCGACATTATTCGACTCTTTGAAATTTTTTGCAATATATTTTTGTAGAATACATTAACCCATTATAATTATTTTTTTTTTTTTGGAAAAGGGTTCAAAAAGATCCATAAAAACTAGATATAATGGGTTAAGATGCTTAAAAAATTTTTTGTTGCATGATTTCATGATGACCCTGGAACAAGTTCTATTGAAAACACTTAAAACCCTTAAAATACGCCAACATTTTCAATTTTCATAAAAAAATTAGCTTTGAAACCCCTTAGGGTGGTTTTAAGGGGGTGCTTGGAGGTGACTGCAAAATAATTTTCTATAGTCTTATTTTATTATAGCGCCCCAAGAAACCTAAACATATGCACACATTTTCGAATGTTTATACCAAGTGAGATTTTACCACTAAGAGGGACGTTAGGGGGTGTTAGCGAGAAAATAGGCTATTAGAACGATTTTTTACATTCATATTCGGTTTCAGCGGATAGGGAGGTCTCCCCTCTGCCAAAAGGCCTTTTATTTTTTTTATGTGCTTGTATAATTAGAAGCCCGCAGACAGTTCTGATCAAGTTCAAAAATCACGTTCGCCTTTCGCCATAGATTTTTGACCTTTCCTCATTAGTGCAAGAGTTTTTTTCACAAAAAAAGAACGAAAATGGTCACTTAGTGGGCCCGGAGATCCATCTGGTCATGTACAAAATATATTTTCCACCTTTCCATGTCTATTGTTGCAATAAATTTGTTTTACAATATAGAACACAAAAACTGTTAGTTAACTACTGACAAGGTTAAACAATAATTAGTTAAATCCCAGAATTTCATTGGTTAACCATTAGTCAACCCACAGTTGATGCTGAAGAAATAGTATACACATTCCTTAGAGGACCAGGAGATACCTCTGGTCATATACAAAATATATTTTCGATCTTTCCACATCGTACATGATATTCATGTAAGTCATTTGGTTCCGTTCGAAGTTTTTTTTTTTTTTTCAAAAGAAAGAATGTTCTATGGTTTGTTTGAATTCAAGCCGCCAACGCTTTTGCTTGGAGGCAAATTGGTTTATTGTTAGTTTGTTGTATTGATTTTGTTTTAAGTTTGCTTGATGCTTTATTGCCGCACCATACGAGTAGCTAGAAATGCTTTGTTTTCGATAATGATACAATAGATGTTTTTAGTTAAATTGCTTTTTGCTCCATCATCATGTTTTCGAGAGTATGGTTTCAACAATTTTTTTGTGTTGTTGTCAGACAATTGATAACTGAAGCTTGTGCTTAAACAATTTTGAACCTTTTCTGTACTATGATATGCTCTTATGT
Source organism: Calliopum simillimum (assembly GCA_951812925.1). Classification (NCBI taxonomy): domain Eukaryota; kingdom Metazoa; phylum Arthropoda; class Insecta; order Diptera; family Lauxaniidae; genus Calliopum; species Calliopum simillimum. The sequence goes on from OX638370.1 coordinate 7,545,275, forward strand.
ATGTATGTAAATTAAAAATAAATTTAATTTTGATTGATTAGATTTTAATTTTCGAACATACCTTTAAGAGAGCAAATTAATGTATTACTGTTATTATCTCATCCATCATTATAGTGATTTAACAGAAAAAAGGGAATCAATAGTAACAAATGACCTACTGATTTGCAGTTTTAAAAGTTCAATAAAGTTAGAGAAAGTTACTTAGTAGCATATCTCTACGATACAAAGTAGATTGCTCTCACATCTTGCTTATTATTTTGAATCAGTTTTTTCGTGTTTTCTACGTGTTTTGCGACTTTTTACGGAATTTTAGTGGGAAAAAAGTTAAAAATTTTTTCACACAAGGGCCCTTCTAGGATATCGGAACTAAAAATTTAAAATTTTTTTTTTTTTTTTTTATGACTTTTTACGACAGTGGGAAAAATTTTTTTCGTTTTTTCTTCTTGTTTCATGACTTTTTACGACATTTTAGTGGAATTTTTTTTTTGGGTCCTCTCTTGAACCAAAGGAACCAAAAATTAGAAATGTTTTTTTTTTTAGTTTTTCCATTTTTTACAAAAAAAAGTGCTAGTCAAATAGCGATAAGAAAGTTTATGGAGTTTTTTGTTCATATGACTCATCATATAGGAGATATGCAAATTTAAAGAGTTGTAAAGGTTAGGTTACGTTAGAGTGGCGGTTTAGTGATGCAAGCTAAACCCTAAGTAACACTTAAAGTGCCATTTCAATGCCACAAAAGTGATCCGACAGACTGGTATAAGTGGATGTGAAAATTTTAAATTACCTAACTAACGATATCTATATCCAGTTTGTCCTATTAAGGTAATTGAGCAGCGAGCCAATTTCAATGTTGGCGATTTCGCTGAGTGTATTGAAGAAAGGCTTTCTTAGTGATTTAAGTCTAGCTCTAGCCAGAGCTGAGCAGTCACAGAGAAAGCAACTCCGACAAAAGAAGTCGAAAGGGATGCCTAGTTTTTCAGCATGCTTGCCGATGGCCCAGTGTCCAGTGCAAACTGTGGTAAATCTTGCTATATTAATACGGTTATTAGCTAGTAAATAAGTAGTTCTTGAACTGTTATATGAAGGCCAGATGTAGTCAATGCTTTCCAAATAGTGTTCGCCTTGGTTAAGTAGTATGAAAAGATCCGCTATAAACTCGCAGCGCGCTTTTGACATTCAGAGAGGAGCCATTCCTTGCCAGTTCGTCAGCTTTTTCGTTGCCTTCCATGTCATTATGGCCTGGAACCCAAACGAGCGCAAGATCAAACCGACGCCCAAGTCTGACTAATTTTTCCTTGCAATCTACTACTAATTTAGATTTTATTATTGTTGAATTGAGTGCTTTGATGGCAGCCTGACTATCCGAGAGGATTGCCACCTTTTCGGAAAAGGTATTGATATTCTCTAATGATACGCAGGCTTCGAGGATGGCAAAAACGTCTGCCTGAAAAACGCTGGCTGATTCAGGCAAGCGAAACGAGTGGGATAGTTTCAGCTCTTTTGAAAACACTCCCGCACCAACACCACACTCCATCTTGGAGCTATCGGTGAATATGGTGGTTTCAAAGTTTAGGTTAACGGTGTCATTTTCCCACTGAGCTCTTTCTATGAGCCATACCCGAAAATTGTTATCAAAACTGAGTATGAGGCAGGTGTAGTCTGTTGAGCAGGTAAGTTCGGTTTGCAGATTTTCGAGAATGGAAGAAAGGCCTTACTGCTTTGGCACCCAACGGTCAGTTTCCCTGAGTCTGACTGCACTGCATGAAACAGAAGCTTTAATAATAAAAGTAGGAGGCAACAAATGACATTAAGAGCTGCGTAAGGGCATGATCTCAGTGCCTTCGTTACACCAACACAGGCGGTCCTTTGCACCCTCTCTAGTTTTATCTGATTGTAGCCCTTGCTGGTAGCTGGCCACCAATCTAGGGAGCCATAAGTGAGGATTGGACGTATTACGGCTGTGTACATCCAAAGAACCATTCTTGGTTGAAGTCCCCATTTTTTGCGGAAAGTTTTCTTGCAGGCATAGAAGGCTATGCAAGCTTTCTTACACCTCAGTTCGATATTGTCTTTCCAATTTAGCTTTAGATCCAGTATAACTCCTAGATATTTGGCTGTCTTGGCGAGTGACAGAGAATGTCCATTTAGTCGAGGAAGGTTGAAGTTTGGAATTTTGGTTTTTGTGGTAAAAAGCAAAAGATCCGTTTTGGCTGGGTTAACCCCCAGGCCGCATGCTGTGGCCCAAGAGGATAACTTTGTCAAGGCTCTTCCATGATGTTACTGATCACGTCGGGAAACGGACCTGATACCAATATTACCACATCATCCGTATTCGCAACTACCTTGACCCCGTTACACCCCATACCCACCTGAATAATTCTGGTTTCAAGTATGGATACTATCCATGCGACAAGACACTCCTCTAGCCCAAGCCCGATAAGGCCATCCTTAATAGCTTCAATACGAACGTTATTAAAAGCACCTTCGATATCTAGAAAGGCTGCGTGTGTAAATTCGCGGAAATGTAGTGACCTCTCAGCCGTACGTACGACTTCATGAAGAGTTGTTTCAGTAGATCTTCCCTTGAGGTAAGCATGCTGTGAGGTGGTGCTAATTAGCGATTCCCGAATATACCCATCTTGTATTCTTTCAAGTGTTTTGAGGACAAAAGAGGACAGACTAATTGGCCTAAAATCTTTTACTGATTCATGATTGTAAAACTTAGCAGGTTTTTTTCGCTGAATTGCGCTGGCGGATCTACTTAAGTATATAAATTTCAAGTCTCCAAACTGACATTTCAATAACAAAGAATTTTTATTGATCTTTAAAATTCTTTGTAAAACTATGAATATAATTAAATTAAAATGTTTTTATGCTTAAATTTGCAACTTTTGTGGTTTTGGCTGTTGTTGTTAAAATATCAACTTTTTATGTTATTTTTCTAAAAGCTACGCGCCAAGTTTTTCCAGCAAATACGCATTACATCATGCGCGCATACTTAGACCAAGTTGGTAGCGCTTTGGTCAGGCAGCAACAGCACCAGCAACAGTCAATGAGTGAGTTCATGACTTGGCTAATGACTGCCATTAGTAAGCAACAGCAACAGCAACATCGACAGCAATGGCAATAGCAATAGCAACAACAGCAAACAAAAAACCAACAAAATACTACACACAGAAAAAGCTCAACTTGTTTCTTTTTGTGTGTGCAGTGTTTATTAAATAATTTGTTTGCTATTAAGTTGTTGTTTTTACTTATTTGTTGTTGTTGTTTTAAATATTGTTATTAATGTTGTTGTTGTTGTTTTGGTTGATTTTGTTGTAAATGATTATTTTGAATTGATACCTGCAGCGTTTTGATTTTAATCAATGAAAAATTTCATAGCAACAAATTTGCTGCGCATGCGCTTTTTTATTTATTGGCATTTAATTTGATGGGATTTTTTTTATAAACAAACGTTTTTAAAATTATATTTTTTTTTACAACAATAATGCATTGTCAATAGCTTCTCTTGAATTTCAACTAAAAAACATTGGAATTTTTCAAAGCATTGTAAAATTTTTTCTGTTTATGTCTATAATTTGAGAAATTTCGAAAAAAGTACTAAGAAATATATATCATCAATCATTTTTAAGTGCTATATTTTACTAAACGTTTATGAACTAATTAGAAGGAAAACCACTTATTGGTTTTCGTTCTTCAAATTACAGTCATCGAAATATAGCATGTTTTTTTTTTAAATTTGTAAAGTATAGCTTTTGTATGTCCACATATGTGGACAATGTTTGATTATGCATAAAACATATAAATCTTTTTTTTTGACTAACGACTTCTTGTCAACTAATTCTCTAACTGTTTACAGTATAAGTACCACAGCAAATTGACATTTAATGCAAGTTGAAAAAATTGTGTTAGATTCACATTATGACATTAATTTTATCTCACATACAATTGTTTCAAGGAAAATGCACTTACTACCTTAATTTTTAAAAGTATCATTAAAAAAAATAGCACGCAACTTTTATTTCATGTAATTTTCGATCTTCTAACCAATGGATTAACATTATTATTCAAGCAAATTTAATATTATTGTCATATTATAAAGACATTTAATCTGATCGTTTCAAGGACATGTGGTCTTTTACTTCAATGGGTTCATTTGCATTTTGCTTGAATATTTTTTTTGTCATATTTTATGTTCTTTACCATTTTAAGGGCACTGCTACGTAACCACAATTCTTGATTATCAGCACTGAAATCAAAGAAATTATGAGAGTGATATTTGATGTTCTTTTTTATATTTTCTTTATGCTTAGCTACACTGAAAAAAATAAAACACTAAAAAAAAGTAACTCTAAAAATAATTCTATAGTTGATTATAAATGATTCAATTTCTTCGGCGTTGGGGAAGAGGCTCGTTTCCAAATCATTTAATTGGTTTCCGGATCAAAATGGTGGATTCAGTTCTCATCTATGGTCACGAAACGGGACAACAAATTTTCCTGATCCACTTGGTACTTTTCGAGATTCACCCTCGAAATGTCGACTCGGTTTTCTTTTGCTTGTCGGTTAACATTCTCGGCATCCAACGCGCAGAGAACTTTTTCATATGCAGTACGTTCGCAAATATTCTTTGAACACTGCCATATCAGATCTTTGTGGCCTAAGGTCTAAGCTACATGCCTTATGGTCACTCTTTGATCTGCCAACACGCCACCTTCGATTTTTTTTCACGTTGTCTGCAGTGAGGCACGTGGATGGGCGTCCCTGGCGATGTTCATCTTCTGTGGATGTTCTACCCTGCTTTAACTCATTTGCCCAGGGCAGAACTGTGAAATATGAAGGAATATTTTCTCTAGGTTACTGTGTAAGTGTTTGGTAGAAATTTTTTTCAAACAGAGTTACTTGATGACAGCTCTGATTTCGTTTTTCTCCATTTTGATGTTTTCTCTCCTCCCGGAAATTTTGGCTTATTTATATGATTTTTTTATGCTGACCTAGTAGATACAAATATAAGAAAGCAAAAATAAATTTTTTCATATTTTTGTGCTCTACAAATATACGATTACAATGTGCAACACAAAAATCTGAATCTAATCTTGATAACTTTTATTGATTAATTCATAGTCGCTGATTCCGAATCCAGCATTTGTTTCTATCACGTCTGAGATCCAAGTTATCTTTGATTTAAAGTGCAGAAAACACTATATTCAGACATATAGCGTGCATCCAGGAAGTAGTATAGTTCACTTTTGCTAGCGGCATTGAATAGCCCTGATCTTCCTCTTTAAACCATAACTTTATTTTTTCCGGTTCGACCATTGCTTTCCAAATTGAATATAGTCCTTTACAGAGATTTGCTATACCGTTACTTCAATGGATAATATCTCTGGGAGTAATGATCCAAATGGTAATGTTATAAGATAAAGTTTTAAAATGAAGTTCATGGCTATCCGATGCATTTGGCTAAAATAAATAACATTTCATCCTGGAAGTACGCCATATGATTTAATAAAGCGCATTTCGCAACTTGAAGTCAGGATAACTAAAAATTCTGACGTGAAATTTATTTTGTGAATAATATGGTGGGGTAATTGGAAGCTACCGCGTAAGGGGTAAGATTTCAAGGCCGCGTTACGTTTTTCGACACTTTTCGTTACACTCCATTATATCTCGTAAAATATTCAAGCTATACTGATGAAAGTTGGTTAGAATATGCCGAACATCATAACCATACCCTGCACCAGCAGCGAGCGTGCAAAGATAAGCATTAGCCTACTTTTTTGAATATGAATTCACTTCTAGCACGTGAACTAAGCTTGACTTTTTTGGTTATTATCAAAAACGCTTTCTCGGATTATGGTATATTGATAAAATAATTAACAGCAATGCACTAAATAATAAATCAACTAAATCGTTTTACTTTTATTTAATTTATAAAATCAATAAAATTGAGTTAAAATGCACACCTCCCGGCATAATTTGCTATAATTAAAAGGGAGTTGCTAGAGACAAACCCCTTTTACTGTTGCTGACTCTATAAGTCTACAAGTATAATTATAGGCGCGTACCTTGCACAGTGAACCAAAGGTGCTGTATGCTACGAACGATTATTTTTAATATGTTTTTAATAATTTCAAAATTATATATCATATACTCGCCATACAGCAATACGAATAGCCAAAGTCTATACAAAGTTAGAAATGTATAAATCTTAATCGTAAGCCTTAGGTTAAAAGTTGCATGCTTAGACTGGATTAAGTTTGGTGGCCTCTAGAAATGTAAGTAGATTATGGAAAGGAAAAAAAAAAAAAAAAAGTCTTAAAAAGATGTAAAAACACAATTTTGTAAAATGCACAAAACACGCAATTTGTGTGTTTTTCATGAAAACCACCACCGCCGACAAAGCCTTAGCGTTTGTCTAACATGCAACAAACCGTTCGTTCGTTCGTTCTTACCATAGACGTTGACGGACTATTAGCTGCTGCTATATACCATTACATATAAATTAGACTGATTCAAATTAAAGTGTCAAGTTTCTGTTAAATTTTCAGCAACGTCAGGTCTATACTATGGGCGTTTTCTGATACTAAAACCGATGCTCAAAATAGAGTCATACAATTTTGCACCAGTCTATTATATAATTTTGATTTAAGGCAAACAATTTTTGCTATAAAATTGAATTGTTGCTGTTGATTGGCTGATTAGCAACATCAGTTAGTAATGTTGCTGTAGTCGAAGCAGCAATTGCTGGTAATTAGTTGCTCGTCTAAGTGGCATACGTTGTTGCCGCCGCATTTTTGCTGTCTTCAGGTTATCTTTCAGATGTTGTTTTTTATATACTACATATATGCATTAAGAGCAATTTGTCAGTTTTGATTTAAATATCACGATTTTCTTGTCAAAAACATTTTACTGTGTGATCTCATTAAGCCCATTTTAAATTCATAATAAAAATAAAAACAAAATTTGTTAACAATTTTATTTAAGTTTTTTATGTTTTCTTTATGTTAATTTAGGCGCATAAAAACTTTGTTAAAAATTTGTTGTACCCAATTTATATGCAAATAATTGCGTTTAAAATTTAATTTATTTGATATTTGTTCATTTACGTTCTAAAATTGCGTGATATTTATTTCGTTCCGAACTCAAAAATGTCTATATTTTGGGGCATCAACTTATTTCATAATAGATTTTCGCTGGGTTTATTTTTATTTTTTTGTTAATGCGCAATTTTTCATTCGGTTCCAAGCAAAAATAATTTTTATAGTCAATTAAAGACTTTTTCGTAAAATCATATTTAAAGTAAAGTATTTGATTTTTCAATCAGACCATTCCTTATAAGTTTTTATTCGAAATTTTTTCGGTACTTACAGAAATTTTTTTCGGGTTATTTGTTGATTTTTATACCCTACACCCAGGGTATATTCACTTTGTCCTTCCGTTTGTAACGCAGAGAAGGAGGCGTGGCAGATATAGAAAAGTATATATATTCTTGATCAGCGTCACTTCCTGAGTCGATATAGCCATGTCCGTCTGTCTGGCTGGCTGGCTGGCTGGGTGGCTGGCTGGCTGGCTGGCTGTGTGTTGAAATACACTTTTTGGGAAAACTGAGCAAGATAATTCAATGAAACTTGGTACACTGCCTTCGTCACCAAAGTTAGCTCGGGGGATTGAAAATGAGCGAAATCGGTCAACGGACACGCCTACCACCCATACAAAAAATATATTCAAAATGCAATTTTAGGAGTTTTTTTCACGACAATGCAACCAAAATACGCATTAATATTAAAAATTGTAAGCGCAAGCTCTGAGGAAAAACTAAGCGAATTCGGACAAGAGGGCGTGGCACCTCCCATATAAGCAAATGCTTAAAAACGCTATACTGAAAGCGTTTTTTGAAATATTCGAATCAAATTTGACTCAGACACTAAGAATCATAAATGAAAGCTCTCAACAAAAATTGGGTGAAATCGGACAAGAAGGCGTGGTACCTCCCACATAAGCAAAAGTTTCAAAATGCTATACTGAAACAGTTTCTTGAGATAATCGAACCAAGCTTCACTCAAATACTAAATACTATAATTGCACGCTCTAAGCTAAAACTAGACGAACTCGGTCAAGAGGGCGTGGCACCTCCTATATAAGCAAAAGCTTCAAAACGCTTTACTGAAAAAGTTTGTCACTCAGACACTAAAAACTATAAATGCAAGCGCTGAACAAAAACTGGGTGACCTCGGACAAGAGGGCGTAGCAACTCCCATATGAGCAAAATTTGAAAAATACTGCAGTGTAGGGTATTTAATGTTTGGCCAGGCCAAATTTTACACCCTTACTAGTTTTAAATTGTAGTTATAACACCGAATCATTTTGAGAAATTTTTATCATATAAAAAGAGTATCACAGCATTAAAAATAAAGGGCGCGAAGCAAACACTTTAAAATAATTCTGTAATCTTTGCAGCTTTTAAGACTTTCTCTTTAACCAGGGCAAAGTAACGTCCTTATTTGTTATACTATACACTCAGGGTATATTCACTAGACATCATTTTGTCGAAATAGATGTCGAAAAATGTGAAAAATATTGGAAAAGTCAAGAAATGGTAAAAATATCCGAAAATATAATGGAGGTCGAAAAATATGAAAAGTCAAGAAATGGTAAAAAATATCCGAAAAAATAATGGAAGTCGAAAAATATGAAAAATATTGGAAAGGTCAAGAAATGGTAAAAATTATCAGGAAATATAATGGAAGTCGAAATATGTGAAAAATATGAAAACTCAAGAAATGGTAACAAATATCTGAAAAAATAATGGAGGTCGAAATATATGAAAAATATTGGAAAAGTCAAGATATGATAAAAAATATGCGAAAATATTATAGAAGTCGGAAACTATGAAAAATATTGAAAAAGTCAAGAATTGGTAAAAATATTCCAAAATATAATGTGACACTATTGCACACTACTTTATCCGAGGACATTATTCAAGTACATGAATATGAATGTATGCATACCGCGCCCAAAAATAATCTGTATTCTACGTGATTGAACCATTATCATCGAATATTTTCAAACTGAAGTAAGTGGACTAGTGTTATCGAATGTACCTACCTATGAATATTTTCAAACTGAAGCGAGTAAGTGAGTGGGTGCAACATTGTAATCCAATGAACCCCTGGATGGTACGAGTAGGTGAAGTACATTAATACCTTGCGCAACAATCGATAGGGAAAGGTTGAAAATATATTTTAAAATCGAGTACAGGTATGTACGGGCCTTTTAAGTGATCGATTTGGGCCAATTTTAGCAAAAAAAAGTTTTACTCTAGCAATTGAGGAGTAGCCGCACCAAAGGGCCTAAGTACCATTTCGAGGCAATAGTAGTGTCATTATATGAAATGGGTAACATTTTGTTAGAATTAAAAAAATTGTTTTTTGTTTTCACTAAAAATTTACTCAATAGTGTGAAATTTATGTCATTATGTTGACAAAATTATAACAGTCAAATAACCAACTATAAAGCACATAAAAAGTATGACATTACTTTTGCCTCGAAATGGTACTTAGGCCCTTTACGGCCACTCCTTAATTGATGAGAAAATTCGAAAATATATTTTGAACATGACCAGATGTATCTTCGAAAACTCTTAGTGACCGTTTTGTATCCATTTTTGTGAAAAAATGTATTGCACCAATCGATGGACTAAAGGTCGGAAATATATTTATACATATATGACCAAAATGGTATCTTTACAGCCTTAGGAGTTATAATTTTTTCATCTTAGACTATCGAAGTGCTGTATATTTTGCAATCAGGGTGGCTTAAAATTACCGTAGGGGCTTGAGTATATGATAACTTTTTATTTAAGGCATAATTATTAAATTCTTCTTTTAAATACAGTATATACATACGTATTAATGGAGAATGTTATTAATTTAATTATGAAAAATTATATCTCACAAGTGGTGGCCATTTTCTGCTTCACATATTCGTACTCTTTCCAAAACATTTTACATAACCTTTCGCAAAACTTCAGGTGTTATGTTGTTGATATCGTCTCGTATATTGTTTTTTTAATGCTGGATGGTTCTAGGCTTGTTAATATAGACTTTTCTTTTCAAATAACTCCAAAAGAAACAGACTGCAGCGGTTAAATTTGGTGCACACGGAGGTCAATTAAAATCGCTTGTACAGGAAATAATTCGTTCACCAAAGATGTCGCGTAAAAAACCATTGTATCCCTCGCAGAGTACGCTGTGGTTTCATCTTGTTGGAACTATACTTGCGGATGGTTTTCCACTGCTGGCCTTAAAAATTTTTCCAACATTGTCCGATATTGAACACCATTGATGGAAATGGCGACACCGTGTTCATTTTCAAAAAAAATATGGTTCAATTATCCTTTCCGACGAAACACCGTACCAAACAGTACACTTAAGTGGGTGTAATTGTCGCTGTTGAACTACTCTTGGATTTTCCGTAGCCCATATCCTGCAGTTTTGCATATTAACGAACCCATTTATGTAATTGGAAATGGGCTTCGTCGCTTAAAATTAAATTATGATTTTTTTCTGCTTTTTGCCGGAAATAAATTCCATAATCAAGTCGTTGTTGGTAATCTGTCGGCTTCAATTCTTGAAGAAGCTGAATTTTGTATGGAAACATTCTTATTGTATGCAAAATGCTCTGCAGCGACCCTCGTGAGATGCCAAGTTGTGCCGAACGTCTCTTGGTTAATGTTTCTCCATCTTCTCGAATACTCTCCTGTACCCGTTCAATATTGTCATCCGTCTGCACCGTTTGTGGACTGCCGGCACCAGAAAGGTTCCTCACTGCTCCTTGACCCTGAGGGTTCAACCTGCACATTAAATAACGACGAGGCAAAACAATGGACCGTTGATTTCAGAAATAATATTGAACGATTCGGGAACGTTGTTCAATTGTGTACTGTTCCATTTCAAATTCTCAAAGTCTGCTTTGCAAAATACTGAAAAGAAATAAAAATGTACCTATTTTAGAAAGTTAAAAAAGTAGGTAGTTAAGTATTAAATTTAGTGTTTTTTTGACAAATACTTTAGGTTTTTAGTTTAATTCAAAACACCTTTCCAAAAATGGTCTGAACATGAAAAAATGTAAAGAAATGTTCAAGTTATGAACAATTATGTGAAGGAATTTTTGTCACAATTCACCGATTTTTCACTTTTTGCACTCTTTCAAAATCGACATAAAAAAAGCATGAATCGAAACCAAGTACCAAATTTTAGCGAAATCGAAGGGTGTATGGTTGAATGGAGTTTTTCAATGAAAAATCTGACAACTTTATACAAAATGAAAAGCAAAAATCAACAAAATTTGCATGTACTCGCACATTTCGTCATCTGATTAAGTATAAAATAATTTTGTCACACATTTACTTAAAGAAAAACAAAAAAATAAAAAAAATTAAAAAAAAAACTCGTCGACAGACACAACACCCGCTACATTCCACCCCGACGCTGTCATAAGCCTGTCATGATTTTAAGACCTCAGTCAGTTGGTTACCTTGTGATGTTGGCGCGCATTGGCGACGATATGCAAAGCGAATGCGTATGAAACTGTGCACACTGGAAGAGTGAAGTATGAATTTTGTGAATGGAGTCCGAGTGAAAAAAGTTTTTAAATCGAAAATCAGCATGTTGGTGATAAAAATGAAAAATAAATGCGTCTTAAAAATAAATAAACCAAGGTACCTAAGTATATGCTCATGCTCTACGACATCAAAGGCAGCAGCAACACAGCTGTCAATAGAGTTGACACCTTTTTTTTCGCTGTTTTTTATTTGTCATGCAGGTGTCAAATGTTAAAATTAAAAAAAAAAAATTAAATGAATGAAAATTACAAAAGTAACGCTCTGAAAAAAAAAAAAAAATAAAACATGCGCTTTGTAGACATTGCGCAAGTGCAGCTTCATTTTTGACGCGCTTAAGTTTTAAAGCCTAATTAAAAAGGTATTTAATTAAAAAAAAGGCATTTTAGTATGCTGCGAATAAGGCCTTGAGTATGTATTATATATATGTACATATATTTTATATATATTTATGTGCATTTTTATGAACTGCTCAAAGTTATGCAAACTGTGCTTAGTTTAATTTTTCGAGGTTTTTTTAATTGAGACTTGAATGCTACCATGTTGTACATTACAAATTTGAAACCTCTTTATTTTTATACAAAAGATTGTTTTTTTTTTCTCATTTTCGCAATAATAATTGTTATTACTGGCACAACAATGCCAGTGTTGTTGTTTTGTCTGCCACTTAAACGTGCAAAAAGTTCAAGTTTTGTGCTTATAGAGCTTATAAAGATCTTGGAACTACAGTCTTTGAAAAAATTATAATAAAAAATAAAAAAAGTATAAACGGAAATCGTGATTCACTCTGTCATTGCTTGATAGAAATGATGAATTTGAAATAGCGGAAGCAGACGCTTTTTAGCATACCAAATGACTTTCAATTGGAATCTGTTAATTTTGACAAATTTGCATTTCTAATAAAGAGATTGTAGGTTGTTTTCAACGTGAATTGCATTTCAAGTTGAGTTTTTTGTTGTTTTAATATATAAATAAGATAAATAATTTTAGATACCTTACTTTTAGTGTAATCGTCATGTCTCTATGACTTTTAGTTCTAAGAGAGTGTCCCATAATTTACGCAAGAATTTAATTGGTCGCCATTTATTCGACAAAGTATTGGCAACCAAGAAAAAGAAACAGTTTGATAGCTGACAGTTTGTCAAAATACATTAAAAGAAGATATTCAACGCTGCATATCCGAAATTCAGTAACATTATTGAGAAGCCGTAAAGTAGTTTTTAGCTCTCCTGAAAAATTATCAATTTCAAGTTGGGTTATTTCATCAAAATGTCATAGATATCTGACGAAGCTTTTTGCTACGGCCTAGGTCTTGACTCGCCGGTGACCAAGGTTCGCATCACAAAATATTTTTATTTCGAAGAAAGGGCTTACAATTATTATTATTTCAGTTTAAATTGAATAAAAACAACGTTTTCGATTGTACTGCCTTGCTCCATCCTCTCTTTGAGGCTCTACCCTGCTGCTACGCAACGACCAAGGTTTAGTGTCGTTATTTTCCAATTGCCAATATAACTATCCCAACTATCGCCCGTTCCGTCTTTGTAGTATCAGCATAGCTCTATACAAAGGACTTTCTTCTTTTCGTCCCGCCCTTACAGTATCGGTTTGGCTCAATACCGTTTTAACTAAACGCTACTATGTTTACCACCTTCACAGTATCGGCATAGCTCAATACCTTCCTATCTAAATATCTCTAACTACTATGCTTACCACCTTTACTCGCTGCAGGTCGCCCCCGGAATGACAATATTTGCTGTCGACACTGAGCTTATAATCATACCAACTCATCTCAGTTTGGTTAGCAGCTGATTGCTGTGACAGCTGTTTCCTGATGTTGCCATATTGTGCTAATTCTATTGTACTTAATCTATTACAATATCGTCCAACTATTTTGCTGGTTGGCTTCAAATTTGTTATTATACCAATTAACACATTTCAAATACAATGTAAGTCCTATTAAAGCATTTTAAATTCAATAATCGATATAAAATAAATATGTGGAGGCATCAAACGAGCGCCCATCGCCTTGTTACCTCATAGATATGATGACATCACATAATTCATAAGTTGAAATTTTCTTTTTATTACAAAGCACATAAATGCACTGTAAGCTAAGCTACGTAAACATTTTATATTTATGAAGTTGTTGCGAGAATCATCGAGAAAGTTCTTGCTCACGAATGCAGTGCGTAAAAATGCTTTCGAAAAATAATTCAAGTTTTAATTCGATTACTGGAGATTAAAAATTAAACTTGTAGAAAGCGTATTTATATTTCCATCTACTGGGCATTATGGGAGTTTTTTTCGATGAATCTACTTAGCCCCTAGAAGGAGTTCCCCTATAACAATCAAATTTTGCATGCTTGATAAGGTATCGCTAGTCAAAAAATGGACGTGTTATTTCAACGGATACACCTTCCTCCCACAGAAAATAAGCTGAATTCTTAAACCCTAAAGGTATGCAACAAATTATCTCCAAATGCAATTACTTACATTGCAACTTCTTAGTCAAACATTTTGCCATAAAACTGCATCATTAGATTTTTGAAATTAATTGGTCTAAAAATCGTTTTTTTTCCGCTATACAAGAGTTTCATTTAGAATTAAGTTGTAGTAATCATAATTCACATTAATTTCCCATCATTTTTGACTTTAATCAATTGAAGACATTGCTTACTGCATGAAAAACATGATAGCATTTTTTTGTTTAAGCAACGATCGTTTGTGCGCTCGATCAGCATCTTCATACATTTTTTTCTCCAATTTTTAAAGTGTTTCCAAAAACCGATTATCTCTGCGTACAACATGATACACTGAAACCCGTAATGCAATTCAAAAGCAATCAATAAATATTAACGATCAATGCTTGACGTTGATCAAGCGAGCAGATAATCATTGGAAATATGGAATGCCCCCAGAAACAATAACAATTTATTGTTCAATTTGAAAAGAAAAATCATACTTTAACAATAATGTAGAAGTAACATATGTGTATGTTCTTTAGTGTAAAGTGGTTAGAGGAAATTGAATTAAAAAAAAAAAAATGTTGCTGATCAATTTATAACAAATTTAAAAGTGTTAGCATAGATCTATAGTACATGTCAAAATAGAAGCTTTTTTCAGAAAACATACAGAGTATTATATCACGGATTAAAATTATAATGCTGCTAAGCTAATGTTCACAAGCAAATTTTGCTGATTGATCGTGCTGTGATTTATTGGGCATTTTGACTTTGAACACATTAAATTGATGGATGTACCTATGCTCTTCATGGTTGTCTCATGATCTGAAGATGATAAGTGTGTGCTTTTACTAATAAAATTGTTTTTTTGCGCAAAAAATATGCATATATTCTACAGGAAGTATCAAAAGTAGTGTGTTTGATAGATGATCTTGACAGAAGTCTCTTGTGCTTAATGTGAGCATCTGCCATGATGTCTTAATCTCACGGTGTTCTTCACACACGGTCCAGTATATGACGGATGGCTCAACCCTCCATCAGCATAATGCTCATGGCTGGTTCCATTTTCAGAATCATGCGATCAGACACAATTCCTTCAAAGTCTCTGCCATTCTTTAGGTCATGGCACCCGGTTGAGAATGCAACTCGTACGATTTAGGTACAAACCACAGTCAACACGAAGCTCTATGAAGGGCAATCTCAATAGTCAGTTGGAATATCCAGCGAACCGGATAATCCAATGGGGCTACTGACTACGGTGGTACAAGAGTAATTTCTGGTCAGATTTCGTAGCAATACGCTACTTTTAGTATGACTCTGATCCGCCTGGGACTAATCAGCCATGTCGATTTATCATGGATTGTGGGAACACGTTTCTTGGTGCATCCTTCCCTTCAAGAAAGTTCAAGACTTTCTTGGGAGAAGTAGTCCTACCCAAGGTTGCTATGGCCGCTTAACCATGTACGGCTCGACTTACTATGGATCATGGGAACACATTACCAAGTGCGGATTTCTCAAGAAAACCCTCGAAATCCTGTCTTGGATTGCTTTTTACCACTTTGCCATATGCGTAACGTATCAATTGGGATTAAAGGGAAAACCCTCATCCCTCCTAAAGTCATATCATTCCGCCTACTTGCTTTGGCTGGTAGCCGACAGCGGCAATGCGGTCAACAGTGCCATTGCCATCCACCATTACCAGGGGTTACCGCTGAGAGGCTGCTTGAAGCCAGACATGGAACAATGTCTAGCCAACAGTCTCTCAAGTTTCGTTTCATCAGTCCTCTGTCAACCAACATTTAGTCTACACCATACAGTCAAGATAGCGCCTTCAGATCCATCGATTAAAAAACTTCTACCAGTGATTTCTGGTGGCGTGAAATCCGAATTGTCTGATCAGATCTCCCACATCTCTCCAAATAACTGGGTGATGGTAGGTCGGGGCGAGCCCACCATCGCCCCATGCTTCACCATCTTTCGAGACTGCTAACTGATACTATCTTCTGCCGGGTCTCTCCAACCTTCGGTGGGTACCACCATACTCACCTTGTCCGGTACTCGTTGCTTGCTTTCAAAATTTTTTATTTATTTGAATACTCGCTTTACTTAAAACTTACCCCAGTGCAACAATTCATCTTGTAAATTCAAAGTCATCCCTGTGCCAGACGGTTCATATCTCCGCTTTTTTATCCGTTACTGATCCGTTTGCGGGAGAAATTCCAAAAAAAAAAACGATTCGCTTTTTTTTTGGGAATCTCTCCCGCAAATGGATCAGTAACGGATCCGCAACGGATATATAGGTATATATAGGTCAAGCAGAGAGCAAATTTTGAATATTTCGTTAAGCTCAAAAGAGAAAAATGTCAAAAGCTGCAATCACTGAGAAAAAGCTTGCGTGTTTTGATATGTCGTCGCTGCGATAATGTTTTATCGTATAGCATTCTCAAGTCTTCTCAAAATTTCCTTTTGTTGCCTAACTTCATTGTTGGCTTTTAGCACAGTCTAGACTCTAGGCCTTCAAAATGGTTTCTTTTGATTACTTTAAGTGCATTATTTTGCATTAGCGCCAGAGTATGCTGCAGTTTTAGATATTTAACTGATCTCTATACTTACAGATTTGCTAACATGATGTCTTAAGTGAAGCACGAATATCACCTTCAATGTCAAAATATTTGTAAATTGAGAATTTATGAAAAAAAAAAAAAATAAAAAAATAGTTTCTGATCACTACAGATCATTATGATGATCATAGTGTTGATGATAAGCATTTATCTGTAAGGAAATAAATGATCGATCAAACGAAAAACTCGTAAATGCTGGTGGATATTTTCTTTATGATCATTTTAATGATAAGTTACCCCATTACAAGTTTATGCCAAGATCATGCCTTAATATGCTAAGATTTATGATACAAATGCGTTAAAAGTGTTGTAAAATAATTATATATGTATAGACATAAAACTAACTGTTCATTAAATAATTCATAGGTGGTGATCAGCAAGATCAACAACATAAAAAAAGCCAACATCACAAAGTCTCCTCCACAGCCAAAGTGTTGTCATTTTATAGGAATAACCTTTAAACCACGCGCGCTGTTGATCATCTTGTGATCTTGTGTTGTAAATTTAACGATCGTTGCTAATCACTACCTACCAATTCTTTAACATACTAGCGAAAGAGATAATTATCTCGGAATCATAAAACAATTAATTATTTTTGCGCACAGACGCTCCTGCTGTGCGATACTAAAAAAAGCAAGCCAAAGATACAGAATTTCAAGTTTATAACTCTGGTACGCAAGCAAGTGGTTGCCGCTGATCGATTATCGGTGCTGGGTAATAAAAATGTTTATGGCAAAAGAAAAACAAATTATTTAAAGCGAATAAATGGCAATGAATGAATTGAATTGCGCGCCTCAACATACACACGCATCATTGCAGCCATTACTTAAGCTGCAGCTACAAACGTAAGCCGGGATTAAACCACCGCACTTAAGATGGCAGCACTGTGATAGCGTTGATCATGTGGCCTTGAATTATGTCCATACATTTATATATATGATGCCAGCATGTTACTCGCGCTCAGCGTTCGGTGTCTCACCCCCATTTTGGCCCCCAGGCCAATGAGTGTTACATAAATCGCACAGTTATTGCACATTGAATTTGCGCAAAAAAACGGAAAAACTCAAACTGCAATGGAAAAATGGAAAATTAGTGTTATGGTAAATTTGAAAATTTGCCTTTTTCTATCATTTGCTTGTGATCTTGTCTCATAATTCATATGCCCGATCTAGCGGTGTGTCTATGTGTCTGTGCCCCTGTGCTATTGCCTACACTTTTGGTCTATTTGAGTTATGGGCGAAAGTGTCTGTTGTGCGCATTGAGCTGTGTCATATAAATCATGTTTGTGAATCATAGTGCTAAAAATTGTCCAAGTTTTTTGTAGCCTGAAGGATTATTGTGATTTTATTGCATCAAATTGTTGTTGTTAGTAAACTGACTTGTTTAAATTTATGCAAAAATATGATAGGATGACAGGAACTTGCTCGTAAACGTAGGTATATTTTTAACGGCATTTCGAATATTTTTTAATTATAAATACTTTATAGTTTCTTGAGAAATTGGAACATTTTCACCGGTTATATCCAGTTTTTATGGGTCATTATGAAATAACGCCATAGGAAATAAAGGCAGAAAATTTTTTGGAAGTAATGCCAGAAATTTTATAAAATATTATTAGTCACTGTAGCCTTACAAAAAAAAAATATTAATGTGTTACATTGAGTGTTGAGTTTATAAAAAAAGTTAAATTTTCAAAGAAAGAGTTTTTGTAAGCTCTTGGCATGACTTTCAAGACAGCCCGTCTAGAAGCGGTTTTAGGACATTGAGCGAAAAAAATTTTAAAAGTAAGTATGTAATATGGTGGGTTAGCGGTTTTTAGTCTTATAGATAGGAAGGGCGAAGGAGGCATCCGCCTTGGGTATTCAGGACGCGGCAAAATAAGTTCTAGAGATCGGCTTTGAGGATCTTTTTTTTTGTTTGTTTCGATCATTAAAACGGAACTGACGTAGCTTTTTTCTGTGCTTTTACATAGAAGTCGAGAATCTTTTCGCTCCGGTGGCAAATATGGTTAATTAAATTATCATCGTTATCTGATGAATAGATTTGCCTAGCGTTAGAAACGGTGAACTTTGATAACGAAACGGTGATGGAAAGGTATCTTAATATGACGATTTTTATAACGATGAAAACGTTAGTGATCCAGACCTCCTACTGAACTAGGAAGTAAATATGGCGATTGACCAGACAATAGGAATGCCAAAATCTGATCTTTTTGCAGAGATTGGCTTAAGTCCAAATGGAAGGACTGCGTCGTGGTTTGAATGGCATCTTCATCGTTTTGAGCGATTCTATTGGTTTTTGTTACAAATCTGAAGTATGTATATTGCGGTACTGGGTATAACATTGTGGAACCAAGTGCACTGGACCTTAGAGCGTCATCAAATGTTGTTGATCAATTGCCACGTATTGTGCCAGAAATTCGGATGAAGTCGATCGAATTTACCAATCGCTTGTTTGCTCATTTACTTGACCTAACTGTGGTGAATGTATACATTTTGTTATAGCGAATCGACATTTGTAACTTTAATGACAAGAAATAACAGCTACCGAACTTCCAAACAGAATGCAAAATCCTGCAGTGCTCAAAGCTCAGGAGCACCCGCTATGATGGAAATGATCATTTTCCAAAATTTTTAGAGCGCAATGTCAAAAAAACTTTAAAATTTCCTGGTTGCACTTCTGAGATGAAAACAATAGAACTTAACTTGGGGATGGATAAGTCATACTCTCCGGAAACGACACAGTGAACTCTGCTGCCAAGCCCTTGAGTGGAATCCACAAGCACGTAGAAAATGTAGTAAGCAAAGAACCACCTGAAAAATGTAGTTAGATAAGGAAATCTATGAATCGAGAAAGTCGCTGAAAGAGATAAAAGTCATCGCTAGGATCGTGACACATGGAGACGTTTCATTTTGGCCCTATAATCCTCCTAGGAGTTTCAGGAGAATACATAAGGACTGTTTTTATAGTTTTTTCCATAATTTATCGTTTTTTTTTATGGATATTTTAAACTTTTTTTATCAATACATTATTGATAACTTTTTGTCTAGAAAGCCTTTAACCACCTTTAGGCGGTTCACCAATTCGACCTTGTCAAGGCTGTCCCTTGAGTCTAAACATTTTTTCTAAAATAGTACCATAATTTTTGTCGAAAAATCAACTCAAAATAATTTTTTTTTTTTAAAGAAAATATGAGCATTAGAGGGTTAATTAACGTGCAAAAAAATTAACTTTCATGCTAACGCAATTCTGCGCATTCTGCAGTCGTAAACACTCAATAAGTTAGAAAAAATGGAAAATATGTGGAAATTTTCGAATATCCCGAAAACCAGAGCAAAAGCAAAACCATGAAAATTATTGATTTCACAAAACTCAATGCACTCAGAAGTCATTAATGATATGATATTATTATTCTATCTAAGTATCAAACTCGATTTTTTTTTTCAATTTTTTTCAATATAAATGCCGCCTTTCTCTTTCACAGCTCATATATCATTCCTAAAACGTATACGATTATTAAAATGTGACCTGCATTTTAAGTAAAATTTGACGTTAATTTATCATGCATACGATTGCAACATTAAACTAAGTACGATACTTAGTTGTTGTCACAACAAAATAATTTAAATACAATTTAACCATTTATGTGCTAATTGTAGTTGTAACCATTTATTTTGACATAAACATGGCATAAAAGTGCGCTTTTCTTTTTTGATCGACCCTCATGTTAAGCTCCAAACATAATTGCATTATTATGCATATGCTCATACGTACGTGTAGGCTTAAACGATTCAAAATACCCGAAAGACCGACCCGACTTGGAAAAATGAGTGTCGAAAAGTTTTGTCACGTTTTTTAATGTTTGTCATATGTCACAATATGTTGTTAGAGGAACAACAACAACAACAAAGTAAAAGTGTTCATGTGCGTAGATAGAGCGGTTCCAATTAATTTTGTAAGTGTACCCCTTTTGGCCTTTGGCAGTTACAAACAAAATTTGACAACAAACAATTAATTTAATGCATTTCATGTGTCGCGCCTTCTAACATTTATGTTATGGGTTATATCATGAGAGACTTATACTGTTGTATACATAAACATACATTTTTCTTTGAATTTGAAATTTTTATATTTTTATTGAAGAAGTTTTAGAAATAAAACTTTTTGAAGACCTTTTTTGTACAAAAGATTATGAAAACATTTATCATACGAAAATTTTTTAAAAACTTTTACTTGAAATCAACAAATTTTTTAGAGTTTTATTCCAAAAAATGCAAAAAAACTTATGAATAAAAGATTTTGGAATCGAAAAAGTTGAGAAAAATATTTTGAAAATACATTTTCAGAGCTTTTAAGATTACTAAAATTTGAACAAAAATGTTTTAAATAATTTTGGTACTTTTGGGACAGTTTTAGTACTTTTTTTGCTATTTGATACAAAATGGAAAAGCTCATTTATCATCCCTGATACAATGACAAATGTGAAAAGAAAAGAAAACAAAAAACATGAAGTCAGTGTCAGTCAGCCTTTTTGTATTTCCCTTTCAGCTGTATCTTCTTTACAGCTCTGTGTGACTGCCTATTTGTTCGTTGTTAATAATGGAAAATTTGCATATGGGCTAGTCCTGCGTTGCGAACGTTACGTTCGTACGCATATTTTAAATCCTGAAGGCGCTCTAAACTTTAAATTTTTAATATAAAAAACTATTACAATTTTTTAATTTTTTTACTTTTATTCTTAAAAGCTCTGAAATAGTAGGGGAAGAGTGCCACCTGCATTTACCTGAGCAAACAGGCGCATTTGCTTGATGCTGAGAAGAAAATAATTTTTGAATAAGTGAAAGTCAACACAAAAGTTTTTTTCAATAATTTTGCAAGTGCGACAAATCGAAGTGAATCAATCGAAAAACTGAATGCAATCTATATTTGGGCAGTAAATTTATTATATTTTGTGATTCAAAACCAAATGCGTCCATAATGTTAACAGAACAAAATTTGCTCATTGCTTTTCAAAGTGGCTATCAAAGTCGAGTATGGGCCTCAAATGGGTCCGGGTGTGGGCACCCCTCTTTTTTATTTAAAGCGTGTATTTTACTGAAATATGGTCGTGGATGCCAACGTTACTAATCTAAATGGTATTCTTATGCCATTTTACGCTTTTTTTTGTGAAAAGGAAAGAACCTCTTTAAAGATATCGTAGAAAAAAAAAGTTATTTTAATTAAGTGTGGGTGTTAAGGTTGCATAAAACTTTGCAAAACATCTGGTTATTGTCTTTCCCGACAAGTAGACAGAGGAGCAAATGGCGGGCATGGATTGGTACAAAAAATTCATGCTTGGCAAAAGAGCAATGTCAAAAACGGCTAGAAATTATGTCACCTAGCTAGCTTAATCTGACAAACAATTGATCTGTCCTCAGCCGAAGATAATAAAGTCTGGTTTCGGGGCAATAGGTATGATGCCATTCGATGCAGACGTTTTCAGTGACGCTGATTTTGTTAAAGCCGTTGAGCAGAATTTGTTAATTTTTTGTGAGTCAATGTTTCCGAAATAAGTTAATTTTGCTTTCTTCTTCATTTGATTGCGTTTTACTTCATATTTGCCCATTTTTAGCCGATTTTCTAAAGGTGCCCACAACCGGACCCAAAATTTTTTTTTGTCAAAAATTATCACTTCACTATTTTTTTGACATAATTTTTCCAACTGATGAAATCAATTTGCTTTCTTCACCAATAGTTAGCTAAGATCTTTAGCTTTCCATTCACACTTATACGTATATGTCAGCATAAGATACATTTGGTCAAAAGTTATGAGTCGAAAACAAAACGGTGCCCACACCTGGTACCCTTCCCCTAATTCCAAAATATTTTTTTGAACTTTTTTTTAAAAGTTTTTTCAGAGCTTTTTCGATTCCAAAATCTGTCATTGCTTCTTTAAATTTCAAACACATTGCTTTGAATTAGTTTTTTCATGGAATTGCCATGGTTTTGTTTTTAAGCAAATTTCCCATGAACTGATTCTGATGATGCACTTTACACCTATTTTTTTTTTCTTCTTTCTTTAACTTACAAAAACCTAAGTAGTTTCGACAGCTTGTCTGTCAGGCAGAAGATTTTTCAAGTATGTACTCGTACCTACCTTTGTCATAGAGTCTAGACAAAGTTGTTTGTTCTGCTGCCATCTTAATCATCATTCAAATGCAAACACTGAACACATCAATCTATTGCCAAAGTTTCTTAAGCTTTTCACATTGTTTTGATTTTGAACAAGAAGAATTTTAAAAATACCTGTTTCTAAGTATATACTAATTATTTCAGAAAAACAAAAAAAAAAAAAAAAATAATCATCTCAAAAGTACATTGACTTTAAACTTGAGAGATATTTGCGTGAATAAAGTAATCGTAGGAAATGTTTCACAAGATGCTGAATGACATGAATGTTAGAAAGTCTAGTGGAACTTTTAGACCATGAATCATTTTGGCTCGTTTTTAGCGGAAAAAATTTAGAATTTAGAAAAAATTAGATGTATCGAAAAATTTTGAAAAGTCAAAAAAACCTTGAAAAGATATAAATATATTCAAAGAGCCCAAAAGATATTGTGTGTACATGTTAAAATATGCTTAGAAACATATGAATTATAATAATATTTTCGATTGAGTGAATGTTCGAAAGGCCAAAGCTGCTTATGTAAGAAAATCGATAGTATCGAAGGACTTCCAGCTGATCCGAGGCATAATCTGGCGTTCTTGGAGTCATGAAAAATGCGCCGTATGTGAAAGTGACAATTTTATATGCAACTTCTGTACCAAATAAATATATGGAGCAATATGAACTGTTCAAACGGAGACTGAACTCTTTTTTTTTGTATATTTAGCGGGCGCTGAATATATTTGATTTGAAAGAAATACCTTTTCGTAGTTTGTCTGCTGTGTAAAGTTGCTGTTGCAAAGTCTCCACCAGGTGTCTTCTTTCCAAAGAGAAAAACTAACTTTTGAGCTTACTTTTACGTTATAATTTTTTGAACAATATTTTACTCCAGATTTAAGTGCTAGTTTTAAGTTATTTTAAGTTTTCAAATATTAGTTATTTAAAAAAAATTTAATTAAGAAAATTTTGGCGGCCACTGCTCTGCACGATGAAGAAACGAAAAACCAAAAATCATGAGTTTGACATATATAACGTATAATCATGAGAGTGAGGGAAATGGCGATATGAATTGAATAATTTTCATAATGTACGATTCGCGTTGCCAATCGCAGGAAATAAACCTGGCTTTATGGTTCATATTACACTATACTTTTTTTCCTCTATAACGAAAATTACTCTCTTAAGGTATATGCCCAATATTCAAGGAAAAGATGCCGTCAGTCAATAACTGGCAAGAAATTAAAAGATTCGCCTTATGCTATGAAATTATTACCTTTTTTTGTAAAATAAAACTATCAACTGGTAAATATCAAAATTAATAAATAAAAAACTTCAAGGGCTGCTAAAGACATAGATAATATAGTAACTAAATATTTCATTGAGTAAATATTATTGTAAGATATAGCACAAAATCTTAAAACATTAGAAATCAATTAAAGCTGTTACACCTGTCTGAAATGTGGTAAATAAATCAAATTGTTAAAACAACAACAATAACAAAATACCTGCTTAAAATTCTCACATTACTCGTATTAATAAAATAAATAAATAAAAAATAACAACAAAAGCAGCAAAAAATCAACATAAGCGCCATGACGTTAGCTCAGCGGTTTTCCGCATTTGACATATTTTTGCGATTAGGCAATACAGATATTGTTATTTTATTAAGTAATACTTCTTTATTTCTGTTTTAATATATGCGCCACCACTGTCAATGTATCAAAGCATGGGAAAAAGTCGATTAAATTAATATCAGCATTTGTATACACGTTACAGTGTAATTGAAGGTTTATTTTTATAGGCCTGCGGTGTTTTATTTACAATGAAATTACAGGCAGAGCCACATCAATATGCCGCAGATCAATGATCGGTTCTACAAAGATCAATGTGTTAGGGTGGTGCGTTCATTTGGTAATTTCAAAGTTGAAAGAAAACTCTAGCATAGTAGTTGATTTTTTAAGTCAAAATAGAGCTTATCACGCCCCAATCTATGTTTTTTGGCCTCTGACTTGAGTTATTAACCAGAAACCAGAGTATTCGTATTTGGCAGAAATGTGGCAGAAATGTCAAAGGTTACCTTAAACTTATCCTTGACCAAAAATATACTTAATGAAAGAATACCTCTCTCCAGTTTAACACCTTGCCGACACGTTGCTTAACATAAATCGCCAGCACGTCGTGCAAATTCCTTCACTGAGGTTCGTTGGTGTTCCGAAGACTTTGGCACTACTTAGCCACGGAATGTAGAACTGGAAAAAACCCACAGTGCCCACACGAAGAAAACAAAATTGTTTTGGTGTAAAAATTTTAAGATGAAACTCTTTATTGAGTATTAATTAATTTTATGCTGCAGCTAGTGCTGTTTCAAAGGTGGTTAGTAAACGAATGAAAAGTTGAAGAAGAACAAGAATGACATTTAGCAGCTGTGATCAGTGGGGCATTGTTTGATTAAGCAATGTAATTGCATTGCCAACCACGGAGAATTTCCCCTTGCTTTTGGGGATTATGCATGTTAGAATTAACACGATGGGGGTTATCGTGACTCGAGGTTCCCGGGGAATTTTTTTAAACTATAATGGAGAATACACGGCAGTCTGAGAAAATTCCCCGGGAATATTTACTCACGATAACCCCCTATGAGTAAATGTCGGTATATGAAGTTTAAAAAAGGTAACAAGGGCTCAACATTAACAGAATTCTGAACAATTTCAAAACTTTCAGAACCCACCTTTCTTAGAAATGCAGGCACGATTCTTTCAAAATAGGCGTCTGTATCATAGAGCTTCCTACATCCTAAGGAATGTTCAAGTTGAAGTAAAAAAACAATCGTGGATTATACATAAAAAATTCAAAAAGAGAAAATATTTCCTCTTTTCAATGCCCCAACATTTGAGAAATATAAACAGTGCCTGCAACATAATTTGATTTTCTTATAAGTTCCACTCTTACAGGCACAGTGCAATTTTGTAATAGCATACCCATACCAATGATTTTGCTTGCATGACTCTCGATCTGTCCGTTCGCTTGTCTCTTGCTGTCTGACGCTGTTTGATTGCATTTATCATCAGCTTTTCATTAACATCACAGGATGGTGATGAAGTTTATTTTTTCGCTTTATTGAAAACAAAAAAATCGTTTGGAAAAAATGCAAATTCAATTTTGTAGCACTTGATATTTATGTTGTTATTGTTGTTGAAAATTGTTGATAATCACTTGAGAAGTCAATAATTTGTAATTAATTTTTTTTTTAATATGTCATTGATTACATTTATTTTTTTCTTTTGCTATATTTAGCAGTGATCTAAGTTGTTCAGTGTAATTAAACAGTTTAATTTATGAATTGATAAAAATAATTATTTTCTTGACATTATTTCATATACTTAATATGTAAGTCAAGTGAATATTATTGCATAAATTTGTAATTGAAACAATAATTTGATTTTTGAACTCGATACTCTTTTAAATCACTGTGATTTTTTGTCACAATGTCGTTTACACGCTATTGAATACAATATATTATGACGTAAATGTAGAAAGTATGCAAAAATAGATCTTTATTTCACCCTGTGATAAAGCATCTACTGAATTTAATGTAAACTAATACATTACGGTACAAGAATTAAAAATGTAACGAAGCATTTAACTTAAACAATGAAAAGATTCGAGTATAGCACAAAATATATTCGATGCTGTTATTAATACCATTGAGAAGGTACCTAAAGCACGCTATCAGCAGATTCCTTGTATTATTCTGAACATCGTTGTAGTTTGCCACATTTCGAAATTCGTTAAACCGAAAATTTGGAAAATGCTGAGGAGAGCGACTTTGGATGTCTACGACGCACCGCTATTAGTTCACTTTAAAAACAAATAACTCCATTGGTATAAAAAATGTATGCAAATGGCATAAGAAAAAGTTGTTCAGAATAATCCCAGGAATCTCACATTTCTCGATATACCACTGATTTCTACCCACCCTGTAGATGGCTAAAAAAACCTTCAAGATGGCCCTAAAAACGATATCAGTTTCTGCTGTTAACAGCCAGATAGCGTGCTGTAGGTACCTTCTCAATGGCTCTAGCGACAGCAATTCATATATTTTCTGCTATACTCGAACCTTCTCTTTGTTTACGGTAATTGCTTTTATAGAGGAAAAATTAATGAGAGTCGGGGAACATTTTTTACCTCTCTCGACAATGAGAACTTTTTTTGATATTTTTTTGACATTTTTATCAAAATTTTGTAATAGAGCTCCATTGCAAAGTTGAAAAGACGAAATTTTTTATTGTTTATATTATACTTTAGGGGTGTTTTAGTGCACGAAATTTGGATTTTGATACTTGACATCCTTCAACTTTGGATGTTGGAAAAAAAATGAGTGCAAGGGTTGGCGCTTCGAGGTCAAAGATGAGAGAAAAGGATAAACAATTAACTTACAGCCCTAGAAGAGGGGCCACCTCTAGAGGGTTCAAATGTATGACCGACCCACATTATTTTTTCTCCCCCAACAGTTTTACCAAACATACCTACCTCTTATCTCTAACCCCTAAGAGGGCTTCCATAGAAAATTAACATTTTTAGGAAATCGAATCCCACCACTTCCAGGATGCCCATAGAAGGGTCAAATGTATGACCGGCCCCTAATATTTTTTCTTCGCAACTTTTTTTCCCACCATACTTACCCTCTATTTCTAGCTCTTTAAGGGGCTACCATACAAAATTGAAGTCATAGACATAAAAAATATGGAAAGGAAATCGTTAAATAGGCCCATAACTGCCCAGGAGTCTCTCCTGGAGGAGTCAAATATATGACTGACCCCCATTATGCCCCCTCCAAAGTTTCACAGCTTACCTACCCCCTATTTGCAATCCTTAAGGGGCTCGAATACAAAGTAACGGTTTTTTTTAAAACCGCCTCCACTGCCCTAACTGGACCATGGGTACCCCTAGAAGGGTCAAATGCATGACCGACCCCCATTATTTCTAGGAAAATTTATAAAAAAAAATTGTATGGCAGCCCCTTTCAGGGTTGAAAATATGGGGTAAGTATATGGGGGAAAAATATAAGTCGCAAAAAAATAATGGGGGTCGGTCATACATTTGACCCTTCTAGGAGTACCCGTGGGCCAGTTAGGGCAGTGAGCATTTTATATAAAAACAGTAACTTTGTATGGGAGCCCCCTTTAGGATTGGAAATTGGGGGTAGGTATGCTGAGAAAAAACTTTGGAGGGGGCTAATGGGGGTCGGTCATATATTTGACTCCTCTAGGAGTGACTTCTGAGCAGTTATGGGCTTATTTGACGATTTCCTTTCCATATTTTTTAAGTCTATTACATCTATTTTCTATGGGAGTCCCCTTAAGAGACATAGAGGGTAAGTATGTTGGGAAAAAATGTTGCGGAGGAAAAAATATTAGGGACCAGTCATACATTTGACTCTTCTATGGGCACCCAGGGAGTGGTGGGGTCGATTTCCTAAAAATTTCAATTTTGAATGAGAGCCCCTTCAGGGGTTAGAGATAGGGGGTAAGTATACGTGGTAAAAATGATGGGGAGGGAAACATAATATGGGTCAGTCAAACATTTGACCACTCTAGAGGTGACCCCTAAGCATTTGTAGGGCTGTATGTAAATTTTTTCTCTTTTTCTCTCACCTTTGACCTCGATGCGCAAACTTTTACCCTCACCCCATCCCCAAAATTTTTTTTGCAAACTCATTTTTTTCCAACCTCACAAAATTTAAGGGTGGCAAAATGTTGTTATTAAGGATATCCATACATTCTTAAAACACCTCTAATGTAATTATGTTTAGTTATTATTAATACTATTTTCCTCACTGTTTCAAATTTATTTTCTTACTTCCCGAGAAAAATGCCCTTCTATTTTTGAGTGTAGCTACGCAAGAATAAATATTTGTAAATTAGTTATTTCACCTTCACGAAAACATGTTATTTTTTCGAATGATAAATTCTCTAATCAGATTTGTATAGCACATGTCCGAATTTTATCACACACCATTTAATGGGTGCGTGAAAGATCGAACAGTTTAGTTTCATGCGAGAACGCAAAACTAAAAAAAAATTTAACAGGTTTTTTCTACTTAATACTTACTATCAAATATAATCCTTAAATTCTTGGAAACTTGAAAGTCCGCTTATGTTGCCGGAATGTCTAGTCAAGTAATAAATTATTAATGCTTTATTTAGCCGCCAGTAAAACATTTTTGAAATTTAGCATAACATTCACACTTTGTTTTTTGCGTAGCGCTAATAAAAGAGCTAACAATATCCATTATAAAGTAAATCCCGAAATATTCTTTAAAAACATAAAATGCTGCTAGACCTTTACTCTATGTCTACAAAATTAGTTATGCAAAATATTGAGCATTTGCATAAGCCGGCACTTTTCAAAGATTATGATTATCGAACAAAAAGATTTAATTTTTTTGTTGATTTCGATACAATAAATGTTTGAAGTAGCTGTTTATTAAATGGTGCTTTTCATATTTATATCTACTGTTAAAGAAAGGTAGAAAATCACATTAAATTACAAGATTGATGTTAATAATTAATTAAATTGATTGATACGTTGATGAATTATGTATGTGTTGAATCAATCAATGATGTGATTAATAGAGTTGTACATAATTGTTAAAGTAAAAAAAAAAAAAAAATTTACATTCCAAATGGCATTATTTCGAATGCTTGAAGAAACGGTCTGTGTGGTTTCCGAAGAATGTGACCTCCACTTGCGTAGCTTGATCTTGTTGTTTTCTATAGGCATCTGGTTGTATTTTTGATGTAGTTTGGCATATGAGATGGAGCGAGACCTTTTATATGATCTTCAAAGAATTTAAAAAAATTGTCAGTTAATTTTTTTGATAGCAACTCTCAGATTATTATAGGTTTTCTTGGAATTACGAGTAATCATTTTTTTAATAAGTCTAATATGCAACCGTCTGCAACTGAAACAGCTTTCAATGTTCTTTTTTAATTCCAAAAAGTCAAAAAAAGAATTCTTTGAGTTATTGCATTAAACATGCTGCTTTAAGCCAACTCTTACTAAATAAGTTAATACGAAAAGTATTTAGCATTTAAGCTTTTCGTTACTGTTGCTTGCTGAAAAGCTTTGTTGAACATTTTAAAGTTAAAATATAACAGCAGTGTTGAAAGCATTAGCTACTGATAAGATAACAAAAGCTTTTAAGCAGTTAGTGCGAAAAGTATTAAGACACTATGCCTAAAATATTAGATACCTACTCAATACTTACTTATTATCGGTAAAATTCCAAAAGTATCGCAAAATATTAAAATATACATTGAAGAAATCGGTTAGATTTCAAGTTTATGGAAAAACGTCCAAAATATCGGTATATGTCCAAAAGTATCGAAATACACCGAAGAAATCGGTAAAAGCCCAAATGTATCGAAAAACATCTAAAATATCGGCAAAAGTCTAAAAGTATAGAAGAACATCTAAAGTATAGGTAAAAGTTCAAATATAACGAAAAACATCCAAAATATCGGTAAAAGTCCAAAAGTTTCGAAAAATATTGTAAAACATCTAAAATATCGGTAAGGTCCAAAAATGTCGAAAAACATCATAAAACCGATAAAAGTCCAAAAGTATTGGAAAACATCGAAGAAATAATAATAATAATACTTGATTGTTATTATTATGAATAAGTGGCATGTTAAAGACTAAGTTCTTTTATGCGAACGATTCAAATCAATAAATACTAAGGGAATTTATCCGGGTATGAGACGGGTTTTGTTTTTGAGCCATTACTTTTTACTAGTCAAGTGTTTTATATATCGTTCAAAGGACAAATTTTTTTTGAAGGACGTAGAAAGTTACTTCATCACATTCAAAAGTTATGGCCAATTTTCTAAGTACTTTTTTTAGCAATTTAAATTTTGTATCCGGGTATGAGACACCTAGAAAAATGCAATGAAAATCAGAAAATATGAATTAAAAACCCCATTACTGTGTATTAGCACAAACTTTTATTCATTTTTCGTTACATTGTTATTTATATTTGATAGTTGCACTAGATTTTGGTTCGAAAGAAAAAATTTCCATATCGTTACAAATTTTGTATCCGGGTATGAGACACCTTTACAAATGCAATTTAAATTAGAAAATACGAAATAAAAACACCATAACTGCTTGTAAACACATGTATCATTACATACATGTCGATATTTGACAGCTGCACATGATTTGGGTTCAAAAAAAAAAGTGTCTCATACCCGGATACATGATGTGTCTCATACCCGAATACATGACACTTTTTAAGAAAAGCTTAAAAGTAATGTTTTAGCCATTTATATTTGCACAAACGCAAATCGTATCACAAAGTAGACATGACACTTTTTACAGTCGAGTTCGACCTGAGGTGTACAACTTAAATAAGCAATAGATCTTTTCATTTCGGTGTTGGCTTAAAAACCTGGTCATAGAAAGAGGATAGTTCGTCAGTAGTCAGATTAGCAATATTAGTTTTGCATCATAGAAAAAATCGACTGTCTCATACCCGGAGGTGTCTCATATCCGGATACATTCCAATACAAAATTATAATTCAAGCTGACAGTGAATACACTTCAATTAAGACAATGTAAAGTCGAACCAAAAATATAAAAAACTAATAAGTAATTTTATATGACCGAAAACTGATTTTACCAAACAAAAAAAAAAAAAAAAAAAATGTCACTATCTGAAAATAAAACAACAAATTTAGAACATCTGTTCATATACTCATTGTACAATACAATATTATGAAATTTGAAATAATAAAGAAAAACCTTTGAACTAAGTTGATGATAGTTCATTGCTTATCTTATCTCACAACGCTGGTTGAGATTTCATAAAAAGTTATTGCACATAAGTGTTGAAATTATTATGGGTACCCAATATACGAGTATACGAATGATTTGTGTATGTTTAGAATCAGGCATGATATTCGCACTTCTCCAATAGTACTTTGTTTTTAAAAGCCAATAGTACTTTGGGTACTTTTTGTTTTTGCAGCCTTGGGTATATGCCAAATTTAGAAAAGAAACATTGCGTAAATTAAAGTTATCTGCTTCATCCGCGCATTATTCGATTTATTTCTATTTAAATAACTGTTATATAGCTATTTTTAAAATCAGTTTGTTTTTCAAATTAAATTAGTCTAAATTCGGTTGTATTAAACACTCAAAAAAATTTGTAGGTAAAGTAACAGTCAAAATTTACAGTCAATTTTGAATTTTACAGTTGTAGTTATTTTTACTGTAAAAATAGTCATTTTTCTATGAAAATACATTTTTGACTGTTCTTCGACAGTTATTTTTATTTCTACTGTGAAGGTAAGTAAAATATATTTTGCAGTTAAATTTTACAGTCATTTCTAGAGATATAAAATGACGGAAATTTACTGTTTTTAACAGTCAAAAAAACTATTATTTTGAGGTCAAAATCAGTCACATATCTAATACGACGCCAAAAAAGTATTAAGAATTATTACGCGACTTTAAAATTTTACCTTCAGCGCGGCCAAATAGTTTCCCTTTAAAAAAACTTTGATAAAATAAAAATTTTTTTATCTAAGTTAGCAAGTCTTTTCTTGTGTAAAAATTAATAAATTTGTTTATTTGTTTAAAAGACATAAAATAAGATCTGTGAATTTTATTTTTAATTAATAAACTTCTCGATTAAGAGCCAGACAGGATAGTTGGGCAACTATCCGATTCTACATTGCGGCATAAGTGAGCGACCACACGAGAGATTTGCTATACAAACTCAATTCAGACAAGATAGTTGCGCAACTATAATCATGAATTTTAATACATTTTTGTATTATTTTTTCATGCAACAAATTTGTGTCAAACTGTGAGTTAATTTTGTATAGACTCTCAAATTATGTTGCTATTAACCACTTATTTCATCCATCTCGTAGATTTCTTCACGAAAACTGTATTATTTTACTCCCAAAAGGAAAGAATTGTGAAACATTTTACAACCCAACTCTGTTTTTGTGAAATATTTTAAAACACAACTCTGTTTGATTTCGTGGCATCGTTTGCTCATTTATTTCATGATTAAAATAATCACCAATATATAATCATATATTTGGTGATTATTTTAATTATGAATGTCTATGTAAACTAGCCCTTTGCAAATAACAAAGTCGCTAAAAATTCGGCAAAGTGAACGCACCCTTGTTTATACTGAAACTTTGATTAAAGTAGTGAATCCAAAGTGGACGCAGAAGAAATTTTCGGCTATTCCGGAGAAGATCGTAAGTTTGATTTACAATGTACAGAATTCCAAAAAAGTGAAAATATTGAAATTGTTTTTATTGTTTTTCATGCAAGATCCCTAGAAACTCCGACCAACTTTACAATGATTCAAAATACGAGCGCAACTTCAGCCGTACTCGGTTGAAATCCCGTCAGTGTAGAATCTGTGCGTGGTCATTTCAAGGGTTATAAAATTCAAAAGTGGACTGAACAGGAGAGAGAAGCAGTCAAATATTAGTAACACAATTTAAGCCCGATTCTAAGAATTTCGCGCGTGTGCTTGTCTATAATGGACGTTTCAATGGCCCACCCAGCGCCGTAATTGATTTTGATACACGTAAGGTTCACCGACTTTTTGATTAACACGGAAGAAACCATTAAGTCCTAATGGCAAACTCACTGGTAATAAAATTTATTTCGAAGAGGTTAAAAGCACCTTTGTGGGTGAGCGACGTGAATACGAGCCACACATTACCGATCCCAATAGAACGGCAATGAAAATGGACGGCTTAAAACCAAATACTAAATACAGAATATCTATTGAAGCGACAACAAAAATGGGCGAGGGTAAGTATAAAATATGTGATTTGTTATGTGGAATAATCTAATTTGGTTTCTTTTTTTTCCAAAAATAGATATTTTACTGAAAAGCGCACAAGAACCTGCAACACCTGCATTCATCTGGTATAAGGAACATTCTCACAAAGACTTGGCTAAGTTTAAAGTACAATGCCTACCGAATACGGAGGGACATCCTGGTACACATTTCTTCACAAAATATAGGTTGGTTGCTGTGTGTTTTTCAAATGTTGGCTGTGTGCGTAACACAACTCATTATAGGCGATGTTTAATTTGATAGAATTTGTTTTTGCTTAACGTTAGATTAGCGACTGTTAATATTTTTTTTTTAAACCTAGTTTGGTTTGTTAAGTTTTTAATTCTAAGAAAGACTATGCAATCAAATATGTCTGAACGGGTCTACTTTCGGAGATATAGCCATCGGAAGATCTGGATATATCTTTTATAAAAAACGGTATAAGTTGGGAACCCCTGAATGCATTTTAAAAATATTGATGTCATATTAAAGGTATTTTATCGGACTTTGTAATTGCTTCAAAAAATTTTTCAATTTGAGTCATAGTTTTCGAGATAGGACAATTTTTCAAAAATTCACCCCATTTTTTTTCCCAAAAAAACCTTATTTTTCCCAAAAAATGTATTATTAACCTATAACTTTTATAACTAAATTAGAAAGCCCAATTTATTTCCTTTCATTTGATATGCAACATGTATCTGAAATTGCATCATTAATAAATTTCTATAGAAAAAAGCAAAAATAGACCAAATAATTTCCTTGAAACTAGGAACTTTTAACAAGAATGCCAGAACAACAACAACTTAACTACTACAACAACAACTCAATTTGGCTACCAAACTATGTATTGGATATATGATGGACTCATCCTCGGCCGAAGGCCACCGCAAAGCCAGTGTTGGATTTTTGGGAGTTTTAAATTCTGAGCTGCGGCCGTAGGCCCTCCATTTACCCCTACTCTTATTTAAAATTACTGTTGTTTAAGTAGTAGTAAAGTTGTTGTATTTGTTGTCTGTTCTGGCATTGTTGTTGTTAAAAGTTCCTAATTTCAAGAAAATTGATTTGGGTCATTTTTGTTTTTTCTATAGAAATTTATTAAAGATGGAAAAATAACGATTTTTTGGGAAAAAAATGGGGTGAATTTTTGAAAAATTCTCATATCTCGAGAACTGTCACTCAAATTGGAAAATTTTGTAGAGCAATTATAAAGTCCGGTAAAATACATTTCATATAACATCAATATTTTCAAAATCCATCCAGGGGTTCCCAACTTATACTGATTTTTATTAAAGATATATCCCGATCTTGCGATGGCAATATCTCCGAAAGTAGGTTCGACCCGAACTTTTTGTTGTTGTTGTTGTAATTAATTTCTAGAGCCCTATTTGGGCAAAACAAAAAAACAACAACAGTCGCTAAAGTAAAATTTTTCCTTTAAATATAAACTACACAAACTACTGTATTTTCAATAAATTTTTATAAAATGTAAGCTGCACTAGATGAATAAATCAATAAATAAAAAAAAAAAAAAAAAAATTCGTTATTTAATTTTGACTTTAAAACAATTAAAATAACTGTAAATTACAGTTAATCTAGAAAAAACAGTAATTGAATTTTTGACTGTAAAACCATTTAAATAACTGCGATTTACAGTCATTTGATAAAAAACAGTTTTTGTCATTTGACTGTAATTTTTGACTGTCGGTTGCAATAAATTGTAAAAGACAGTAAAAAAAAAATGACCTACAATTTCCAGTTAAAATGACTGTAAATGTAATGGGAGTCTTTTTGACTGTTTTTACAATTGTTTTTACTGTTAAATTTGTTGTTTTTACCGTCATATTTTTTTGAGTGCATATAAAAAAATCTGAAAACTTAAGCTATTTACTTGAATAAAGTTTATTTTTATAAAAAAAAAAAACTTAAATATTTGATGCCGAAGTTCGGCGAACGTTGCAAACAAATATAAATAAAATAAGGGTAAATGAAACACAAAATCGTGAATCAAGAAATCCACTCCAATTTTCGATAAAAATATGAAAAAAAATTTATGGATTCAGCTTTAGTTTACCGACAATTATTCATAAATGATTTTTGTTATATAAAATATCAAAACAAATGCATTTTTTATAAATCTGTGGAATTTTGACAAAACAACCTAACTCGAAATTGGCAAGTTTTCAGGAGGGCTAAAAAACTACTTTGATGCTTCTCAATTTTTTTTGTGTAGGAGTTTGAACACATGTAAAAGTTTTTTATTATACATGAATACTACACGAATATTTTCCAGTCACTTTTTTTGTTCTAAGGTCTATAGTTTTTAATAAAATTGAAATAAGATGTTTTTGTCATATATTTTTTATTTAAGAAATTCAGTTCTTTCCATAGGAAAAGTAACTTATTTGTCAAACTTTTTTTGCCGTTTAACCAGTATCTTATTTCGACTTTAGATGGTTTGTGATGAAAAACACCTTTTTCTTACGTTGACATAAGTTTTTTTATGAAAAGTATTTGTAAAAGTTTTTGTTATTGCAGATGCTTGAAGCTTTTAACCTATTTGAGATAAGTTGTTTGTTGTCAAATGCAATTTGGAACAAAACATCGAGATAGGTTGATTTCCGATTCTATATCTCTGCAACTAAAAGTCATAGAGATATGACGATTACACCAAAGAAGCGTATTTAAATTTAGTTATGATTAAAATTCTGGAAAATTGTCTTAATTCGAGTTAGGTTGTTTTGTCAAAAGTCCACAGAAATACATACCTACAAATAGTAATAATATTATTCATGAGGGTATGAGCAATCTTTGTAAATTAAGAAATCACTTCGTGAATAGAAAACGTCCTTATTTTAAACACTGGAGTATCCTGCACCCAAATCATTTTCCATGTTAACACTTGCTTGCGTCTGTTGTTGAAAAATTGCAAAAATGACTGTTTAATTTGTTCAATATAAAATTATCATACTTCAATTTAGAAAAAGCGCGTTGGTACTTTCATTAGTACTATACAAGCAAAAAAAACAGTCGATAAACTAACTTCGTAAAAAGTTATGTTTACTATCTGTTGGCTTTTGGACAAAACAACATAACTCGAAACTGACAAATAAAAAAATTAATCTTTTCTTACATTTATAGAGATAGCGAACCGACGAATAGCCAAAAAAGCATATTCGAATTCTATATTTTCGACTAAAATCATGCAAAACTGTCTAATTTTGACATTGATTGTTTTGCTAAAAGTACTTAGATATTACTCTTATAATTCCTCTTCCAATGGTAGAGTATTTGGTAAATTTGTTTGTAAAATCTCAGTACCAATATCAAAGTTATAACAACAATTTCTTAATTTAATTAAGTCTTTAGCTTATATCAGAGCTGAGCACGTAGATACCGCCAAACGATTTCGACATCTAGTTTTTATCAAGTTTTATTCAGAAAATATTCTCTTCACATTTGCAGAAATCTCAATTGATAAAATTCAATGTACAATTCAAAATCTTTTCTCCTAGTTAATTTTTTAATACATCCTACAATAATCCTATATGTCTCAGTGAAGTATTCTGTGAAATGCTACAGCCAGTTTACATACTAATTAAACAAAAAATTGCGAAAGGACTTTTTCGAGGCGAAAGTACTTCAGTACTTTTGTAAAGTCAATAGTACCAAAAAAAGTACTATTCCACTACAAATATCATCCCTGTTTAGAATATATGATGTATAATACATTTTTTTTCAAGGACTTTTTACCATGAGAGAAAATCAACACTTAATGACCTTAGACCTTCCATATAATCCTAAGTAATAAAATTTTTAAAATGTTTTTTTTTTTCTAAATTTTCCGAGGAAAAATGGAAAAATTATGCATTTTGATCATTAAATAATATAGTAATTCGCTGTCAATAGATCCCATTTATTGGGTTCTTTGTTTAACTAACCTATATTTTCTGGGAAAAAATTATGTATATTTTGTACAGTAAAAACTAGATAACTGGGATCTCCAACGGACTAAAGTTTTTACCACGTTTGAAGAGGTTCTCATTTACACGGTTTGGAAGAAACTCAAATAAAATGTAAATCACCATTCACAGTAGACCAATTATATAGTATATAGGAAAAACTAAAAATGAGAAGAATATTTCTCCCAGGGGCTTAAAAGTTTCCTATTGGTTTATCAAGCATAAAAATTTTGGTCCTGATCGGAAAATATTTGCCGTGCTCCAGGACGTTGAAGGTCGAAAAAACGCTATTTCTATGAAAATATGTGGCGTTAATCGAAAGAATTAGACCCACCTTTGAAACTGTTCGACATAGTTCGACAAATTTTGGTTGAAGGGGGCATGGCATCGTCCATTTTTTGATGGATGCAACTAACTCAAGCATTGTTCCTATACATACCAAATCTCATTTACTTATGCCAAATAGTTTCAAAGATAGGACTGATTCTTTTTCAAATAAATAGCATTTTTCCGACCTTCAACGGCCTGGGGGCACGGTCAAATATTTTTCAATCATGACCAAAATTTGTATGCTTGATACTTACACCAATAGCACCTGGGAGCAAGATTTTTCTCATTTTTATTTTTTGCGATAGGTCTAATTCACAGTCTACTAAAATCAATGATTCTATGAAATTTTATTAAAAAAACCCTTTCACCGCCTACCTAGATTGATAAAACGTGCATATACAAATTCAAAATAACAGACATAAATATTTTTTCTATTTTATAGAGGATATTTCTAAATGGTCCCAGTTAAAGAGAAAAAACCCCATGTTATAGAGGCGAATGCACAAAAGCTTAAAATCATATTCCAGATATAGCGGTATTTTGATGCAAAAGCGCTGAGATCTTGAAATGAGTTTCACTATTAGAGGTTTCCCATTTATACAGGTTCAGTTTAACTTGGTTTCACTGTATATTTTATTTGTGTGTTGATTGGAAATTAACCCTGTAGGACCGGCAGCAACAATTGTCGCAATAGTCCCATCTTTGATCTAGAACTAGGATAAGTCCACTGAAATTGTCAATTGCAATAAATAGTTTGGTTATTTGTGTTGAAAATGGTCTAAGTGTATTGTATAATCTATCATTAATAAGTATCAAAAGTGGTCCAATTGTGTATCGATTGTGCCAGTGAAATCATAACGTTACTGACTAAGTACGTAATGTTTGGCAGTTCGTAATCTATGATGAACAGCAATCGGTAGTGGATCGGTCTAATGACTTGCGTTGCTTGCAGAGACTAGGGTTCGAAACTTCCACTCGGTAATTTTCCATTCCAATTTTTCAATTTCTATTAACAAAACACAATTCATCTAAAGAGTCTTCGGAGCGGAAATTGAAACACGTGTCAACATAGCCGAGTTATAAAATAATAATAAAAAACAATCATTAAAAAAAAAAAATTCCATTCGCACTGGGACTTGAACCCCGAAAACACATTGCTTAAAAATTCTTATCTCTTGGCTATAGAATCTTTTGACGTTTTTGTTTGGTTTTGGATTGATCGTATTGTGGTCTATTAAAAATGCGAAAGGGAACAATTGGTCTTTTTCTGGTCTCAATGTAATGTAAATATACGAACACAATCGGTTACGTAAATCGACCTTTGCATGTGATGGGACCAGAATTTGAACTATTTGGTCGCCCCCATGGGATAGTTTACAAACTAGTTTTGCAATAGTCTATGATTCTTCAGGCAAGTTATATACTAAAAAGGAGTTAAAAACAACAAGAAACTTTTTGATTCAAATAAATCTTTTGATGATAAGGCGTATATTAATATTTATAGTAAAAATCGTTTAATTTTATCTTCAATTTAGTCATTCTAGAAGAACTACTTGAAAATATGTAACGAATAATAGCACTAATTTACAAACGGAAATTCAACAACACTAACTCAAAACCGTGCATTGTTGTATAGATACGGAACAAACAATATACTTTTAGAAGTGCGAAACACTTGTCATTAATAGTCTATTGTCAATGTTGTTGTTGTAATATAGGTATATCATTAACACCCGCCGGTGTTTACATTTGACTCTTATAACTCCCATTCAACCATGCCTCATCGAGTTTTTAAGGGGTGCTGGCTGCTACCAAAGCAAAAAAAGAAGAATGAAACGTCTATTCATCACACTTTTGTTTGTCTTACAATGCGACATCAATGATAAGTTTTATTTTTTCATAATAAAAAATATTGTTGCTTTTGTTGTAAAGCTTTTTTCTGAGACTGAATTAGCATGACATAGTGTATGGTTAATTTCTTAAGACCCTTTAGGCTAAAATTGACTTATAGCAATAAGCAGGCGTGACTTTAACACAAGTTTCGTTAATACGCTGCGAAGATTTGCTTTAATGATTTTAAGTTATTTTTTTTTTTTTTTTACAATTCAACCAATGCTTCCTCTTCTTTTATCTGTTATTAATTATTTGTATATGTTATTTAATTTTTTTTCTAAATATTTTTTATCTATTTTTTTGTGTTTTGTTTGTTTACTGATTGCCAGCGACACAAACTTGCGGGGTTTTCTTGACAAGATACGATACGACGAAGCAACAATCCAACCAACAACCAGCAACAACTCTCTGTTTTGAGATATAGCAAAGAGGTTGGTGTTGACGTTGGGCTTGAAGCTAAAAAAAAAAAGAAACGTTGGTGGTAGCAAATACAAATACAACAACAAAAAAGACAAAAAAACCACTAAGATATATCTATACGAAATGAATGAGTTTTTGAGTTCAACTCAATGTGAATTTAGCTCAAAAGCAACCTCTTAAGGTTTAGTCGATATTAAGCACGTACGTTGTGCAGATCGTTTTCGATAGAGTGCACAGTTTGTGATAAAAAAAAGTCAACTTCATAATTGCATGGTCCGTTTTTGCTTAGAAAAATGCGCCGCCGAGGTTATGTTGCTTAAATATTGATTTAAGCATTTAACATAAAGTTAAATATAAAGCAATGGCAAAAAACTATAATGTTGAAAATGTGTCTCAAGCTGGAATTCGAAAAACATAACAAATTCCAATAAAAAGTGCTTATATTCCTTAAACTGTGCTAAATTCCTTCTTTTGAATAAAAAAATGTTTTATGAAATCTAAAAAAATACCCACCAACATGAAATTCCCACAATGTTGTGCCTTACGCTAAAAGTGACTCAATTTTTGTCTATCTCTATCGATTAATCGTTCGTTCGGTTTCTTTTTGTTTTTGTTTTTCCTCTTCACCACATGCTTGAATTTCCATTTCCTATTAATTAAAAGTTTATCAACCTTTACAATCAGAGAATAATAATAATAAAAAAAAATCAATTCAAATTTAAGTAATTAAAAAAGTATGTCTTCGGATCAAAGTGATTACGAACCAGTTTATCCAAAAGAATATGCGGAAAGAATTAGAGGTCTGACGCCGAAGGAGCAGGATGCCGTTAAAAAGTTTTGGCGGTAAATATCTATGTAACTATATCAAAAATTTATAAATTGCACTGATTTGACACTAGCCCGGGTCGATTTTGTATAAATAAAAAAAAACAAACATCATTCCGATACCCACTCAAAAGTTAGAAGGACAAGTAAAAACAATATCTGCATTATTTGTTTCATTTGGAGAAAAACCAATGAAGCACTTTTGATTCTACTAAAGGCCTATTTTGGCTAAAAAAAAATGTTTTTTTGGTCATAACTTTTTTTTTCATTAGAAAATGGATACCCATTTTCTAATGTTTAAAAATAAGGACTATGCTCTTACAAAAATTTTTGCATATAATTTTTTTTTTTTTTTTTGGGGATAAGATAATATTCGGTTCCAAAAATCGATTTTTTTTAAGTTTTTCAATAACGAGGTGGGAAAAAAATAATTTCTGAGAATTTTGGAATCATTTCTGGGACATATATGAACTCCATGGAGAAAAAAAATATTTAAACAGCGCATTACATGATTCTTGAGTTAAAAAAAGTGCGTATAATCCTGAATCAGCGCTACTGGTTCTGGATCATTTTGGTTGATAAACATTCATATCTTATAACATATCAAGATTTTTTACAAGCCTTGTACAAACTCCTTCTGAGAACGAAATCTGTGCAAGGTGGGTCAAATCAGTTTTTTTTTGTGATTTATATGACTTTTACTGATCGCAGAATTTTGAAACTCAATCAAAAACACGTTCTTTTGAGAAACTTTTAGGTAAGAATATCTCAAAAAGCATACGTGATAGAACAATTTTGAGACTGTATTATTTTAGTTTAATTTTTTTGATTTTTTTTTTTTTCAAATGCACCGTTTTTCGACCTCATTTACAAAAACGATCAGCTAGTATTTCATGCGGAACAAACTTTAAAACTATGAAATAGCTGGAAGAAGATGCCCCGAACCGTTTCAGTATGTATTTTCATGAAACTTCTTTTTAATTGAGCATAGGTACTTCTTCAACATTTTTCGACTTCTTCAACATTTTACGACTTCTCCAAAATTTTTCGACTTTTACAGCATTTTACGACTTCTAAAACATTTTTCGACTTCTCCAACATTTTCTGACTTCTTCAAAATTTTTCGATTTCTTCAACATTTTTCGATTTCTTAAAAATTTTTTGAACCCTCCAACATTTTTCGACGTCCAAAACATTTTTTGACCTCTACAACATTTGTTGACTTCTCCAACATTTTTTGACTTCATCAACATTTTCTAACTTCTTCAACATTTTTCGGCTTCTTCAACATTTTGCGACATCTCCAACATTTTTCGACCTCTCCAACATTTTTCGACTTCTCCAAAATTTTTTTTGACTTCTTCAACATTTTTCGACTTCTTCAACATTTTACGACTTCTTCGACATTTTTCGACTTTTACAACATTTTACGTCTTCTAAAACATTTTTCGACTTCTCCAACATTTTCTGACTTCTTCAACATTTTTCGACTTCTCCAACATTTTTCGATTACTTCAACATTTTTCGACTTCCCCAACATTTTCTGACTTCTTCAACACTTTTCTACTCATCCAAAATTTTTTGACTTCCTCAACATTTTTCGACTTCAGTCATGAGTTTAGTACACAGCAAATAGTTAAGGTGTAAAATTCAAACCAAATTGGAATGAATACAAATCCACACCAAATTTGATATGAAATCTATGCTACAACTTGGTATATAAACTGTTAATACTTTTTCGTATAAAATTTATACAAATAAAGTATTAATACAATTTACACTATTTTGGTTTAAATTTAATAGTATTACCATACAAAAAACTTTTATCATATTTTTGTATAAATTTTATATAGAAGTTCTTATGAAAGTATTTAAACTATTTTACAACTTGGTATACAAACTGTTTATACTTTTCCGTATAAAATTTATACAAATAAAGTATCAATACAATTTACCCTATTTTGGTTTAAATTTAATATTGCAACTAGTATTACCATACAAAAAAGGTTTATACTATTTTTGTATAAATTTTATATAGAAGTTCATATGAAAGTATTTTAAACTATTTTACAACTTGGTATACAAACTGTTTATACTTTTTCGTATAAAATTTATACAAATAAAGTATTAATTCAATTAACACTATTTTGGTTTAAATTTAATAGTGTTACCATACAAAAAACCTTTATACTATTTTTGTATAAATTTTGTATAGAAGTTCATATTAAAGTATTTTAAACTATTTTATATAAAATTCATATTGTGCTGTATAAATCAATTTATATAATTTTTGAATTAAATATTTCGGAATTAAAAAATTATATTGATACTTACACAGTATAAATTCCATAATAAAGATTATGAAAAATGCTTAATGAAAATTGTATTTATGGTGCTCTACTTCAAAACTTAAAATTGATTTGGCTATAACTCCGTAATAGTACTTTTTGCTGTGATAAAATTTGGTAGGAAGATTTGTGTGATTGCGATTTATCTATTTCTGCCAAAAATCGATAGTCCAAAACAGAGTGAAACGTTTTTGGCTGTTAAGACTCCATGTGTATGGGACCTTTTTTTTAACGTAAGAGTCTTCATGATTTTTTGACTTTCGCATACAATAATGGTTTCAATTGCTTAGTTTTTTATTTTTATTTTGATGAGCATATATTTTTAATACAAAAATAAACCAAATAAGTATATAAATAAAGTCATAAATAAATTACAAAAAACATTGGACTAATTTAAAGAAAAAATATTAGAAGTACTTAAACAGATTACTGTCAAAATTAAAAAGTACTAATTTTGTAACAAAATAAACATTAAATGGCGCCATATAAATCAAAAAAGATTTCAAAACAAAAAACAGAAAAAAAAGAAGACAAACACCAAAAACGCATCAAAATATGAAGAGATCTTGTAAATTAGAACAAGACGTCAAGGAACGAAAACATGATTTATAATGAACGCATGTTTTAAGACAAAACAACAACATTAACAACAACAACAATAACAACAACAACATTAACAAAATCTATACAGTATATTTAAATAAAATCAGAGCACGTTCCCGAAATTCTTATGAAAAAAAAAAAAAAAAAATAAAAATGTTACACTGCAACCATGAAATTATTACAAAATCCACTTTGAAATAGAAATCTAAATATTTGAAAAGTTCACAAATGAGGTAAGATTTTTCGTAGAGATTTGTGATTTTTTTTTAATTTCATGTGGACTTTCCACAAAAGTATGCAGGGGGAGGCTACATAAATGTTATATAGAAATGCAACAACAGCGAAAAAAGAAAAAGGGGGAAACGAATTGTGTTGACACGGTTTTTGGAGTGTGAAAATAACCCAAGTTGAAAAATATAGGGGAAAAGCTGGACAAAAATAAACTGTTGCCGGA
The DNA here is from genome assembly GCA_951812925.1 of Calliopum simillimum. Taxonomy (NCBI): domain Eukaryota; kingdom Metazoa; phylum Arthropoda; class Insecta; order Diptera; family Lauxaniidae; genus Calliopum; species Calliopum simillimum. The sequence continues at coordinate 7,589,843 of OX638370.1, forward strand.
ACAAGTGTTTTTTTTCTTCTAGTTAATGAAGGAAACTTTCTTTCATGTCAACAAATTTTTGACATACAAATGCAATAGAAATGTGGAAAATTGATTTTCTTTCTTGTTTCATGTTGTTTGAAAAACAATTTTCGGTAAACGATAAAAATGTTATTGTAAAATAACATAAATTATGTTTGTGCGCCTAAAAATATGCACAGTTAATTTATATGCCATAATTTTTATTTGGATAGAAAAAAGAACAGAATTATTTTCATTTTGATTTTGAGTCATTGCGATCTTTTCTCACATTTGACTGGGCATCATCAGCATCATCGTCATCATCATCTACATTGCTGACATCCCTTGACTCAACAAGTCATAAATCATTGCAGCTGCAGCGTAACGGTAGCAAATTGTATGGAAAGATTATATTTTTTTGGTGAACATTCATATTTTTGTTTCGGTTTTCCATATTTTTTAAAAAATCATATAAATATTTTCTAAAAATGTCTTCCTATAAGTGTTTGTATGTTTGTGCTTTACTTCCATGTTCTGTTTCAAATCTCATCCAATTAATTAGGAAAATTTTTCTACATTGCGCAGCACCATTGGCATTTCCATCCACTTTCTTTTTCAGCATTTTTATTTATTTTTCGTGCATATGTTTTTTCCTTTTTTTTGTGTGCTTTTCCTACACTAATTAATTTTTTTCATATATTTTTATTTTGATTTTCCCCACTTGAAAATTAATGAGTTTTCTAATTTTTTTTGTCTTTTTCATTTTTCAGGTCGGTTGTAATGCGTACGCGTGCATTTTCCGAGGAAAATGGTAAGTTTTGGAATAATGTTAATGATGCAATATGTAAAAAATGGCATCTGCTTAAAGAAAAAGATTAATTGTGTTCTGACAGAGTTTCAATTCTTTTGAGAAAAATTTTCCCACATCAAGTTCGTTTTTCATTTGGTTTTCAAAATATCGAAAGGATAGTTTCAAAAAACGCTGAGTGGCTTTGGGAAAAATTAACTAGTTTTCGGAATATACTATACATTAAAATAAATAAGCATATCCATGGTATCGAACGTGACCATGTCGAACACATTTAAAGTAAAGCAAAAGGCAAATTAAAACGGATTTTTATTCTGGCAACAAGCTTAATTTATAGCTCTTAATTAGCCCTGTAATTGGTACTAAGAATAACTTTGGATAATTTTTCGTTTTAAAAACCAAGGCGCCCGAACGGGACAATAACAGAAGTGGTTTTCGCGGCCAACAATTTAAACGCCGGTTTCAGTTAAACCTGCGGCAATTTTTCAATATGACGAGTTTTGGAATGTTGTGCATTGTGCCAGTTGTCTATTAAGAATCTTTTTGATTTTACCCAGAAACGATTTATTTGTTTTTAATTTAATTTTGAACATGGTTGCACTGTACTTGTCGCATGGGAAATTTTTTTCTACCATACAAGTTTTAAATTTTGACGTGGCATCACCAATTTTCCTAAGGACTTCGTTTGTCCCAATCTTTTATACATATGAGTCAATTAGTAATGAATTTTTTTAAGGGCGTGGTATCGCCCATTTTTCAAGTGAACATTATTTATCCTGGCGCTCTGTACACATTTACATATTCTTTTACTTCAATTTCTTATTCTTACGATACTTCTTCGTCTATTTATTTTTTTACGTCTACTTCTACTTCTTCTTCTACTTCTACTTCTACTTCTACTTCTACTTTTACTTCTACTTCTACTTTTACTTTTACTTTTACTTTTACTTTTACTTTTACTTTTACTTTTACTTCTACTTCTACTTCTACTTCTACTTCTACTTCTACTTCTACTTCTACTTCTACTTCTACTTCTACTTCTACTTCTACTTCTAATTCTACTTCTACTTCTACTTCTACTTCTACTTCTACTTCTACTTCTACTTCTACTTCTACTTCTACTTCTACTTCTACTTCTACTTCTACTTCTACTTCTACTTCTACTTCTACTTCTACTTCTACTTCTACTTCTACTTCTACTTCTACTTCTACTTCTACTTCTACTTCTACTTCTACTTCTACTTCTACTTCTTCTACTTCTACTTCTACTTCTACTTCTACTTCTACTTCAACTTCTACTTCTACTTCTACCTCTACCTCTACCTCTACCTCTACTTCTACTTCTACTTCTAATTCTACTTCTACTTCTACTTCTACTTCTACTTCTACTTCTACTTCTACTTCTACTTCTACATCTACTTCTACTTCTACTTCTACTTCTACTTCTACTTCTACTTCTTCTACTTCTACTTCTACTTCTACTTCTACTTCTACTTCTACTTCTACTTCTACTTCTACTTCTACTTCTACTTCTTCTACTTCTACTTCTACTTCTACTTCTACTTCTACTTCTACTTCTACTTCTACATCTACTTCTACTTCTACTTCTACTTCTACTTCTACTTCTACTTCTACTTCTACTTCTACTTCTACTTCTACTTCTACTTCTACTTCTACTTCTACTTCTACTTCTACTTCTACTTCTACTTCTACTTCTACTTCTACTTCTACTTCTTCTACTTATACTTCTACTTCTACTTCTACTTCTACTTCTACTTCTACTTCTACTTCTACATCTACTTCTACTTCTACTTCTACTTCTACTTCTACTTCTACTTCTACTTCTACTTCTACTTCTACTTCTACTTCTACTTCTACTTCTACTTCTACTTCTACTTCTACTTCTACCTCTACCTCTACTTCTACTTCTACTTCTACTTCTACTTCTACTTCTAATTCTACTTCTACTTCTACTTCTACTTCTACTTCTACTTCTACTTCTACTTCTACTTCTACTTCTACTTCTACTTCTTCTACTTCTACTTCTACTTCTACTTCTACTTCTACTTCTACTTCTACTTCTACATCTACTTCTACTTCTACTTCTACTTCTACTTCTACTTCTACTTCTACTTCTACTTCTACTTCTACTTCTACTTCTACTTCTACTCTACTTCTTCTACTTCTACTTCTACTTCTACTTCTACTTCTACTTCTACTTCTACTTCTACTTCTACTTCTACTTCTACATCTACTTCTACTTCTACTTCTACTTCTACTTCTACTTCTACTTCTACTTCTACTTCTACTTCTTCTACTTCTACTTCTACTTCTACTTCTACTTCTACTTCTACTTCTACTTCTACTTCTACTTCTACTTCTTCTACTTCTACTTCTACTTCTACTTCTACTTCTACTTCTACTTCTACTTCTACTTCTACTTCTACTTCTACTTCTACTTCTACTTCTACTTCTACTTCTACTTCTACTTCTACTTCTACTTCTACTTCTACTTCTACTTCTACTTCTTCTACTTCTACTTCTACTTCTACTTCTACTTCTACTTCTACTTCTACTTCTACTTCTACTTCTACTTCTACTTCTACTTCTACTTCTACTTCTACTTCTACTTCTACTTCTACTTCTACTTCTACTTCTACTTCTACTTCTACTTCTACTTCTACTTCTACTTCTACTTCTACTTCTACTTCTACTTCTACTTCTACTTCTAATTCTACTTCTACTTCTACTTCTACTTCTACTTCTACTTCTTCTACTTCTACTTCTACTTCTACTTCTACTTCTACTTCTACTTCTACTTCTACTTCTACATCTACTTCTACTTCTACTTCTACTTCTACTTCTACTTCTACTTCTACTTCTACTTCTACTTCTACTTCTACTTCTACTTCTTCTACTTCTTCTACTTCTACTTCTACTTCTACTTCTACTTCTACTTCTACTTCTACTTCTACTTCTACTTCTACATCTACTTCTACTTCTACTTCTACTTCTACTTCTACTTCTACTTCTTCTACTTCTACTTCTACTTCTACTTCTACTTCTACTTCTACTTCTTCTACTTCTACTTCTACTTCTACTTCTACTTCTACTTCTACTTCTACTTCTACTTCTACTTCTACTTCTACTTCTACTTCTACTTCTACTTCTTCTACTTCTACTTCTACTTCTACTTCTACTTCTACTTCTACTTCTACTTATACTTCTACTTCTACTTCTACTTCTACTTCTACTTCTACTTCTACTTCTACATCTACTTCTACTTCTACTTCTACTTCTACTTCTACTTCTACTTCTACTTCTACTTCTACTTCTACTTCTACTTCTACTTCTACTTCTACTTCTACTTCTACTTCTACTTCTACTTCTACTTCTACTTCTACTACTTCTACTTCTACTTCTACTTCTACTTCTACTTCTACTTCTACTTCTACTTCTACTTCTACTTCTACTTCTACTTCTACTTCTACTTCTACTTCTACCTCTACCTCTACTTCTACTTCTACTTCTACTTCTACTTCTACTTCTACTTCTACTTCTACTTCTACTTCTACTTCTACTTCTACTTCTACTTCTACTTCTACTTCTACTTCTACTTCTACTTCTACTTCTACTTCTACTTCTACTTCTACTTCTACTTCTACTTCTAATTCTACTTCTACTTCTACTTCTACTTCTACTTCTACTTCTACTTCTACTTCTACTTCTACTTCTACTTCTACTCTACTTCTTCTACTTCTACTTCTACTTCTACTTCTACTTCTACTTCTACTTCTACTTCTACTTCTACTTCTACTTCTACATCTACTTCTACTTCTACTTCTACTTCTACTTCTACTTCTACTTCTACTTCTACTTCTACATCTACTTCTACTTCTACTTCTACTTCTACTTCTACTTCTACTTCTACTTCTACTTCTACTTCTACTTCTACTTCTACTTCTACTTCTACTTCTACTTCTACTTCTACTTCTACTTCTACTTCTACTTCTACTTCTACTTCTACTTCTACTTCTACTTCTACTTCTACTTCTACTTCTACTTCTACTTCTACTTCTACTTCTACTTCTACATCTACTTCTACTTCTACTTCTACTTCTACTTCTACTTCTACTTCTACTTCTACTTCTACTTCTACTTCTACTTCTACTTCTACTTCTACTCTACTTCTTCTACTTCTACTTCTACTTCTACTTCTACTTCTACTTCTACTTCTACTTCTACTTCTACTTCTACATCTACTTCTACTTCTACTTCTACTTCTACTTCTACTTCTACTTCTACTTCTACTTCTACTTCTTCTACTTCTACTTCTACTTCTACTTCTACTTCTACTTCTACTTCTACTTCTACTTCTACTTCTACTTCTACTTCTTCTACTTCTACTTCTACTTCTACTTCTACTTCTACTTCTACTTCTACTTCTACTTCTACTTCTACTTCTACTTCTACTTCAACTTCTACTTCTACTTCTACTTCTACTTCTACTTCTACTTCTACTTCTACTTCTACTTCTTCTACTTCTACTTCTACTTCTACTTCTACTTCTACTTCTACTTCTACTTCTACTTCTACTTCTACTTCTACTTCTACTTCTACTTCTACTTCTACTTCTACTTCTACTTCTACTTCTACTTCTACTTCTACTTCTACTTCTACTTCTACTTCTACTTCTACTTCTACTTCTACTTCTACTTCTACTTCTACTTCTACTTCTACTTCTACTTCTACTTCTACTTCTAATTCTACTTCTACTTCTACTTCTACTTCTACTTCTTCTACTTCTACTTCTACTTCTACTTCTACTTCTACTTCTACTTCTACTTCTACTTCTACATCTACTTCTACTTCTACTTCTACTTCTACTTCTACTTCTACTTCTACTTCTACTTCTACTTCTACTTCTACTTCTACTTCTTCTACTTCTTCTACTTCTACTTCTACTTCTACTTCTACTTCTACTTCTACTTCTACTTCTACTTCTACATCTACTTCTACTTCTACTTCTACTTCTACTTCTACTTCTACTTCTTCTACTTCTACTTCTACTTCTACTTCTACTTCTACTTCTACTTCTTCTACTTCTACTTCTACTTCTACTTCTACTTCTACTTCTACTTCTACTTCTACTTCTACTTCTACTTCTACTTCTACTTCTACTTCTACTTCTACTTCTACTTCTACTTCTACTTCTACTTCTTCTACTTCTACTTCTACTTCTACTTCTACTTCTACTTCTACTTCTACTTATACTTCTACTTCTACTTCTACTTCTACTTCTACTTCTACTTCTACATCTACTTCTACTTCTACTTCTACTTCTACTTCTACTTCTACTTCTACTTCTACTTCTACTTCTACTTCTACTTCTACTTCTACTTCTACTTCTACTTCTACTTCTACTTCTACTACTTCTACTTCTACTTCTACTTCTACTTCTACTTCTACTTCTACTTCTACTTCTACTTCTACTTCTACTTCTACTTCTACTTCTACTTCTACTTCTACCTCTACCTCTACTTCTACTTCTACTTCTACTTCTACTTCTACTTCTACTTCTACTTCTACTTCTACTTCTACTTCTACTTCTACTTCTACTTCTACTTCTACTTCTACTTCTACTTCTACTTCTACTTCTACTTCTACTTCTACTTCTACTTCTACTTCTACTTCTACTTCTACTTCTACTTCTACTTCTACTTCTACTTCTAATTCTACTTCTACTTCTACTTCTACTTCTACTTCTACTTCTACTTCTACTTCTACTTCTACTTCTACTTCTACTTCTACTTCTACTTCTACTTCTACTTCTTCTACTTCTACTTCTACTTCTACTTCTACTTCTACTTCTACTTCTACTTCTACTTCTACCTCTACCTCTACCTCTACCTCTACTTCTACTTCTACTTCTACTTCTAATTCTACTTCTACTTCTACTTCTACTTCTACTTCTACTTCTACTTCTACTTCTACTTCTTCTACTTCTACTTCTACTTCTACTTCTACTTCTACTTCTACTTCTACTTCTACTTCTACTTCTACTTCTACATCTACTTCTACTTCTACTTCTACTTCTACTTCTACTTCTACTTCTACTTCTACTTCTACTTCTACTTCTACTTCTACTTCTACTTCTACTTCTACTTCTACTTCTACTTCTACTTCTACTTCTACTTCTACTTCTACTTCTACTTCTACTTCTACTTCTACTTCTACTTCTACTTCTACTTCTACTTCTACTTCTACTTCTACTTCTACTTCTACTTCTACTTCTACTTCTACTTCTACTTCTACTTCTAATTCTACTTCTACTTCTACTTCTACCTCTACTTCTACTTCTACTTCTACTTCTACTGCTGAACTGTTCGTGACTTCTATGTAATATTTTTCGGTCTTTGTTTGGCGCTCTGGTCACATTGTTAGCCTTTTATTGAATGGATTGATGTGGTATGTAGTGCCATGGTTCTGTGTAATAATAAAACAAAGTTATTTTTTTAGATTCTCAAATCTAGACTTAAGAATCATCTTAATGCACAAATATGAATCTCATAAGAGAAAACTATCACCATTGTAAAATTTTATATCCAATGGAAAATTGTGTCAACATTTTTATATGGATGTTATGAATACAAAAAAATATTTTTTATTTGGGGATTTTTTTAAAACTTTCTCTGCACAATACAAATTTGGTTAGATTCATAAGAAATATATGAGAAAAATTTTATATTTAAAAGATATTTGATATTTACTTAAATCCACCGAAAAATACTTCTTTTCGCCTACAACTTTGTCTATAAGACAAGAGCAAAACATTGAGACATTGTCACCACGCAAATATAATAAAAGTTTAAAGTCAAAAATAATAGTTAATTAACAAAATAATAGATAAAAACCAAATCAAACTTGTAATAAAAAAAATCAAGTAAAATTTTTACAGCCAAAATGAATATTAACATGTTGTATCTACGAATATTTTCTGTGTGTGGGCCGCTTTTATTGGCGAAACGCCTTAACAAATCGCATATCCTCTGTATTCGCGCTTGTCACAATTGCAAACTCATCAATTTGGCTATTAGAGACACAAAATGCATTTTCCCGCCAACTCTGACAAATAACTTAATTTTAAAATGACAACTTTATCTATGAGTGTGACGTACATGTATGCGTACATCAGTGAATATATGAAAATTGTTAAAACTTTGTTGCCAACATAAAGGCGTTCACCTAATAAGTATGGGGTTTTTAAAAAGTGGATTAGCAAATTAGTCAATACTCAAATTAAAGTGCTAGCGACTTTTCAGCACATTATCGATACTTTTTCTTTGATAAATGAATTGATATTTAAACAACATCTTGATATGGTACGCAAATTTCAATGATACCTACCAATTTATGCGTAAATATTATTGGAGTTGATTTTAAATCTAATTTAATTTTTGGTGTAAAAACTTTGCATATCATATTTGCTGGTGACGGCCGAAAAAGCATTGCGATGGATCTTTTTCAAACGACAGAAATTTTTTTCTATCGTCTTAAGTCTACACCATAGGTTCTCAAAATAGAAGTAGCATATACCTTAGAGATCTTCTATAAGGGAGGAGAAAGCTTGAGGGTCTCACATTTCTAAACCTTTGCCTTAGGTTTTTAGGAAGTTTCCCAAACAATACTGATTTCTTCTATGTGGTACATATCAATTGTGACGAGTATCAAATTGTCATGTCTTTTTGTTGTCATTAGTGTTTTAAATTTAAATTGATTTCGATATTCGATTTCATGGTTTATTTTTTATCATTGCGCGTAGAACTTAGTCCCCCACATAATTTCAAAAAAATTGCATTTGCCACTTTTTCTCTATAGTTCATTGATTTATAAAACTTGAAGTTGTTACTACGTCTTTGAAGATGCGTGTGGGTTGCAAAAACAACAACAAAAATTATAACTACATCAAATTGCAACAATCATAGACTCAAAATGTCACTCCACTTAAATTTGTTGTAGACGCTTTTGTTTCTGTAACTTATTACACCGTCATACAAAAAATAAGTAACTTTTGAAATTGACATATACGAAATGTTAAATATCTCATGAGAGTTTTTCATGTGACTATACATGAAATTTGAGAGCGCATTATGTGAAATAAACAAAGCACTGAACTACCTGATCCGATATAATACACACCACATAATTGCATAATCCACCACAGCAGAAATTCATGTGGTGAAATATTGAGAAAAGTTGAAAATCTCACGCTAAGTGAAAGCAAATAAGAGATCTGCCGAAATTACAAGCAAATGGCTCAAGTACAAACACTAGAATATGCTATACGCTATTACTACAATAGAATCAACAAGAAAATTCCACCCAACGAAAGCAGTATGAAAAATGAAAATAATTTTTGTTTTTCTATACATATTTATTCTAAATTTCGTTACAATACGCTTAGCCATATTTTGAGTACAACAAAAACAATTAAATTGAGTAATAATCTCCGACTTCGAATAATCAGAATTTCAGACCTTTTCGATTTTCAAATATATGCCACCCAACGAACCACATATTGGATTGGCATTATCAATCTTAATCGGTACTTCAGTTTCCTTGGCTCTAGAAAATTTGAAGCATTGCAACAGTAGCGCCAAACCGATGCGAGTTTGCATTTGGCCGAAACGCATACCAATGCAATTGCGTGGTCCATCACCAAAAGCTAACGAAGTAACCGATTCACGAGATTTCACACGTTCCGGCAAATAATGATCGGGATCAAATACATGCGGATTAGGATAAAATTCAGGATCGCGATGTACAGCTGTAGCGGGTATTATAACCATCGTACCCTTCTCGATAACATAGCCCGGTGCATCAGGAACTTGATAATCGGACTTGCAACGACGTTCCAAATGCGGCACAACCGTATAAAGGCGTAAAGTCTCTGCAGAAGAAAATATTTAGCATAATTAATGAGTTTCATAGTTTTATTTAGTTTTTTGCCATATACCTGATATCACCTGATCCATATACTGCATATCTTTCATACATTCATAGGTAAACTCTTGATTGTGCTTAGCGAGCACATCATTGATTTCTTTACGCAGTTTATCCTGTACATTCTGATGTAGCGCCAACTCGTACAATGCAAATCCGCCAGTAGTTGATGAAGTCTCAAAGCCAGCTATATAGAAAACAAAAGCCTGTGCTGCCATCTCTTCCAGTGAATAACGCATATCATCCTTAGCCCTATCACTTTTGGTCCCATTTAGCAGCTCAATTAGCGTATCCATGAAGTCATTTCGTTTTATTTGATGCTTTTCTCTGTAAGCGATAGTATCACGTACGGCGTTCATGAAGAAAGTGGTGACATCAGTTGGAAATATAGTCAATCCCAGTTTTCTTGATAAATTGGGAAAAGCAGTACCAAAACCAAATTTAAAACTTGATTCCTTAAGTTGGTCAAAAACTCGACGTCCTTTAAGACGAAACTCGGCATTTGGATCTTTCAAACTATGACAGTCGATGCCGAAAGCACATGTGCCAATCACATCTGTTGTATAGCGCGCAAAAAGCTCTTTTATCTCCACAGTCGCGCTCTCCTGCAACATTTCACCAAAAGTATCGGCAAACTCATGACCCACCTTAACTACGGTGGGGAACATAAATTTCATTTTGCCAGATGTAAATGTTGGTGAGAGTTTATGACGTAGTGGCTTCCATTTTTTGTAGTCCAAATTGAAAAGATGCGCTGAAAGTGGATCGTCTTTTTCATTATAATACGAATTGCGATCGGCAAAGTTATTGAAATCCTTTATGAGCACATTTTTCATCAAATTCACATCGGTAACAAATGCTGCTGGTTTTTGAAAGAAGAAAAATCCACAAAATGGTCCAGTTCCCTTGTATTTATTATATGTACGCTGATAAATATCTTGAAAATGATATTTCTTCAAAAGACCTTGAAAGTTACCCCATATCAAGCTTGGTTCATCATGTGGTATGCCACGATTCTTCCAGTAGTTCTTATGCCGACGTATATAATAGGTTGCTACGGTAGCAACAGCTACTAAGATGTAAAACAATGCAGTTGTTAGTTCCATTGTAAATTTAACAAATATATTGTGTTATGAGTAGAATATAGAACTTCTATTAAAATTGCATGAATTGCTTTAATTAAATGTCCAAGTTGGTTAGCTCGCCTTTTTATACTGAAATGAATTTTGCTTACTCATGAAGTTTCAGCAAAATTTATATCTAATGGATTTCATGTTATACACCCGAGAGATAATGTTGATAAAAATTCGTAAATTTAATGTATTTAAAACAACAAAAAAATTCCACTTAATAAAATTCTGCAAAAAAATCAGAGCTGGCAGAACGCCATGAAGTTTTCTCCGGAAAAACAGAAAACTGGGTTTCTTTTTAAGTTCCAGGCAGTTTTGTATTTGGTAATTCCTAATGAAATTTTCCGCTGAAAATTTGGTACTGAGTGAAGCTTAGGTGTGAGAAGGTTTGCATTAAGAGTGTGCAAAGAGCTGTTCGAGCGTAACGTCATTGTATCGAACCTAAAACAAGCAGATCAAGCGTTCGAGCAGCTCTTGTTGCATGTTGTTGCACAGGCTACTGTGAACGCAACGTTACAGCCAACACATTGGTTTGCTTGTGTCATACAAGTTGAGTGCCCTTAGTTAGATAAAATGTTAAAGTAATTTTTTGTAAACGATGTTTCTGTTGAATATTTTATTATTATTTGCCACCTGGTTATTTTCAGAAATTTTGTTAAAATCATACTTTTTGTGACTAAATTAAAATTCTTGGTTTCAAAAACGATCAGACAAAATTTTTTTGAATTGCATTTTTTAAAGTTTTTGAATTTTGAATAATAAACGAAAAATTAGGGTTGTCAGACCCAAGAGTTTTAATTTAGTCACAAAAAGTATGATTTTAACAAAATTTCAGAAAATAACCCTAGAAAAATATGATAGATTTAAAAAAAGTTAATATTAGCGTTTTTAGACTAAAATTTATTTATTTATTTTTTAAATATATGGTTTAAGCAAAATTTACAATAAAAAAAAAAAACAGGTGGCAACCCTTAAGTCTTTGTAAAACTTTAAAAAAGCTTATCTAAGAATTCCTAAGCTATAAATTTGAATTAAGTCAAAGAAGAAAGCATGGTTTAAACAAAATTTCAGAAAATAATCAGGTGGCAACCCTTAAAATATATGTTAGGTTTTTTCAAAGAACGTTTCTGAAAGTAATTTCTGTTGCATTCCTAAACAAAAAATATTTCCTTTAGCAGTTCCTCTTGGTCAATCTGTCAATCCAGCCGTGGTTGTATGTAACAAATTGGAATTGAGCGCTCGAACGATACATACTGTTCGAATGCGCGATCTGCTCGATGTGCTGATCGAACAGAAATTTCTGTTGAAATGGCTCGAACTGCGAGTTGGTTCGAGTGAACTGCGTTCTTTGCACAGCCTTAGTTTTCATGCTATACACGAAGCTCACCCAAAGTCTTTATAGTCAAAACAAAGAGTATCTAGTTATACTAGAAGGAAAACATCTATGGCGTACTATTTAAAAGCTTTAATTGATAGTTTTCTGGAACATTTGAAGGTTACCTGAATGCTTCATATTCTAAACGAAGAATGTTAATGGCGGACAATCAAAAAGTATTTAGGAAATGGAAATAACTTTCCAATGAAACATAAAATTTTTATAGTTGCTTGGCAGTAGGCGTAAAATAACGTTATTGTCCATACCTTCGAAACAATTGCAAATTTTGGGACGGTTTCTTCGGAATAGTCGTTGCAAATGAAAAAACAAAAACAGACAAAGTGACGTATGTTAGACACTTTGCTAACATTTTACATATGGTGTTTAGAAAAATTACTTATCTTTGAAGTATGATGATGAAATATTAACTTTTGATTAAATCAATTATCGTATAACCTACGCTAGTTTAAACATTAATGTAGAAAATTTCAATTTAATAATAGAGCTTTTTGACATTTTAAAAATTTTTCGAGTTTTGCTTTTAAAGCATTCACTTAATATTGTTCGTCTCTTTCAATATTTTTCCAAATTTGTTAAAGTTTCGCAATAGTAGCTATAGAATTATGTCATAATATTTTGCATTTAATAAAAAAAAAAAGAGTGAAATGATATTTTCAAGGTAATTTTTTCATAGTCGAACTTAATTGACTATAGTTTCCCACAATTGTAAACCATTTTTATCGTATTGACTCTGTTTGAAAAACAAAAACAAAAAAATTTAATTAAAATGCTTATCACCAAGTGATACCTTGCTATGCAAACTCATTGAAGATTTTATTGGTAGAATCCAGTTTGGCTATAAACTACAGCGATCGGCGCTTAAATCTTAAAAAACTCATCGAACCGAAATTTGATTTAAGCAAAACTAACAAAAAAAAAAAAAAAAAAAAAACAAAAACCCGGGTGCAACCCTGAAAGTTTTTGTAAAATTTCAGAAAAGTCTATCCCCAGTGTGCCAGACGGTTCAAATATCCGCTTTTTTATCCGTTACGGATCCGTTACTGATCCGTTGGCGGGAGAGACTCCCAAAAAAAAAAGCGATAGTTTAAAATAACCCAGTATGCCAAACGGACTCGTTTCGGATCCGTAACGGGTTCATATTTTCGTTATTTTTGTCCGTTACGGAATCCGTTACGTATCCGTTACTGATCCGTTTGCGGGAAGGATTCCTAAAAAAAAAACGAATCGTTTTTTCTACTTTTATGGATCCGTTTCGAACCTGTAACGTACATCAAAAACTAATTCAAAACGGATTCGCTTTTAATAATGTTAATGCTGCTTATAAAAAAGAAAGAAAAAAGGGTGAAGCCCTTATTTTTAATTAAAAAAAAACAAAATAACAAAAAAAAAAAAAAATTACTAGCCCGGCCGGGAGGCGAACCCATGCTCCCGGGGTTCTACTCTTTCATACACGAGACGTTAGACAACTAGGCTATTGAGCGATATAATGTTGATTTATCTGATGTAGACTTATTTGATGAAGAGTTTAAAATTTGTATATTAAACAAATTTCTGTTGTTTTTTTATAAGTATTCTGTGTTCTGTGTTATATAGTCAAATTTGGAATCAAAAACATTTCTTCAAACAGAGTTTGAAAAGTTTACAAAAAATCATACGCAATAAAATAAAAAGATAAAAAAAACAAATCAAAAATATTTTGTTTTATAATCATAAAAATTAATTAAAGCAATTCCGTTTTGAGTTCGTATTTGAAGTATTTACGGATTCGAAACGGATTTGCCCAGGTTCGAATCCTACCACAGGTGGATTTTTACCCTTTATTTTTCTTCCTTTTATTTCTTTTTATTATTTTTTAATTGTTAATAAGCGCATCAAAACGGTTTTTTTCTGTAAATATACAGCATTAACATATTTAAAAGCAAATCCGTTTTGAATTCGTTTTTACATACGTTTCGGATTCAAAACGGGCCCGCACTGCGGAATTACCCGGGTTCGAATTCTACCATAGGCGGATCGATAATTTTTTTCTTTTAATTTATTTTTTTATCTAAACGAAGCGTTTTGAGTTCGTTTTTGATGTACGTTATGGGTTCGAAATGGATCCGTTACCGCGGATTACGTTTTGTATACCTTTATGAACTCGTAACGGGTTCGAAACGGATCCTTATCCGTTTTTGTGCACATTGGGAAGGGACCAACCCCTATGTATGTAAGTCAATTCTATATAAAAAAATTTTTTCGAAGAGTAACACAGAAAAATAGTAGCTGAAATATATATGCAAAGAATTTCCCATAAGTTTTTTTTTTTTAGAAAATACGTAATATGCGAAAAGGGTAAGTAAAGTGTACTAAGAAGCGGTTAAGGACAGGACGGAGAATGACTTTTTAACACTTATATTATATGTAATTTCATAATAAAATATTAAAAATTACACAGGCCTGCAAATTCGACACTTTTTTTCCTCTCTTGATTTTTGAAGCTAATTATGGTGGTTTGGGATCTCTTTATCACGAATCTGAACTTGGTTTCTTTCCATCACGTCAGAATTTTGAGAAATTCCAGTTTTCATAACCTCAGAACTAATGGAAAATCGTGTATTTTTCACTGTTATTTTAAATTTTCTCAAAATTCGGACGTTATAGACCAATTCTGTAAACGGATTTGGGCTCAGCATCAAAAAATACGTTAAAAATCACTCTCGTAATTGTAAGAGGGGTACCCTTGTTTGTCTGTGCAGCATTTGAAAACTTATTAATTCAATCGTTTGTGCTTACGACCTCTTCAATATCACGCCTAAAATACTCAACATATTTAAACCATTCTTGCACCATATATATTTTTGGCGCTCCCCGTACAGTCAAGATAAATGTTATGCATAATATTCATCCAGATATCAAGCTTCATAATGCAGGTCAAGTATGTAGACATGCGTTTTTTTTGCTTTTGGTGTGTTTTTTTTGCATACTGAGGGCATTGTACTTTCATTCGATTACCCCCATTGTCAAGACAAATCTGTCGGAATATCAGGCGGATGTATGCTGTTAATATGGTTTCAATATACTTACTGGTATAGGCGTAGGAGCGACTCAAATAAAATTTTCAATTATTTTGAGTTTTTTTTTGTATGAGGGGTACGACACCCCCTTGTCCAATCGATCCCATATTTTTTATAAATGTGTTGGAGCACCAAAAAAACATCTGGTGCAAATATGGTTTTGATACTTTCAGTAGTATAGGCGTGGTGGTCCTGAATATACAAAAAAGGCACTTAAGTAAAACTTAAATCACTGAAAATTGTGACGTGCTGGAATTTTTTCACTATTTTTCTCGTAATCAGCACACTTAAATCTATAGAAATCGCATTTTAAAACTTAGAGAGGAAAACCCATGCAAGACTGTGTTATTTTTTTTCCAAGCAATTCGTATAGAAGCTCTGTTTTAGTAACTATCTGTTTTAATAAGTTAAAATATCAAATATTAAATTTAAACATGGTTTTGAGCCCCGGGACATATTTTTCGGAGAATCACCGATGTATAAAAGGCCAAAAATATCCAAATAACGTAATATCTCATATTGCTATGCTTGACATAAAGTAGGTATATACACAAATAAAATTACATCAAATTATTGCCAGTGAATGCATTACGCATGCAGTCATAAAGGTCTTCTGAGGTAATAAAATCTCATCTAATTATTCATTTTATTTTCTTAAAAACCAATTAAAATTATTAAAATACATAATTTTTGTCACAAAGAAATTAAAATTTTTATGAGGCGACATTCAAGAAAACATAAAAAAAAAAATGTAGAATGAAGTATGAGGAGCTTAAAAATATAGTACTTAAGACTTATATTTTTTTTTTTAAATTCCACTTGTCTTGGCGCATTCATTCATTCCGTTCACTGCTTCATGCTGAAAAAACCGCATGCAGTCTGAAGAACGTGCGTTGCATTTTTAATTAGCCGCCACTGTTGAAAGGCGTCAGCACCGATAGTGACGCTATGTTGCCGAAAGCTTTGTTTTTTCGTTTTAACGGTTTGCAGCAGCTGTTGACCATATGTGTGTGGTGTGCTGCGTACGGTTAAGTTCAGTTAATTTGGCTTTTAGCTGGCGTTTTAACCAGTTTTTATTTGAATTTTTTGTGTTTTTTTTTTTTTTGAAATTTTGATTTCTTGTAGCAATTTGCAATTTAGAGAAAAAAATCGATTTCATTCATGCACGCATGCGCCCACAGATTTAATTGGTTTGTATCGTCGTCGTCGTAGATTGTTGAGTAGTTCGTATGCATATTAATATGGAAAACATTTGTTGCTGCTGTTGTTGTTGTTGTTGCTCAATTTTAATTTTTATTGATTATGTCCGCCACCTACATAATTTAGTTATAACCAGCGATCTTGTTTTGAGTTATCCACTATTTCTGGCTTGATTGGTTTGGTGTGGTTAGCATGTGCTCTTGTTTTGGTTTTTTTTTTTTCATTTTTGGCTTTAGTGATACTTGGTCAGTTTTGTTTTGAGCCAAAGTTTTTAATTTTAGGTTTTATTGATTGATGAGTTGATTTAGAAATTATTTTGTTTAAACTTCTTTAGTATTTAGCGTTCAGGTGAAAATGTTTAGAAGTTTCTTTCTGAAACATATTGTTAATGTGGCTTATCTTCTAGCAGACACTTAGATCTTTGAAATATTTTGCAAGGAGCAGCTTTATGACAGAAATATGAAGCTATATGACTCTGATATTAATTATATAGGCACGCGAATTAAAACAATGGAATAAACTTTTAACTAGACATATGTATGTAATATTACGTACTTTTCGACGCTGAATCCAAATTCGAGGTCAGAATTCTTCAAATATTTACGGAATTTTAAGATATCTTTGCTTAAAGTTGCAGAAAGCGCTATTTTCAGGCTTATGACACAGTTTCAGGAAAAGGTGTGGTTCCAATTTTTCAATGGTATCGAATGCCCATAATCTTTCTTATCTTAAACTTTAACCTTTAAACTTTTTCGATTGAACTCTTACTTTCCGAGATATAGCCTTTTGAAGTGAATGCATCTCAACCCCATTACATGGCAGTTATACATATTTGTAGCGGAAAGCCGATTTATGGCCAAAAAAACACTTTAAAACCTTATGCCTTTACTTTAAATTTATTTTAGTTTGGAAAGTAAGAGTTTAATTAGGAAAGTTTGTGGTTATAGTTTGATAAGAAAGATTATGGCTACTCGGTGCCATGGAAGAAATGAAATTACACATTTCCCTGCAACTATGCCATAAGCCTGAAATTAGCGCTTTCTGCAACTTCAAGCAAGGATATCTCTAAATTCTGCAAGTATATGAGCAATTCTGGCCTCAAAATCGGATTCACCGCCAAAAAATTACGTAAGAGTACATATGTTTAGTCAAAAGTTTATTCCATTTTTTAATTATATCTGCCTGTTTTATGGAATACGGAATTTTTTCATAGGGGTATAGAATGAACTTTGAAGAAAACTATTATTTTATTTTGTATTTTCGTAGTTGGTAACAAGCCCCTAAAGGGCTAACCTCCTGGACCGATTTTTATAAAAATTTAAAAATGTTTAAACTAGAGGCCTGCACAAGACATCTTGAAATATAGTGAAGTTTTTTTGCTCGCGTATTTTACACAGGGTTGACCCGCCGGTGGCCAAGGGTTCGGTTACAAAAATTTATTTGATTTAGAGACCACTCTTATTTTAATTAAATAAAAGTTGTGATTTCAAGTTTAAATATTTAATTTAATAATTTTTCTTTATTTAAACTAGAGTTCGCCTTGTGGTCGAAATTCGACCATTTCGATTTGACCACAAAATAAAGACAAAAGTTTTTATACCCGTCTTTGGTCGATAAAACACAAAAAGCTTTTAATATTCTTCCTTAGGGTTCGGGTTATCTGCATCGGTGCAGCAGCTTAGTTGCAATATCGTGCGTTCCAATTAGAGGCGTGTGACTCCTACTAAAGAGCGAACAGTTTTTGAAATCTTTCTGTACCAAATTTCATAAAAATCGTATGCAGTAGCTTCGCCGTGAGAGCGTTTTTTCCATTTAGGGGCATGGCACCGCCCACTTTAAAAAAATATAGTCCTATGCACTGCTCCTACTCACAACCTTTCCAACAAAAAAAAAATCAAGCAAATTGGTTGAGATTTAGGTATAGAAATAGGGACTGAACCGATTTCGTTTGCCTATTTATATATAGATAAATAAATATATCCTTTTATATCCCTTCCTAGTTCCGACCAAAAGTTATACGTGACGTCAGTTGCTGATACTCCTTCTTGTTAACGTTTCCTTATCTCATAGCGTAGTACTTGCATTCCTGATTTCTTTTGACTACACTCAAAAAAATATGACGGTAAAAACAACAAATTTAACAGTAAAAACAATTGTAAAAACAGTCAAAAAGACTCCCATTACATTTACAGTCATTTTAACTGGAAATTGTAGGTCATTTTTTTTTTTACTGTCTTTTACAATTTATTGCAACCGACAGTCAAAAATTACAGTCAAATGACAAAAACTGTTTTTTATCAAATGACTGTAAATCGCAGTTATTTAAATGGTTTTACAGTCAAAAATTCAATTACTGTTTTTTCTAGATTAACTGTAATTTACAGTTATTTTAATTGTTTTAAAGTCAAAATTAAATAACGAATTTTTTTTTTTTTTTTTTTATTTATTGATTTATTCATCTAGTGCAGCTTACATTTTATAAAAATTTATTGAAAATACAGTAGTTTGTGTAGTTTATATTTAAAGGAAAAATTTTACTTTAGCGACTGTTGTTTTTTTGTTGTTCCCAAATAGGGCTCTAGAAATTAATTACAACAACAACAACAAAAAGTTCGGGTCGAACCTACTTTCGGAGATATTGCCATCGTAAGATCGGGCTATATCTTTAATAAAAATCAGTATAAGTTGGGAACCCCTGGATGGATTTTGAAAATATTGATGTTATATGAAATGTATTTTACCGGACTTTATAATTGCTCTACAAAATTTTCCAATTTGAGTGACAGTTCTCGAGATATGAGAATTTTTCAAAAATTCACCCCATTTTTTTCCCAAAAAATCGTTATTTTTCCATCTTTAATAAATTTCTATAGAAAAAACAAAAATGACCCAAATCAATTTTCTTGAAATTAGGAACTTTTAACAACAACAATGCCAGAACAGACAACAAATACAACAACTTTACTACTACTTAAACAACAGTAATTTTAAATAAGAGTAGGGGTAAATGGAGGGCCTACGGCCGCAGCTCAGAATTTAAAACTCCCAAAAATCCAACACTGGCTTTGCGGTGGCCTTCGGCCGAGGATCAGTCCATCGTATATCCAATACATAGTTTGGTAGCCAAATTGAGTTGTTGTTGTTCTGGCATTCTTGTTAAAAGTTCCTAGTTTCAAGGAAATTATTTGGTCTATTTTTGCTTTTTTCTATAGAAATTTATTAATGATGCAATTTCAGATACATGTTGCATATCAAATGAAAGGAAATAAATTGGGCTTTCTAATTTAGTTATAAAAGTTATAGGTTAATAATACATTTTTTGGGAAAAATAAGGTTTTTTTGGGAAAAAAAATGGGGTGAATTTTTGAAAAATTGTCCTATCTCGAAAACTATGACTCAAATTGAAAAATTTTTTGAAGCAATTACAAAGTCCGATAAAATACCTTTAATATGACATCAATATTTTTAAAATGCATTCAGGGGTTCCCAACTTATACCGTTTTTTATAAAAGATATATCCAGATCTTCCGATGGCTATATCTCCGAAAGTAGACCCGTTCAGACATTTTTGATTGCATAGTCTTTCTTAGAATTAAAAACTTAACAAACCAAACTAGGTTTAAAAAAAAAATATTAACAGTCGCTAATCTAACGTTAAGCAAAAACAAATTCTATCAAATTAAACATCGCCTATAATGAGTTGTGTTACGCACACAGCCAACATTTGAAAAACACACAGCAACCAACCTATATTTTGTGAAGAAATGTGTACCAGGATGTCCCTCCGTATTCGGTAGGCATTGTACTTTAAACTTAGCCAAGTCTTTGTGAGAATGTTCCTTATACCAGATGAATGCAGGTTCTTGTGCGCTTTTCAGTAAAATATCTATTTTTGGAAAAAAAAGAAACCAAATTAGATTATTCCACATAACAAATCACATATTTTATACTTACTCTTCACCCTCGCCCATTTTTGGTGTCGCTTCAATAGATATTCTGTATTTAGTATTTGGTTTTAAGCCGTCCATTTTCATTGCCGTTCTATTGGGATCGGTAATGTGTGGCTCGTATTCACGTCGCTCACCCACAAAGGTGCTTTTAACCTCTTCGAAATAAATTTTATTACCAGTGAGTTTGCCATTATGGTTTCTTCCGTGTTAATCAAAAAGTCGGTGAACCTTACGTGTATCAAAATCAATTACGGCGCTGGGTGGGCCATTGAAACGTCCATTATAGACAAGCACACGCGCGAAATTCTTAGAATCGGACTTAAATTGTGTTACTAATATTTGACTGCTTCTCTCTCCTGTTCAGTCCACTTTTGAATTTTATAACCCTTGAAATGACCACGCACAGATTCTACACTGACGGGATTTCAACCGAGTACGGCTGAAGTTGCGCTCGTATTTTGAATCATTGTAAAGTTGGTCGGAGTTTCTAGGGATCTTGCATGAAAAACAATAAAAACAATTTCAATATTTTCACTTTTTTGGAATTCTGTACATTGTTAATCAAACTTACGATCTTCTCCGGAATAGCCGAAAATTTCTTCTGCGTCCACTTTGGATTCACTACTTTAATCAAAGTTTCAGTATAAACAAGGGTGCGTTCACTTTGCCGAATTTTTAGCGACTTTGTTATTTGCAAAGGGCTAGTTTACATAGACATTCATAATTAAAATAATCATATATTTGGTGATTATTTTAATCATGAAATAAATGAGCAAACGATGCCACGAAATCAAACAGAGTTGTGTTTTAAAATATTTCACAAAAACAGAGTTGGGTTGTAAAATGTTTCACAATTTTTTCCTTTTGGGAGTAAAATAATACAGTTTTCGTGAAGAAATCTACGAGATGGATGAAATAAGTGGTTAATAGCAACATAATTTGAGAGTCTATACAAAATTAACTCACAGTTTGACACAAATTTGTTGCATGAAAAAATAATACAAAAATGTATTAAAATTCATGATTATAGTTGCGCAACTATCTTGTCTGAATTGAGTTCGTATAGCAAATCTCTCGTGTGGTCGCTCACTTATGCCGCTATGTAGAATCGGATAGTTGCCCAACTATCCTGTCTGGCTCTTAATCGAGAAATTTATTAATTAAAAATAAAATTCACAGATCTTATTTTATGTCTTTTAGGGCCAATTTCACAGTGTGCGCTTAAGCTTTAGCTTAGCTAAACCGTTAGTGAAGCTTAAGCGGCCCTTAAGAAATTTCCAGTTTCACAGTTGACTAGCTCACATTTGTCATTAGCATAGATACAAACCAAAAATACTGGTAAACTATTTTGACAATAAGCAACTTTGACGTAAAATATTGTTTACAATTGAAAAAGTATTTCAATAAACTTTCAAAGGAATACATTTTTTAGCTGCTTTTGGAAAAATTCACGCGCACATCGGGTTTTTGGACAAGTTTTTTATCACACTCAAGTGGGCAGAAACGAAGTCTCTCGAATAAGAGTGGAAAAAAACATTTAAGGACGTTGAATTGCCAAAAGAAGCAGAAAAATCTGCAACTGAAGTTATCGAAGGAACGGCGAAAGATAATTTCTGAAGAAAAGGTCAAGCAGTTTGGAACTTTATATGAAAACACAAAAATATTGGCCTGTATTGCAAGCATGATTCATAGGCTTGGCTATAGAAGCGTTTTAGTTTTTTGCTTTAGCATAGGAGTTTTTTATATTTGTAAATTTCAAAACAATATTCAGTTAAAATGCAAAAATTTCAAAAATACAAAAATTTCGTTTATTTATTTTTAATTTTTATTTATGACAACGTCAATTGTGACATAAACCGTCCTAACTATTTTGAGTGTCGAAAGACAGGCGCTTAAGCGGCCCTTGAATTCAAATAACTGTGAAAATAAAATTTTTACTTAAACTACACTCAACATATAAACTACGCTTAAGCTCACACTGTGAAATTGGCCCTTAAACAAATAAACAAATTTATAAATTTTTACACAAGAAAAGACTTGCTAACTTAGATAAAAAAATTTTTATTTTATCAAAGTTTTTTAAAGGGAAACTATTTGGCCGCGCTGAAGGTAAAATTTTAAAGTCGCGTAATAATTCTTAATACTTTTTTGGCGTCGTATTAGATATGTGACTGATTTTGACCTCAAAATAATAGTTTTTTTGACTGTTAAAAACCGTAAATTTCCGTCATTTTATATCTCTAGAAATGACTGTAAAATTTAACTGCAAAATATATTTTACTTACCTTCACAGTAGAAATAAAAATAACTGTCGAAGAACAGTCAAAAATGTATTTTCATAGAAAAATTACTATTTTTACAGTAAAAATAACTACAACTGTAAAATTCAAAATTGACTGTAAATTTTGACTGTTACTTTACCTACAAATTTTTTTGAGTGTACGGATGACAAATCCTTGCCTCAAGTTTCACATCCTTACTAGCTAGGTTGTACAACAAATTTGCTCCTTATAAGTAGGAAGCTATTTGCCTACACCTTCGTACGGAATTTCTATGCTTGCACAACCAGTTGGCGGACTTCAACTCCTATATCAACGGAAACAGCTAAAGAAGCGAATTTCCACAAAAGTTATTTCCCTATGTCTACGTACGGAATTCCTATGTATGGAAAAAGCTTAGGAAGCGAGTCTTCACAAAAACACTCCTCGAATGGTGAAAGCTATTTCCTTACGCCTTCGTACGGAGTTCCTATGTTTGCGCAACAAAACGGCACACTTCAAGTCTTATACCAACGGACACAGCATCAACAAGCGAGTCCCCGTGTGTAAACGCACCGGATGTATGTAGTTGTGTGTTTGTGAGTGCTGATAGCCAAGCGAGTCCCCACAAACCAACTCTTGCTACAAGCAAATTCCTACAATAGCCATTACTACTACGGTTAACTTACCTTTGTTTCCTCCGGTTTCGTCTGCTGTTACTGCTACTACTGCAGTTGTTGACTGCTGCTGCGATGTGTAACGCGGGACTCCTCGGGAGCGACAGACTAATTTTTCACGGAACAATTCTATATATACTTTTCATACTACTTGTCCACATGTTCGATCAGCTGTTTCTTGTCAAAGCCATCAACAGCTGTTTCTGACAAGACTGACGTGCCAGGGGTGACACTGGAAAAAATCAATGTCCTAAATTAGGTTTGTTCGCTCATTATAATAAATAACAATTCATGTCTTAAACTGAACAATTTATGACTTCATGTATTTATTGAACTTAAATAATAAAAATAAATGTAAATTCATGAAAAATAAATGAAAGGATGAAAAACTCCATAAAAAAAATAATAAAGTAAAGAAATAGAAAAATATGCTCTGCATTTGTAATGGGGAAAACGAGGTGCGCCGATTTTTACCTTTAAAATAATTCAAAAAATTCAAGATTCAAATTTACACTCTGATTTCATTTTGACGCTGAAGTCTGTATACTATCTGATTTTATCAGTGTCAAAAAAAAAAAAAAAGAACTTGGTTCTAACAAATACTTCAGTGTACTGTATTTTATATTTACAAATAAATACTTCAGGTATCACCTGCATTTTACAATTCATTGGTTATCCAAGATTGTAGTAGCATTTGTTTACTGTTCCAGAGTATTGCGAAAGTAATTGAATGGAAAGATAATTCAAAGAAATCTTTTATTTTGAAATTTGCTTTTTGTCGGTTAAGACTTTTAGGCCGCTTGCGCCTGGGATGCTGTTTATATTATCTACAAACTCTGCGTTGTTGTTTTTAAGTCATTTTATGGCCTTCATAATATTGATCAAATGAAGTAAGTCAGTAGGCTTTATATAGCAACTACATATCAATGAATCTCTTGTAAACATATGTAAGCAAGTTAAATATATGAAATATAGTAAAATATCATCGCATATTTCTCAATAATATCATCTACACCAAAATGGTTTACGATTATTGGGTACTATGTAGGTATATTTTTATATTTATTAATTTACAAAGATACCACGCATTGCTGCAGCATTTTACAAAAAAAGTGTTATTGCAATTGCGTGTGGGTGTTCCAATTTCATATGTTCAACGAAAAAAAAATTTTAAACATTTTAATTGATCAACTGGTCAAAACTGTGGTCATGGTCATAATGAATGGAACAGATAAAAAAATAAAAAAAAAAAATTCCACGTTAATTTTGCCAAAACAGCTGCTTTTGAAAAAGAATTCAGATAAATGATTGTAGTTATGATATGATACTCTTATTGGCATTCGTATAGTGGGTTTTTTTATCGAGTTCAAACTCATGATACTCGTACATACAAATGAACAAAATGTAATTCAATTAACCTTATTAAAATGTTAAGGTTATTGAACAGTTAATATGATTTTTATAAATTGTTATTGATAAATGACTTACTGTACACCGAGAAAACAATATAATTATATACATCAAAATTTGGTAATAATTAAGAAATAATATATTTGATATAGGCGAATCGAATATTTGATTTTAGTTAATGAGCGGCATATTTGAGCAACTTTATTGGTTCAATCGTATATTTGTTAATAATTACCAAATACATATACATATCTTTGAATCTAAAGACCTTTTTTATTTTTCATTTTGACCTTCATATTAATTAGGAACTAATATGGCAATATTTACGGTGACATCATAAAATATAATATTTGTTATAAATTAAAAAAACTCTTCTTTGAAATTTGAAAGCCACGCATTTTGTTCTTTTTTAGATGCTACTATATATTTAACAGCTGCATTTGTAACCTTGATTATTTGAGGGAACCAGAGTTAGTTGAATGTATAAGACGTTTAACAGATAACCTGGGGGAATATGTTCGAATCCCAGACCACAAAATATTGTTTTATCCCAGACATGATTTTTTTTTTAAAGTATATCAAATATTTGACCTTCACATTCATATACCATCAAACAGATATCATTTTTGGCCCAATCAACAATATTTCAAAGGCATATTAATATTTACCTAAATTTGCTAATTATTAACAAATATATTCTAGAATGTTAAATCATATATATTTCTGTCAAGGAAACCTATACTTTTCTCAGTGTAGCTCAATACATAAAAGATTTCTCAAAGAATTTTTTTACGAAGAATAAATTGATCTTTAAGGCATCTTTTCTAGAAACCAAAAATATTTTTTTTGGGTAAATTAAGTATTTTCGCTGTTCGAAAAGTGGTTAGGTCCATTCAATACTTCCAGCCTCATACTTTTAGACCACTCTAAGACTTTTAAATGATTTACTGTAGTATGCGGGTCATTACCTCCTATCACCACCATCCAAAAGTGTTGCCCTGCTTATGTAATAATGTATACAACAAAAAAGCGTCTCCCGCAAAAAACTTTCGTTTGTTTACCTATTGCGCTTACTAAGCTATTCGGCTTTCTTAAGAATGTGACTTATTTTTTGCGCTCTTGCCTATCTGGAATAAAAACTTTACACTCAATAGCTCTCGCGCATTTTTTTCCAAACTATTGGTAAACTCTCTTCTGCACCTCAAAGTTTCAAGTTTCAGTAAAATAACTTTTTGCTTAGATCTGACGCTCTGAATTCATAAGGGTTCAGTTTACTCAGTTAGCTGATAAAAGCTGCAAAAACACGTTCCAAAAGATAATAAAAAAACTTATCGCAAAGTTCGAAACACGAAGCTTAGCGTATTTTGTTTGTATATATTTTTATTTTGTTTTTTGAAAATAAAGATTACAAACTACCCGTAGTAGGTATATACATCTACCCATATGCAGAATGTGTGATAATTATGGAAAACAGTAAGAATAAAATGCCGCTGACACAATTTGGCCAAAATAGAATTTGATAAAAATAAATTAATAAACAAAAACGAAAGAATGTGGAACTAAATATGAAATTTTGAAAAAAAAATATTTCTAACCTTTTTTGGCTCAGTATAAAAACGCGACGCGCAACAAAGAGTACGTTTTCTATTTAAAATTTATTATGTGAATAAATTTCTTGGTGTAATTAAAATTTTCATCATAAAAAAAACCACACATGTTCCTGCTTGCAATTTTAATAGTATTTGGCATGTTATGGTTTTTCGAAACGTTCAAGAAACGAACGCAAGAACGTGACTTAGCTGACGACTTGGAACATATACGAGAAGATGCAAGTAAGCTTAAAAATATAAAGTATTGTTCAGTGTACAATGTTCACACAGTGAGAAAATATTTTATATAAACTAATTCAAAAAAACAAAAAAAGGTTTTTGGAAGATCTGAAAAAATTTGTTTGTTCTTTAGTTGTTCACCCTTATCAATGAACTCAATTTGGATTCATACTTCTTTTTTAAGTAGTTTATCTGCTTTCAGAGCAAAACTTTTCCAAAAGGATCAGCTAATTGCTGATTCTACAACTCTCTCCAACATTTCCCCTTTGAACGTATTTCTGCTGCGATCATTTTCGATGTCTTTCATTGTCTTCTCTCTTAAAAAATACTTAAATTCTTTATTTCACACATTCGCGCTATTTTCTTTCATACGTTATTTTTTCTCGCACGATACTTTCTGCCACGATTCTAAAATTTTTATGATTTTTCTGTAATGAGATATTTTATTGTATGCTTTATTTCTCTCATACGATATTTTCTCTCAACCAATATTTTCTTCCACAGTTCTATAATTTTTTATAATATTTCTTTCATGAGATTTTCTCTTGCGATATTTTTTCTTCCACAATACTTTTCCCAACGATTCTAAAATTTTTATGATTTTTTGTAATGTGATATTTTATTTCATGCTATATTTTCTCTCATACTGTATTTTTTCTCAACCAATATTCATTCCCTCCCAAGATTCTAAAATTTTTTATGAGATATTTTATCTCATTCTTTATTTTCTCT
Organism: Calliopum simillimum; assembly: GCA_951812925.1. NCBI lineage: Eukaryota > Metazoa > Arthropoda > Insecta > Diptera > Lauxaniidae > Calliopum > Calliopum simillimum. The sequence continues at coordinate 7,617,292 of OX638370.1, forward strand.
CATCCAATATTTTCTCTCAAGCAATATGTTCCCTCACGATCCTAAATTTTTTTATATTTCTTCTATTATGAGATATTTTTCTCATGCAATGTTTTCTCTCATGTGATATTTTTTCCCCTATTCTATAATTTTATCTAATTTTTCTATCATGAGAATTTTTCTCGCGCTATTTTTTTCATATGATTTTTTTTTTTGGAAGGTAATTTTTCCAACGGTTTTAAAATTTTTATTTATGGGATATTTTATTTCATGCTTTATTTTCTGTTACACGATATTTTCTCTCAACCACTATTTTCTCCCAGTATTCTAAATTTTTTTATAATATTTCAATTATTAGATATCTCTCCTCGCGTTATTTTTCTCATACGATGTTTTCTCTCATGCTATATTTCTTCCACAGATTCTTAAATTTTTTCTAATGTTTCTCCTATGAGATATTTGATCTCATGCTTTATTTTCTCTCATCCAATATTTTCTCCCAAGCAATATGTGTTCTCACGATCATAATATTTTTTAGATTTCTTGTATCATGAGATATTTTGTCTTGTGTTAATTTCTCTCTTGCGATATTTTCTCCCACGATTCTAAAATTTTTTATAATTTTTCTATCATAGTATATTTGCTATCGCATTATATAAAATTTTTATAATTTTTATCTATTATGAGATTTTCTCTCATGCGACATTTTCTCTCTAGCAATATTTTTTCCTATGATTCTAAAATTATCGACAATTTTACTATCATGAAATATATTATATGCATCACATTTTTTCTCATGCGGTATTTTCCCCATGGTTGAGCCACATTGTACATACACTTTATGGCAACATACCAAAACGCACACGGTGCTCTTGAACAGTCGATAGGTTTTTTGGCTATGTGGAGAAAATCTGTGAATGGGGTTTCATTTGTATTAGTTTAGTGGTCTGGAAAATGCAAACCCCGAAATCGTAGCTGATCATCCCCGCGAAATATCGCAAAAATACATATCCCATATAAAATAAAAAAAATTCAGAAAAAAAAAACGCAACAAACAAACATAAAAATAGTTCTTTCTAATTTATTTTGCAATGCTGAATCCGAATCCAGCCCTAAACTTTCTGTATCTTATACGGTTTTTGAGATATCTTAGCCTAAACAAGGAAAAAAAGCTGACGCTATGTTTTATTGTTGTGTTTTGGAGCTATATAGCAGGACGTATATCCGTAAATTCTGATGCAGAAATGGAAAGCTTTAATCAATCTTTTAAACCTAATTGAAATAATGTCGATATCTTTATTTTTCTCGGAGATATCCTAACCTAAAAAGTTAAAAAAGTGCAAAAAACGTGTTTTGTCATTATTTCAGTCTACGATATTTCAGAGAAAAATTAAGCTATTTACATAATTTAAATGCGGTTTTAAGGAAAAGGATTGTTACTTTTAGATAATGTATCAAATTTTGCGTATGAATGTTCTATATCCTTGTTATATAGCTTCAAAATATAGCAAAAACGGTATTTTTTCCTTGTTTAGGCTAAGATATCTCAAAAATTGTATGAGATATAGCAATTTTAAGGCCGGATTCAGATTCAGCATTGCAAAACACATTAAATATAACTATTTTTATATTTGTTTGTTGCGTTTTCAATCCGATATTTTTTTTTTTTATATGAGATATGTATTTTTGCGATATTTCGCGGGGATGATCAGCTACGATTTCGGGGTTTGCATTTTCCAGACCACTAAACTAATACAAATGAAACCCCATTCACAGATTTTCTCCACATAGCCAAAAAACCTATCGACTGTTCAAGAGCACCGTGCGCAAGAGTTACTATCAAACATCTTAAGCTTTGCAGCTCTTGCACAGACAATTTTTTTTCAGTGCATTCTTGCACACTTAAGAAAAACAAAAAAAAAATTTAAAATGCTGACAGGTAGAAGTGATCTTCTTCGCTTATCTCAAGTGGAGCAGCATTGCCAATGCAGTACCAAACTGCTGCTGAAGCGAATTTCTTGGAATCGCAAGAGCGAAAAAGCATCAGATTTTTATTTTTAGGGTGTAGTCGTCTGCGGTTTTATCTTATATACTTGTACGTCTTCTTCTAGTCTGCGCTTGGTCTCATTTTTCTTTATCTGTTGGTCTGACTGTTGTGTCTTCTACGGTTTCATTTCTCTAATTTAGCATTTTTATCATTTCTGCCAGTCCCCATAATAATTCATTGCGCGTTGCCGCCTTTTAAGAGCTTTTGGAAAGCAGGTGTGGTTGCTTTATAATGATTTTCTATGCCAAAAAAAGTCAGTCGGCAAAAAAAAAAAACAAAAACTTTATCTAACGTACATACATATAGTATACATATATTGCTTTGATTTAACAACAAAAGGTAATAAAAGCCAAATGTTGTTTTATGGCTAAACCATTTCAAGAAAGCAACAAACGCGGATACAAGTGATTTGAAGATGCGCTAAGAAATTCATGGAATTGCTATTTGATCTTTGTTTCAAATGACCTTGCAATTTATATTTGTTGGTAGTTTTTTTTTAGCTTTAAGACATTTGATGAATTGATAAAAGTAAAATTTAAATACCGGCAATTAATTAAAGTTTCTGGGTGTTCTCTGTCTATACCTTGAAGCGTAAAGGTTTATAATTTGTTTTTTGTTTAAGCCTTAGTGTACAAAATCACTTAAATAAAGCTTGAAAACCAACACTTATAAAGTGGGCTTTTTAGTAGATTTGTTTCTTGAAATTGCACCACTTTTTTTTCCAGCGGCAGCCAATTTTACAGCTGATAGCTCATTTTTGCTCAGTTTCAATGTTTGTTTAATCATGCAAATATTTACAACGGAAAAACACTTGTAAATTGTGGAATTTTATTTTTTAGAATTGCTTTAGCATACAAGTTTGTTCGACGATTAACCTTAGTTCCATCTCGGTGGCTTTGTCAACAAGCGAAACTTCGAACTAAAATGCAAAATTCTAAGACAGTTTGGTGAGAAAGTCAGTTCCTTGTAAAAAAATATTCTAATTTTTTCTTAATCTCAAATTTTTTCTGTCATGAGATATTTTCTCTCATGCGATATTTTTTCTCATGCGATATTTTCTCTCATGAGATGTTTTCTCTCATGACATAAAAATTTTCAAATTTTTCATAAAATTCGATTTTTTGTTCAACAATTATCTTTAAAATTTTTGAATGTCAATTTATATGACAGAATCTTTCTGCAATACATGAAAGCCTTGTAATAACAAAGTATTTTTTATTTGTAAGGTTCACAAATAAATGTTTCAAATGTGAAATCCTAAGTTGCTTAGTTTGTCTAAGAAATTACTTTCGCGCAGTTCACTTCTAGCCTTGCTTAGAATGCAGCTAAGTACTAAAATTCGCCTGGCACTTTTTCTTTATAAGATATTTTACCTCTACCTCTGTTTATTTATTAATTTTCTTTTTGATGTAAAATTTGCATAAAATATCGTTATTTTTAATGATAATTCTTTGCGAAACTTGCAATTTTTTATCTTGACCGAAGCGCCACCATGGCAGTTGCTTCAATGTTTCATTCATGACTGCTTTGATTTCTGCTTACTTCATAGGGGTGGTGAAAAAAACGATACATCGATTTTAATGTGAATCATTATACTACAGTGCGGACAAGAAAGTCTGTTTTACTGGAAAAAAATGTTGTAATGAAAAATTTTATTAAAAAAAAAATCTCCCATGAAATATTTTTCTCGCATGAGACTTTTTCTCTCATTAGATATTTTCTCTCATGTAATATTTTCTCTTATGCAATATTTCCACCCAGAATATTTATTTCTTCCATAAAATATTTTCTCATGAGATTTTCTTTAACTTCCGTTATATTTTTGCGTACATATCATATCACAAAATTCTCTATGTGCCGATGAAAATTTACATTACTTCGACTATTAACTGACAAGAAGGTCCGTTTTACTGGAAAAAATGTTTTTTTGCTTAGTTTTTTTTCTCATTCTCGAATGAAATATTTTCTTAAAAAAGAAAAAAATTCTCACATGAGATGTTTTTCTCTCTTGTAATGTTTTCTCTTATGTTAAATTTTCTCTCTCAAAATATTTTGTCCCAAAATATTTTTTCTCCCTTGAAATGTTTTCTCATGAGATATTGTTTTTAAACTTTCGTAAGACTTTTGCGTATCATATTACAAAATTCGGTATGTGAGAGTGAAAATTAACAATACTTTGGCTATATAATTTTTTTTCTCATATTTTTCTCGCATAAGATATTAGCATAAAAAAAAAAATAAAATTCTGACACGAAATATTTTTCTCGCATGAGATATTTTTCTCGCATGAGACTTTTTCTCTCACGAGATATTTTCTTTCATGTTATATTTTCTCTCGTGAAATATATTCTCTCAGAATATTTTTTTTTCTTAAAATATTTTCTCACAGTGAAAATTAACAATACATCAGACAATCGATACATTTCGCACAATGCCCAGCATCTCCATTTCCGTTCATTCATGCAGAAATTTTATTATTTATTTACATTTTGCACACAATCGTTTTGGCAAGCCAGCAAGCAAGCGCTCTACACAAACGCAAACAGAATGGGATGGATGGATGCCCATGTTGCAGCTGCATTGTGTGGCTGCAGCGGCGCATGCGCGCATTTCCATAAACAATTTTTCTTTATACTTTTTAACTGATATTTAATTTGGCATTCAACGTTAACTTAACTGTCCTGTGTTCTTTCTTTTTCATTTCTTTTGTCTTTCAACGCTGTAGGTCGTTTACTATGCTCGTCGTCGTCGAATGTGCGCAGCTGCAGCTGTTGTCCGTATGGCTATCACATCGATTTAGATTTTGTGCGGTATTGTGAAGCTTTAGCCAATGCAAAACCATCGGAGGAGCAATTGCGACGACGCAGCAGACGTCGTTCTCGTAAATCAATGGAATTTATGCTTGGATTGGATAGCCTCTTTGATCAATGGGATGCCGCAGAACGGGTGCAAATGGTGCCAGAGGTGAGTTGTGTAAAAAAGTATAAAAAGGAATTTTTTTATTTCTTTTTAACCAGCTCGCTAAATAGCCACATTTCTTATTAAATGGAGTTTAATTAAGTTTTGACATGGGAGATTGGCAAAATTTGCAATGGATTTTAGAATGTTCCATTACTGATATGTAAATGTTTTCTGTGAACTTGAAAGGAAGTTCTTTTAAGTAGTTTTATAGCTTGGGGCATTAATATTTTTCAATTTAAATATAAGCTGGAAATTGCACTCAATCTTATCATATTCTTGGTTCAAATTTCAAAGTGAATTGGCCAATATTCCAAAAACTTTTTAAATTTGTTATTCCATTTTTTTTTAAATTATGCCCAGCAAACAAGTTTCTTTCCTAAGTTTTTTGGAAAAAATTAATATGGATGTGAAACTGGAAATTTTTTTATTGCTTTTTGGCAAATTAATAAAAAATAAAATAGAGGCGATATTTAAGAAAAACTCAGACAAAAATACCTTCATAAGAGGTCTTACAAAAGCAAGTTCGTTGCTTTAGTCTTTTGGAAATTTAATGAATAATGAATTTTATGAGCAGTGGAAAACCTCACATAAATTTAAATTTTTTTTTTTTTTTAAGGAAACCATATTTGACTGGTGCCCAAGAATACACAAAATAATGTTGGATATCAATTTTAGCTGATATCTATATTTCAGAACGACTTAAGCAACAAACTTGCTCAGTTACCTCTCTAATTTGTATTAAATTTGAATAATGGACTTATTGAGTCAAAAATTTTACGAAAACTTTCTCTGTAGAAACAGAATGGTACCCAATATCAGGCAATTTAGCAACTATGAATATTTTTAGTCAGGGACTTGGAAGTAAATGGATTACCAGAATCCATTACCATTTGCCATTACAAATTTTTATCATTGTTTGGCTAAATATACATAATAAGAACATTTTTTTTCCCGATATTTGAAGGTCATTTTCAAAGTAACTTTGGGCACAAAATTTAAATCCAAGGTCAATGTTGCCTGATCATCTCAGAGTTTTGAGATATTAGAGTATAAATACACGAAAAACAACAATTTTGACTAGTTTTGAGTTTAAATGTAGAACGGACAAAATTTTTGTTATCTTTTTTTTTCCTTATTCTTCACGTAATACTTATCTTTTGCTTCAAAATGAGCTCTTGAAAGGTACCGTTTGGTGGTTTTTTTCAAGAGTTATGGAAATTTTAATATAACATTATGTACATGTGTATAATGTCGCAAAATGACACAAGCTCAAGATTTCACAATGTAATCTTAAATGAGCCATAATTTTTGAAGAACGCATCGTAAGGCACCTTTCAAGAGCTCATTTCGAAGAGAAAAAGTAGCACTATATGATGAACAGGATAAAAAAATTACAAAAACTTAGTGCAGACTACATCAAAAATTACGATTTTTCTTGTACTTAAGCTCATATATCTCAATATCCTAAGGAAAATATCACAACCCTATGTTTGCAGGTGAAAGTTGTCTATCAAATATAAATAAAATTGGCACACCCCGATTGCCTTTATGTCTTTTATTGCAGTTTTCAATTCTAAACCTTCTAAAAACATAGTATGCGTATTTTAAAAGACAAAAGTAACAAGTTTTTTGACTTTCTAACATTAAACGTTTGTTGCTTAAGTCGTTTTGAAATATAATTATACGTTTCTGTTGAGAATATTTTGCAAACACGGATTCATTCATCACTCGCTAATTCCTGCTTTCTTCATAGTGGTGATGAAGAAACTGATATACGAGTATGCTAATTTTTTAATGACATTTTCTTCTCATTTTTTTTTTGCATGAAACATTTGCTCTCATGAAATATTTTCTCCCGTGAGGTGTTTTTCTTACTTGAGATATTTTTTCGCATAAGACATTTGCTCTTATGACATTTTCCTCTGGTAAAATAATCTCTCCCATGAGATTTTTTTCTCGCATGAGGTATTTCCCGCATGAGATATTTTCTTTTATAATATATTTTCTCCCATAAAATATTTTCTCCCATAACATATTTTCTCCCATAACATATTTTCTCCCATGAGATTTTTTTTCGCATGAAACATTTGCTCTCATGAAATATTTTCTCCCTGGAGATGTTTTCTCACTTGAGATATTTTCTCGCATAAGATATTTGCTCTCATTATATATTCCTCTGGTAAAATACTCTCTCCCATGAGATGTTTTTCTCGCATGAGGTATTTCTCGCATGATATATTTTTTCCCATAACATATTTTTCCCCAAGAGATTTTTTATTTTAAACAGTTGTGAATCCCTTGAGTTGGTTAATAAAAGAACGTAGTTTATTTGAGTGCTGCAACAGCGTGTCATTGCAATATTGAGTCATCCAAAATAATCCTTTGATCTCTTGTAATATTTCCATTGGCAACTTTTATTTGAAGTTCAAAAAACTTCAAATTTTCATGGATAATTTAAGCATAAAATATGGCGCCAGTGTTGTTTTTTGCCATTAAAATTGTCGTTACACTAAATGACCAAACTTCAAAGCGCTAAAAAGTTATCAACAACTTCATGGGGATAAAATAAAAAATAAATACACTCCCTCAATCAGCTACGCATGAAACTTTTGCTACATTTACCGCAACGTCTGTACGTAATTCCCCCTGTCGCCGTGTCAAAAATAAAAAAAAACAACAACACAAAAACAAAAACAACTTTATTTAAAAACTCATTTTCTAATGAGGCGCAAGTGTTACGCCAAAAATTATGCGCTGTCCCTCAAATAAAATAAATTATTTTTAAACAAATTTCACTCTACCCCACAGGAGCCCGATTCACCGCGTATAACACATCAGCCAGCATACGCGACGAGTACACCATATGCCAACGGCAACCACATCGAGTCAAGACAGCGCGCCTCCTCAGTGCCACGCTTCACATATGGCGGTCTGACGCGTTCTGATTCACCTTTCGCCACATCATCATCGACATGTTCATCATTACGTGGTGGCGGCGGCGGTGGTGGTGGCGCTGAAAATGATAAAGCCCAATCCGCTGCGCTCTTTCCGCAGCGTCACCCTGCCAATAGTCCACCAGAGACGCGTGCATTTTTACGTGATGCTTTGGATGAAGTTTGTAGTGATTTTGAACGCACACTGGAACGCGCATCAACGAAGCGTAAAAAGGCCACTGCCACTGCGACTGTGGATACTCCACTTGTTGGCGGCGGTAGAGTGGGCGTGGGTGTTCTTGGTCTGGTTGGTGGTTTTAGTGATCGCAATAACAACTATACGATGAGTAAATCAACATATGTGGAGAAACGCAGTTGTAAAACTTGGGAGGAATACGTACATGCATTGGGTAAGCTTATATTTTTATTATATTTTCTTTTTATTTAACAGTAGCGGCTAAAAATTAGCATTTTCTAGAAAAAAAAGTAATTAGTTAGGTATTTCGAGATTAGCTAAGGCGATTAAATTAGTTTATCCTTAGTTACGCCCAAGCCGATTAAGTTTGCATCATAAAGAGCTTTTTAATTTGTGCAAAAAATTAGATAGCTAACCAAATAAAGTGTCAGTACGACAATGCTTTTTTAACCATTTACTGATTTTAAAAGCTTTTAAAAAAGCTTTTTTTGGCATTTATGTGTTGTATGACAAAATAAAAATAATACAAAACAAACAAATTAAAGCTTAACTAAAAACGTAATAATTATATCATAAGTGAAAAAAGTACGAATAGCGTTGTGATTTGGTTTGTCAAAAAGTAAACCAAATGAACCAGTAAGAACGCTCATCGTTGAGCTTTTGGTTTTTTCTTATTTTGGTAGTATGTTTAACCGAGGTAGTGGGAACAAGACATTTTATTGAGGCATGACTCATTTTACTGGAATTCTGTTTGTTGCTCCTAAACAACTGAGTAAAAATTTTCGCTGGACTTTTGTCCGTAAGCTTTTGATGACACGAAAGCAGACTAATGTCTCTAAAGGATTTTCATGTTTTTTCAAACTAAACTACACATTTCAAAATGTGATGCAATAAAAATAATTATCGCAACAAATAAATTATTGTATATGTCATGTTTATGTTTAATCTTCTTGGAAATGCAATTAAGAAACAGGCCATTACTTAGTATGCCGAACAAAAACATTAAATTGCCGGACCATTTTATGTCATTTATTTTTGGTGATAGCAATTTTGCAACGCAGCGTATTTCATATGCAACTTTGAGCGCAAAAATAACAACAACAACAGCAAACAGCTAAGTGCTGTATACAGATTAGAAAAAAAAATTAGCATTTGATTTGAAATAGAGTGAATCGAAAACAATTTCAGCAATTCTGAGCGAAAAAAAAAATTTCTTAATAAATTTGACGATTCCACTAAAAAATATTCAAAAATAAAAACATCCAAAAAAAAAAAAAAACATCCACAAATTTTTTGACATTTTTTAATAGATATTTTTTGTATTGGATGTTTTTTTGGATATTTTTTGATAATCACTAAATTTGACACTAAAAATTTTCGACACAAAGAAAGCTGTACTTATTTGGGTAAATCTCCGCAAAAGGTACCACAACATGTCTTCTTTGTCCCAACTTTTTTTATTTTTTATTACTTGAAGGCATAGAATATGATGACATTAATTTCTGGAACATTTTTAAAAAATGAACATAAGATTTCAGGGTTGCCATATGTTTTTTTTCTAAGTTTCGCTTAAATAATATATTTAAAAAATTAAAATAAAATTTTATTCTCAAAACGCAAAAATAAACTTTAGAAAGAACCATGATTCAATAACAATGGTTATGGCAAGTAGTCCAAATAAACAAAATGGAACCCTGATTTTGCCTTGCTATCTGTCAAAAGACTAGAATCAAAACAAAGAGTTTTGACATAATCGTAGTTTAAAAATTATAAAAAGAAGCAGCATTTGTTGTCGCTGCAACCAGGGCGATTCAACCAACATATATTTTACGGTTGCCAGATGGTTGTTTTCGAAAAGTTATTTTAAATCTTATTATAATTAATTACACACTAAAAAATAATAGTTTAAATCGTTGAAAAAAACGTCACTTAAATCGGTAAAGACTCACCGAACCGAAATTTGGTTTAAACGAAACAAACAAAAAAAAAAAAAGAAAAACCGGGTGGAAATGTACAACTTCAGAAAATTTTATCTGAGCGGTTCTGAAACCAAAAATTTCAATTTAGTCAAAAAACATAAGAAAATCCAGCTGGCAACCCTAAAAATTTATGTTGGATTTTTGAAAAGTTAAGTGTTTTAAGACTAAATAACTATTTTTTTTTTTAGATTAAAGATTTACGCAAAAACTAACAAAAAAAACTAACAAAAAAACTGGTGAAGAATTACTAACCGAAGAATGACAAAATGTTGCAAAAAACGGGCGAAGAATGACTAAATGGAGAATGACGAAATGTTGCAAACACAGTAATATTCACAATGAAATAAGCAATTATTTAAAAAAAAAAAGTTGAAAGTGGTGGACATCCCAATTAATTGTTATAAAGATAAAATAATATATTAAGTAATATTAAAAAAAAAAAAAAATAGTAAAGGTGTAACCTTAAGCCTAGCCAAACATTGAATAACCTACACTGCAGTATTTTTTTTTTAAATTTTGCTTATATGGGAGGTGCTACGCCCTCTTGTCCGAGTTCACCCAGTTTTTGCTCAGAGCTTGCAGTTACTGTTCTCAGTATTTGTGTGTATTTTGGTTGCATTGTCGTGAAAAAACTCCTAAGGTTGTATTTTGAATATATTTTTTGTATGGGTGGTAGGCGTGCCCGTTGACCGATTGCGCTCATTTTCAATTCTTCGAGTTAACTTTTACGGCAAATACACTGTACCAAATTTCACTGAATTATGTTGGTTAGTTTTCCCAAAAAAAATATTTAAACAGACAGACAGACACCCAGCCAGCCAGCCAGACAGACGGAATTAGCTATATCGGCTCAGGAGGTGACGCTGATCAAGAATATATACACTTTTCTATATTCGTCACGCCTCCTTATCTGCATTTCGAACGGAAGGACAAAGTGAATACACCCTGGGTGTAGGGTATAAAAAAGCAGGTGGAAAATTATTAAGTGGAGAGTGACAAAATGTTGAAAAAAAAAAAAACGAGCGTATAATGACTAAACGGAGAATGACGAAATGTTGCAAAAACAGTAATATCACAATGAAATAAGCAAATATTTTTAAAAAAGTTGGATAGCCGCTCTAATTGTTTATTGATTTAATTATATAAAAATAAAATAATATGTTTAGTAATATTAAAAAAAAAATCACGAGTAGAATGACATGCACTTGCGTTCTTTACAAAAAAAAAAAACCCACTAACTTTCACAATCGAAAAACCAAAAATGACAGAGCTGAAAATCCACTAAATCTGCTCTTTCGCTTCACTTTCAGTTTTCTTTTTACTCAATATTTAAAAAATGTACAGTTATAATAAGAAAAACTGAGGAAGATAGTTTAAAATAAATGACCAACTTCTATAAAACTATTTCAATTCTATATAAACTTTTTTTTTTTTTAAGAGTTAATACAACAGTTACTGAAATATATATATATGTATATATATATATATACAAACAATGTCGTACTTAGTGATGAGCAAAATTAGTCTTTGTCTTGATTCTTGCTCTGGTCTTGGTAATTTTGCAAGAACAAGACCAAGACCAAGACTGCTATGATCTTGGTCTTGCTCACGATGATCATCAAGACCAAGACTGCTTTTAAGTTTTGCGAATTTATAGTTAATAGGTTTATCAAGCCCCTCTCAAGCATAAAATCATATCTCAATTCGAAGTCTGGCATCTTAAAAAATCAACTGCTTTGTACAAATAAGGTTTGGAAATTTTGAATACTTAACAATCTTTAGAATTTTTTTTCAAGACCAAGACCGAGACCGAGACCAAAACTTAATGACCAAGATTAAGACCAAGACCAAGACGCAATATCAAAACAAAGACCAAGAACAAGACGCAACATGCAACATGCAAGAACAAGACCAAGACCAAGACTGCTATGATCTTGGTCTTGGCCTTGGTTTCCTCATCACTAGTCGTTCAAGTGTTTTTAGAAAATAACGTGCGAAAACGGGCAAATTAAGTGCACCAAGAAGCGGTTAGGGACAGGACGGAGAATGACTTTTTAACACTAATGTTATAGTTTCATATTAAAATATTAAGAACTATTTTTTTTAAGCTATTCGTATGGAAGCTCTTGTGGAGTATCCATATTAAATAGTTAAAATATCAAATTTAAAATTTAAACATGGTTTTGGGCCCTGGGATATTGAATGGTACATTTTCTTTTAGAATCAGCCATTTACATATTCCTAGTGTGAAATTTGAAATAACGATACAAATTACCTTTATTTAAAAAAAAGTTGACTTGCCAGTAAAATACCGTGTTAGCCTAAATCTTGTTTAGCTTGTTTGTGTGCTGAAAAACTTGTCGTAGTTACCATTACTTTTGTTTGCCTTTTTTTCATTCATAATAATTTAGTTTTACATTGGCACGAATAGTCAAATGATTTTCTCATCTTGGCCTACATAGTTGGTCCACGAGGACGTCTCTAGAATACACAAAATCCGGTGTAATTTGGTACATTTACCATTATTGTAGTGGTGATGTCTTTCTAGGTGATGAAGCGTATTATGCTAGTGTAAGAAAAAGAACTCTATCTAACCTCCCATACGACAAGCTTAAGCCTGGAATCAGCATCATGCACACAAGCCACTTACACATATTACAAGTATGGTCTATGACATAAAATGGCGCCCAACGTAGAGTTCAGGTTCTTTGGGTCTACTTTATAGCACAATTGTAAAAGTATTGGAATTAATTTTGAACTCAAAATAAGTTTGTACAGCACAAAAGGTATGACAGAATAAAAATATTAATTTTAGTATGAATACACTTTCAGCGCGCTTGGACGATTTCCTTCTCGAAAATGAAACATTTGATGCACTCCACCCTGATATTTAATTTAATTTTGTCTCTTACTTTTTAGTGACGAAGTTTCACGTTCCAATTTTGTTTTTCCTTTAGCGTTAATTTATTGCATAAACAAAAAAACTTTGAAAGAAAAATACAAAAAGCAATCGTAAACAATTTGAATTTCAATTGATATTTTTAGTCGCAATTTTCAGCTGGTTGAATTTTAATGCGTTACAGAAAAAAAAAAAATAATTTTTTTCTCCTTTTTAATTTAAGCATTGTGCTGTTTTTGGTTTAACGTATAAAATTTTGTTTTAATTTTTTTTTCCCGTTCACATAAATAAATGCAAATGTTTGCACAATTCAATTTTTTTTTTTTTTGCTTGTAATTTTTTTCTGACTGTGACTGTTAAAACAACAGTGTTGACAAGATGTTGGGAAAATAAACAATTATTGGCGCATTAGCAATTTTGGATTTGGTCGCGTTTCGTTCCTGTTTTTTTTTTTATTTTGGTTCACATACAATTTTTTTAACAATAAAAAAATCGAATAAAAAACAGCAAATAAAAAATAAATAAACATAAAAAATGTTGTGATTTTTGAAAAAAAAAAAAAAAAATCAAAATATTATTATTTAATTGCTTATAGTTTATTAACCCACGTTTATTTCTTTCAACGCGTTCAATTTTCTAAGATCTCTAGAATTTTTTTATGTTAAAAAATAAATAAAAAAAGGGGCAAGAACACTTTAGCGAAAAAAAAAAAAATGTTTTTCCTCTATGAATCATACGCACTCGCACAAATAAATAAACGATAAAAAATTAAGTCACATGCGAAAAATGGCTAAAGAAACGTAAAATCAAATGAATAAGTCACTTGAAAACGTTTTGGTAAGAAAATAGAAAAAAAAAAAATCGAATGAAATATACTTATTTCAGTGACAATGTTTTAGTGGTCTTTTATAATAAAAAATAAAAAATACTTTATTTAAAAAATGCGTCATTAAGAAACTAAAATAAATTTTTTCTAAAATTAAAAAATCTCAAGATCTTACGGAAGCCAATAGTTGAAACGTCCTTAAATTCTCAAAATAGAAAGAGCATGTACAAGGACTTTATGCAAATTACGTATAAATTAACGAAGATTAGTTAAGTCAACATAGTCACTGCGGCCTATAATGTAATAATCCTAGAAAGAATTAAAAAAAAAAAATCATTTCATAGGTGAATAGGATAAATAAATGTTAGTATGTTCGTTGGAGGTAAAGTGCTCACCTCCAAAATAATGAAATATATTTACAATGTTCTATTTTTATCTTTTCTTCATTTTCAACCTCAGCTAATCAATTAAAATCCAAGTTAACCCTTTCATGCCCGAATTCATTTGGGGGATCTAAAATTTTTTTGAGGCTATCAATTGCAAATATAGACCTAAAGAACAAATAGTTTTAATTTCAAGGTCCTGCATATCCTAGTTTGTTCTCTGGAAGATGTTGCAACATTGGGCATTGCTGGTAAACTTTGTAAAATAAAATTAATGAACAATACAGATTTTATATTGTATTTAATTAGACATTTTTTTAAGAATTTGATACCCATTCTCCAATATATAGTCTGTTGAAGTCTCAATGGGTTTGCATGGTCCATAGTGTAAAATTATGTATAATAGAAGTTGTAGGGGTTTTAGCTGAAACAGGTGACAAATTTGCCTCCTTGTGTGTAGGTGTTGTTCTATTTGCAGTGTTGCAGTAGTTGATCAGCTTTATCTAACTGAGAGTTCCTGTTTATCATATTTTATACTTCTGTGGTAGAATACTTCTACTTCTGCTTAATTTATGCACCATCCCAAACTCTGAATTACACCTAAAAGAGATCCGAAGACCAAACAGCGAAATTTACAGCACTTGAGTGGCATCCACAAGGCAGCTCATGTAGTGGTAAATAAAAAGTTACCTGTAAAAGGGTTTTGGAGAAGGAACTCCAACGGAATTGTCTTGGAAAGAGATGAAAGTTATTGCATATTGGCCTTATACTCAAGTATGAGTTAGAGATAAAATACATTCAATAAATTTATGTAAATAAATTTAATCGCATATATCGGAACGATCAACACCTCTCATGTGCTCCTTGAAGCTATCAACAGCTGGACGAGGATTACCCAAAAGCTTTATAGTGGGTGGGACGAGGATTACCCAAAAGCTTTATAGTGTGATCCTCGTCCTTTTAAGCTACATAACTCCTTTTCATGAATTAGAAAACAGTTTCCTAGACGATTATTACGAGTTGTTCCTACTCTTAAGTAGGCCTGTGCACACGGAGGTTTTGGAGGTTCATCCCCCCAGGAAGAATTTTTACCTATATATAATGGCACGAATTTAATGTTCAGCATAAGGACTGCCCCAGAAAAATTTGATACTTTTATTTCTTAAGATTATGATTTACCTGATGAACGTGTAGGTCGAAATATGGGTGCTATTTTTTCTATATAACATGACGATTACAAAAATATAAAGATGTCTAGCAATCAAAAAAAAAAAAAAGCGCAAACTCATTTTGTACACTTACCTGCAAAAACCAGAATTAAAATATTCAGCCATAGCTAAAAAAACAGGTGCATCAAAAATCACTGTCCAAAGGGTTATTTCGAATTATAGAAAGTGTCAACATATTACGCGGAAAAAGGGTTCAGGTAGAAAAGCCTGTATAGACCCACAGTTGGTGAAAAAGATGAAGCGCCTTTATAAGCATAATCCTAACACTTCAGAACGAGATATGGCTGCCAGAGCAAGAACCTCAAAATCTTCTATAAGCAGACTAAAGAAAAAACTTAAGCACAAGACCTACAGTGTTCAAAAAGAACCAGACCGTTACCATGAAAAGCAGTTAGAGGCTCAAAAGCGAGCTCTAAAGTTATTTGTCGATTACCTGACTAAATTTGACTGCTGCATAATGGACGATGAAACATACGTTAAGGCAAATTTTAAACAGCTACCAGGGCACGAATTTTATACCTGTTCGGTGAAGGTCAGGTATAGAGCAAATTTAAAGAAAAAATTACAAAATTTTCCAAACAGTATATGGTTTGGCAGGCCATATGCACTTGCGGTCTGAGAAGCAGTTTTTTTGTAACACAGAGCACAATTAATTCGAAAATTTATATTGATGAATACCTTCAAAAACGTCTTTTGCCATTTATTCGTGAGCACGGGGGTACTGCAATGTTCTGGCCTGATTAAGCAACATCTCACTACTCTAGGGCCACCTTAGAATGGTACCTTAGAATGGTACAGTAGCAATAATGTAAATTTTGTACCCAAACATGCGAATCCACCTAACTGCCCAGAGTTTCGACATATTGAGAGATATTGGGCTCTAATGAAATCAGATCTTTTTAAGAGTAAAAGCACTGCAAAAAATTTAAAAGATTTCAAAAATAAGTGCCGAAGGTCGTACGGTACTGTTGACGAAACAACTGTACAAAACTTAATGAAGGGTCTTAAGAAAAAGTAAAATATTTTTATATAAAATAAATATTTGTTAATAGTGTAAGGTTGTTAATGTTCGTTATACTACTCATTAATAAAAAAAACAATATTTAAAAAAATTCATTACGTATTTTTTAATTGATGAAAAACAAAGTATCAAATTTTTCTGGGGCAGTTCTTAGTTCTCTTTCCCTCCGACCCATGATCAATTTCTGTATACGGCAGTGCTCCTCAGAAACGTTTATATGTATTATAATTTAATCATTAGAAGTAAAAGCATTATCGAAAGACACTTCAAAATTTTAATTTTTGGAAATGTTGGAGGTCGCATGAAATACAATGCCTGAATATATTCCTGATGAAAACGAATCAGATGGTTCCTCTCCAACTAACAGACGGAAGTCATAAAATTCCTGAAATACCAACACATTTTAAAATTTCCAAAGTTGAAATTTACAAAAACCTCGTTTTTAATTTTTTGTTCAATTTCATTTTCCACGTCTTCGTGAATATAATCTCCAGAAAATTCACTTCAATATTTTCACCTCTATCATTGTTTGTTGTGGGTTTTTTTCAATATTATTCTGAAAATTTACTACATGTATTTTGCTTTTTTTCTGGTCCACTTTTCATTAGAGGAGTTTTTTCAATCAAACTCGCATATTTTTATGATTTTCAGCCAAGGAAAACATTACTAATGCAAAATATAATATTATTCGAAATATATCCATTAGTGCCCAATGTTGCCCATAGGCAACATTGACTTTAGAAAACTACTGAGGTACAACTAAAACATTTTTTGTGCAATTATTTTTTTTTTTTTCTGATTCTCTTACATGTTTTTAATTATTTTATGTTCTTTTTTATCTAAATTTATATATATATTGATTTTTAACTACATGAAATATACACCCAATGTTGCTTATAGGCAACAATGGGCATGAAAGGGTTAAAGAGATTTAGCTAAATCCTTTGACAGTTCGCATACTTTTCTTATACAGCAAAAGTTACTCCTTTGTTCTATGTTAAGGATATTTGGCTCGAATAATTTAGCTTATCCATTGTCCGTGATGTCATCCCAGCCTTCTTTAATTCTTCGTCTAGTCAATTACTTAACTCAAATAGATATCCTTATGCAACGAACTTTTCTAATTAACTTTTCGACCTGTTCTCTACTGATTTGTGAAATTAAGTCAAAAGTTTTGTGCCAAATTTTATTAGATAATTTCCGAATAGTTTGTGCTTTCCATGCTAAGAGAATAACTTTAGATATTAAAGATTTATTTGAAAAACTAATATTTGACAAAGTCGCTAAAAGGCAAAGGTGAGTTCTCAAAGAGATTAATCAACTAAAGCTTATGTTCTGAAACACTTGGTGTCTGTCACACCAACATTTTATCGAACTTGCCATTAACAGTACAACTATTTAACCTAAAGGAACATACCAAAACTGCAGCAACTGTCACAGTTGACAGGACTACAATGGGGAAGAACTGGGGGGAAAGGTGTTGATGACTGAGTGCAAAAACGTACAGATGTTGTTGTGTTGGAGCAAATTAAGCAGATAACAGATACTTATCTATTTGCTAAAAGTGTCATTTATTTGACAGTGCTTGAAGTTGGCGTTATTAAGTAATGCTGCATATTAACCATAAATCAACAGATAGATAGTGCATGCAATATTTATATAACATACAAAATATACAAATGTGATATATCACAAGTACATCATAAAAATAATTTAGACTTTTCAAAAAGCAATCGTTTTCCTAATGAAATTCATTATTGTACATAACATATGATGCGTTTTTACTTTCCGTTGTTCCACTAAAGATTTCTTCGAACATTGCATATTTTCGAAAGAGGAAGGTAAATGTAAATTTAAAATGACGATGTTCAACAAAAAACCACAATACTTAGAAATGTATACTGTACTAACAGCCTTGAATAATACGATTATTTGAATATATCGAAAAATATACGTGCCAAAAAACTGTCATGTTTTTAAAATTAAGAAACAAATGGAAACTAGGTTTGCAAATCTAATAAAATGGTAAATGCCATTTGGATTTATTTATAAAAAATAAAAACAAAGTTTGGTCTGGCCTTACATTAAATACCCTACACTGCAGTATTCTGCAGCTTTTGCTTCTATGGGAGGTGCCACGCCCTCTTGTCTGAGTTCATTTAGTTTAAGCTCAGAGTGTGCACCTTTAGTCCCTATCATTTGAGTGAAATTTAGTGTGTTTATTTCAAAAAACTCTTTCAGTATATCATTTTGAAACTTCTGCTTATATGGGAGGTGCTACGCCTTCTTGTCCGATTTCATCCAGTTTTTGCTCAGAGCTTGCATTTATAGTTCTTATCATTTGAATAAAAGTTAGTTTGATTATCTCAAAAACGCTTTGAGTATAGCGTTTTGACGCTTTTGCTTATATTGGGGGCCACGCCCACTTGTCCAAATTCGCCCAGCTCTTGCGCTTATAATTCGTAGTATTTATGTGTATTTTGGTTGCATTGTCGTGAAAAATGCTCCTTAATGCATTTTGAATATATTTTTTATCTGGGCAGTAGGCGTGTCCGTTGACCGATTGCGCTCATTTTCAATCCCACGAGCTAACTTTGATGACGAAGGTAGTGTACCAAATTTCATTGAATTATTTTGCTCAGTTTTCTCAAAAAATATATTTCCAAACACAGCCAGCCATGCAGCCTGCCAGTCAGACAGACGGACATGGCTATTTCGACTCTGGAGGTGACGCTGATCTAGAATGTACATATATACTTTTCTATACCCACCTATTTCTCTGCGTTACAAACGGAAGGACAAAGTGAATATACCCTGGGTGTAGGGTATAAAAAATAGTGATGAGCAAACCAAGACAAAGACCATAGCAGTCTTGGCCTTGGTCTTGTTCTTGCACATTGAGTCTTGGTCTTGGTTTTCATATTGAGTCTTGGTCTTGATCTTGCTCATTAATTCTTGGTCTCGGTCTTGGTCTTGATCTTGAAAAAATTTTAAGAGATATTGATCATTCAAAATTTCAAAACCATATTTTTCCAAAGCAGTTGGGTTTTTCAGGTGCCAAAATACAAATTAAGAAATTATTTTATCTTCAAAACGGGAGTGAAACAACATTTAACTATAAATTACCAAGACTGAAAAGCAGTCTTGGTATTGACGATTGTCATGAGCAAGACCAAGACCAAGACCATAGCACTCTCGGTCTTGGTCTTGCAAAAATATCTGCATCTTGGTCTCGCAAAATTACCAAGACCAAGACTAATTTTGCTCATCACTAATAAAAAATCACCCGTGCTGGGTTCGAACCCATGTTGTCCTTTCTACAGCCTTACATGGAATCATTGTGTAATCAGTTTCAATTTAATTAAACAAAAGTAAATAAATAAGAGAAAATAAAATAGAAAACTGAAAAAAAAAAAAAAAAATGTTGAATAAAAAATATTTTAATAAAAAAAAAAAAATAAAATAAAAAAAAAAAATCACCCGGGCTGGGTTCGAACTCATGTTGCTTTTACTGCAGCCTTAAAAAAGATCATTGTGTAAGTGCTTCTAGATATCTATGGGGAGAAGGGCTTTTAAAATGCTCGGATCCTCTTGGGCAAACATATTACGATTTAGATTGAGTTGGTGTTGAAATGGCATAGTGTAGCGTACAAGGGCGAACGTTGTGAATATTTCAATTTGATACATTTTAGGGATTGCAAAGAATACCAGCGCACTACAGATTAATTGTCATTCCAATTCCAATGCCAAATTAACAAAGCATCATTAAAAGCATTTGGCCTTGACCAATTAACTAGGAAATGGAATATGCCCTTAATTCCTATTGCCTTATCTTTCGTTAAGTAAATTTCGATAAGTACATGAAGTATGCGACGACATAAAGTATCCGAAAAGATATTGCTGCGTTATGATATCTAACATACGCACCTTAGCTCATAATTTTAATCAAAAGTGTTTATTAAAAAAAAAAAAAAATTTTTTTTAATCAACTTTTATTAAATGTAAATAAAACTTTTGTTTTTGTTAAAAAAAAAAACCCCAAGAAACGAATTAAATTTTGCACGCTGCGCTCTCTCATTAAGTTGCCTTATCTTATATGATGTTTTTGTTGTTGTTGCTATTAGTGTTATTGTTGTTGTTGTTATTCTCAAAGGTGTTGTTGCTGTTTTCGAGGTGGTTTTATTGCCAATTTGTTTGCTCAGTGAAGCTTTTAGTAGTTGCTCTACATTATTGCTCCAAAGCGCCTGCCTGCCTGCTACTGGTGATCGCGCTCTGTAACCAAACAAAAAATTCAAGAAAAAAAAAGTTTTGTTATCACTAATGAAAAGAAAAAAAAATACGTTTTGTTGGCAATGATTTTCACTTAATTTTGATTTTGCTATTTTTTTTTGTTTTTGCTTTTATTTAGTTTTAGTTTGAGTTTTGCCAATTGCGCTCCGTATTTCGAGCTTTTTTGTTTAATTTTCATTTAATTTTTTTTTTGGTTAAAGAGCAGCAGAATTTTTTGATTGAGAAAAATAATTTTTCGAATTTGAACTCAGTTTGTCGACAACTTTCGAAATAGCGAACCATAACGATGAAGCGCCGCGTTTGGTTTTAACGAAAAAACCGTAAAAATGTGAATTATCGAAAAGATAATTAAATTTTAAATCTAGTGAATAGCAGCTAAATGTTAATTAATAATAATAAAAAAAAAAAAATAATAAAGTCGACAACCTTAACAAAAAATTTAAAAAAAAATATATATATATATTCTTATATACAAATATAACGAAAAGTGAAGTTAACGAAAACTCGACATGGGTCATTAAAAATATTAAGTAATACTTTGCCTACGTAGAAGTTCGGTGGACAGCGTTCGCTCTTGTGTCCAAAGTCAATCTATTCATAAAGTTTAGTACATCAAATATGTGAAATCAAGAAAATTCTGTAAAGAAAACTATTTTTTTATAACTAATGTGATACAACTGTGACACTCATGACATTTTAGTTTTTTCGTATGTTATTGCGAAAAACGGTTGAAACACAATAGAGAACATTTGAAAACAATTCAAATCTCACATTTATTGCGTATTGAAATTATATACTTATGTACCTACTTATTAATTTTATGACGTGACACTCATGACTATAATACCATAAAAAGAACGAGTCTTTTACTACGACCAATCTGAAATTATATGCTGAATGGTGGAATAGTCTTATGTGTTTTCTTTCCATTGTAATCTTCTCTTATCAATATGTCGATAAAACAGTTGTAGTTGGCACGTGGCATATTTTTTAAGCGCGCAAAGCTTAAAACCCCGTGTGATGAAAATAAACCTTTTCTTTTTTTCCTCAAAATATAAGTTTTAATTGAGTAGCAAAACAAAATTGTGCTATCAGGCATATTCCTTGGTTTTCTTTTCGAAAAGTTTTTGATGAAAGCGGTGAGCCGTTCCATAATAAACGGTTGCTTTGTTGCATCCATTTATCATAATTATTTGTGGAGGATACCCTGTAGGACCGGCGGAGACAATTTTCTCAATGGTCCCATCTTTGGTCAAGTTTTTTTGTAAGTAGACCAAAGCGGACTACACCTAAAACTAGAATGAATTCACTTAAATTATCAATTGTAATGCAAAGACGG
Source organism: Calliopum simillimum (assembly GCA_951812925.1). Lineage (NCBI taxonomy): Eukaryota > Metazoa > Arthropoda > Insecta > Diptera > Lauxaniidae > Calliopum > Calliopum simillimum. The sequence goes on from OX638370.1 coordinate 7,639,374, forward strand.
TCATTTGTATCAAAAACTGTCCGAATGTAATGCATAATCCGTCATTGTGTCAGTGAAATTATAACGTTTCTGACAACGTTTGTATTGTTTGGATGTTCGTCGACTGTGAAGAAGAGCAAACGATGTTGTGTCGGTCAAATGATTTGCGCTGCGTGGAGAGGCTTGGGTTCAAATCTTGCACTCGGTGATTTTCAATTCCAATTTACAAATTTACATTAACTTACACACAACTTGTCTGAAGAGTCTTCGGAGCGGAAAATGAAACTTATGTCCAGCATAGCCGACATATAAAGCAATAAAAAAATTATTAAAAAATATTTCATCCGCACTGAGATTTGAACCCACAGAACACAATGCTCAAAAATACTTATATAACAAAGTCTTTAAACTTTTTACTTTTTTGTGGAAAATTCGTACATCAAATTAAATTCTTTGAGAGTTATCAATAAAAAAAAAAATAAAATAAATTGCCCTTTTCCTGGTCCGAATGTAATGCATAAATAGACAATTGAGGAGTGGCCGTACCAAAGGGCCTAAGTACCATTTCGAGGCTAAAGTAATGTCATACTTTTTATGTGCTTTTAAGTCGGTTATTTGACTGTTATAATTTTTTCAACATAATGACATTAAGTAAATTTTTAGTAAAAACAGAAAAATTTTTTTATAATTTCTAACAAAATGTCACCCATTTCATATAATGACACTACTTTTGCCTCGAAATGGTACTTAGGCCCTTTGGTACGGCCACTCCTCAATTGACCTTTTTCTGGTCTCAATGTAATGCATAAGAAGACAATTGTTTACGTCCAATGGCAAACAATACAATACGTAAATAGAACTTAATATGTGATGGGACCAGAATCTGGTTTAGTCGGTCGCCCCATGGAGTAGTTTATAAACTTGTTTTGGAATAGTCCGTGGTCCTGCAGGGATGTGATGCTAAATAAAAAATATCCAAATACTTTTTAATATGCAACTCAAAGCTTTCATCAAACAAACACTTTTGAAATGAAAAGATGCACACTTCATTGCTTGTCTACGTATATTACGAACCGCTCTACTTCTGAGAATATGCTGACATATATTAATGCCATGCGCCTATTTACTGACTTATAATTGAGTCTTATACGGTTAAGCATATAGCAAGGATCGAAAAACAATGAAAAATAATTCTCCAAGTGGTATCCTATGGAATGTGGTTAACTCACCTGCCTCGGCAGCATGCACATCAGATTTGGAGATGCAAGAAACATGCATAGTTAGGAATGATTCTTTGATAACAGGAACCATTATGTTTCGTCCCAACCCTTTTCTATTTCTAATTCTGATTCTAAGCGCTTTTAAACAGAGAAATATAATATTTTGAACCAAAAACACCAAATAACTCGAAACTACAAAAAACTGACTTCCCGTGACACTCATGACATTTTGACAGCGTTTTTTCCTAACGACTTTGGTAATTCACGGTTTTTTATATAGGGTGCATTGCATAAGGTTAGATAGAAGAGGTTTAGACTTAAAAAAATTGCACCTGGCGTGAGGGGGCTTAAAATGTACCCCTGACCTCAAATCAAAAAATGGGTGTTATAAATTTAGTACCGAAATTTAATGTGGATTTCAAAAAAAAATTATAAAGGGATATAATAATAGGACATTTGTCATACAAAGTCCAAAAGTTAGAAAAAAAAAAATAAAAATTTCAACTTAAAGGCTCAGAACCTTGCGAAATTTTCTTGAACATTATAAACGATGCTCAAGGCCTTCTATAAAAAAAAATCTCTAAGTCGCTAGGGTGGTCCAAAACAATTTCTTTTGTAAAATAATTCTTTAAACCAATAACTCCTCATTGATACATTTTAGACTCCCCGCCCAAGAGCAATTTTTTTGTTAGCATAGACCTCTTTTATCACCAGAAGCTTCGTAACCTTATGAAATACACCCTGTAGAATATTATGAAAGATTTATTTCGCATAAGTGCATTTCTTTATTGAATTGGAAGTACATTGGTAATATAGTTTTCTAGCTAAGGACATAAAAATTTTACTTATTTTTTAATGACCCATATTGCAATAAAAATAAACATTTAAAAAGTTTTAAAATTTACCTACGAAATTTGCGAGTTCATATTACTCAATGTTAAGAATAACTAAACGATAACTAAATGAGAATCCGTCATTGAATTAAAACTGAAAATTTCAATAAAAATATGTCATCCTTGTTTAAAAAAATCAAAAATAATTTTCTCTACAGTGAGTGCAACATGCAATGCGCAAATTTCCTACATTGCGCTACATTCGTTCGCCACAACTGTGCTTTTGCGTTAATTAAGAAAAACATTTGAAATTTAATTGCCGTAAACATTTTCATAAATGTTTCTTCAACTACATCTTGTTTTCTTAAAAAAAAAAAATGCATAATTTTCGCTATTTAATTTAAAATTTAAAATTTAAAATAAACAAACGCGAAATTTTGCATTCGCACCGCTTTTGTTGCAAACGCTCTATCGACGCTGCGCTCTGTATGTTTTCTTGGCCGACTGCTGTTGGCGCTGCTTCACCGTCGTTTCATTGGGCTAATTGAAATTGTTAATGTCAATATTGATTTTGTAATTTTTATGATAATCATAATTTTTTTTTTTTTCAATTAAATTGTGTCAATAATTTAGTAATCAATTGTTTAATATAATAATAACAATTACAATAACAAAAAAAAAAAAAATAAATTTGTTATCACAACTGTTTTACTAACAATAACCTACGTGTAAGCAAAGAGTACGAAATACGTACGAAAATGTTTGCTAATGCTCACAATGTTATACGGCGCAAGGATAGAAAAAAATCGCAAAAATCATCTTCAAGATCGTCATCACCATCCCAGGAGGGAAAGCATAGCTGGTGGCGTGATTGTACGTTTATATGATGAGTTAAAAGTTATAAAGTAACAGTAAGGCAATAGCTCAACTTTTTCCGTAATTTTTATGTTTCTGGAGAAGTCTGTTTTGAACAACCCCAGTGTGCCAGACGGTTCATATCTTCGCTTTTTTACCCGTTACTGATCCGTTACTGATCCGTTTGCGGGAGAAATTCCAAAAAAAAAAACGATTCGCATTTTTTTTGGGAATCTCTCCCGCCAACGGATCAGTAACGGATCAGTAACGGGTAAAAAAGCGAAGATATGAACCGTCTGGCACACTGGGACAATTGAATTTCTCAAACATATAATAGTGTCATCTACATAGTTCTTTTATATATAAGGTGCATCGCATAAGGTTACAAAGCACATGCGAGGTGATAGAAGAGGCTAAGACTAACAAAAAATTGCATCAGAGGGGGTCTAAAATATACTCCTATGAAGTTATAGGGTCAAAACAGATTTTCTGACTTGTTTTAGAAAAAAAAATTTTTTAGAAATTTTTTTTTAATAGCTAATTGTATGAGCTTTCTAAAAGTGTGTTTGATTTATAGAGATAAAAAGGATTTACCAAAGTTCTGGACCTTTAAAGTTGAAATTTATTTTTTTTCCTTTTTTTTTGAGTTTGGTGGCCATTTTAGTACGAAAAAGGTCCTATTAACATGCTTTTTTATAGCTTTTTTGAGTCCTCATTAAATTTCCATCAATTCAGTAGTACATATATTATACCAATTTTTTTAGTTGAGGTCAGAAAAAAATACTTTTCTATGAAACACTCATACGTTCCGCTGCAAATGATGTGAACGCTACATGCATTGATCTTTATCTACTAGAGCCTCTTTTGACCTCAACTAAAAAAAATTGTGTGACAATTATACTACACGAAGGTTCCAAATTAAAGGAAATTTAACGAGAGTTTCAAAAAAAATTAGAAAAGGGTATGTTAATAGTATCTTTTTCGTACTTAAATGGCTGCCAAAGTCAAAAAAAAGGAAAGAAAAAAAAAATTTAAATATCAACTTTTAAGGTCCAGAACTTTGCGAAATCCCTTTAATTCCTGTAAGCCAGCTACCTTTGTAGAAAGCTCATACAATTATCTAAAAGTTTTTAACAAAAAAGTTTTCTCTAAAACGCTAGGGTGACCCAAGAATATTTTTTTTCTAAAATTCTTTTTCGGAAATTCTGTTTTAATCCTACAACTCCTCTGGGCTACATTTTAGACCCCCTCTCATGTGTAATTTTTTGTTACTCTAGGCCTCCTCTATCACATCGCAGAAGCTTCGCAACCTTATGTGATACACCTTATACGAATATTGTTGTAAGAAAAACAAGCTAGGACTTGGAATATATAGTGCGTAATCGATAAGGTTACGAAACTTCTGGGAAGTGATAGGAGAGGCCTTGACTAATAACAAAATTGCGGCTTGGGGGAAGTTAAAAATTGTAGTAGTAGGTATTACGATCCTTCTGTTCCTATAGTTATTTTTGTTTATGCTGTTACGAAAAATGCATTGCATACTTTTAGGCTTTTTTAAGTAGGAGACAAAAGGTCTTCCTACGCAAAAATATTAAACACCTCTTAAATATTCGAGCATAAGCTACTTTCTAAATGTCAGTTGCAATGCATTGCTACAAGCTTGTCGTAAAAGAAATGTCACATAATTTAAGGTGCTTCAATTTCAATCGAATCGGTAATAATAATAAGCGCCTAAAATTATGTGACATTTTTTTTAATGTTGTTTAGGAAGTTGGTGTGATAAATTTATAGCTGGGATTGCTCAGATACAGCATAAAGAGCTTCGATTTGAAGGTGCTGCGTAGTTTTTTATTCATAATCTTTTATACTCTTATTTCAAGCAATTGCACTCAAATTAATTAAGATCACCTTCTCTGCTTTTTTGTTTTATTTGACCTCTAGGGCAGTTTTACAATGTACATACATAGTTTCAAGTTATAAAATGATTTTGTTTAAAATCATTATATTTACTAAATGCAGGAAAATGAATAAATAACTTATTCACTAGTTTCAATGTTAAAAATGCTATGTTTGCATTCTATAAACATAGTTGCATACATACAAAATGCTTTAGAAATATTTTTGAATGCCTATCAATTAAATTGTTCGTTCGTTAGCGCGCTAATCACATACACCGTTGACAAATAATGATTTTTATTAGCCAGTTTCCCACAGCTTTACTGCTGATTTTAATGACCCAACATAAGTCACGCCTTGATGAAATGCTCAAAATCATTTCCACTCCTCTCAACTTCAACATTCCACTTTTTGTTGGCAGCAGCAGCAGCGGCAATGTTGTATGCTCAAATCACCTTGTGACATTTTTATGATCAGCGTAATACAGTCTGTTGACTGATGTTTCTATAGAGTACGTACTTTTATATTGGAGATTTTTGATTTCGATTTTTATTCGAAAAAAAAAGAAACTTTTATTTTATTTTTATTCAAAAAAATAGTATCTATTTATAATCAAAGCAAAGCACTAGTGAAGATGTATGCTTGTTATGACATTAAGTTCATATAGACCACACAGAAGTGATGATGATAATTATAGCAAAATATGAATATCATTGAAAGAGCGATTTTTTTTTCTTACAAAAAATATAAAAAAACGTAAATGAAGCCCTGGTACTAATTGATATATAACTACAAAATTTTTAAAAACTTAAAAGTAGATGCTCATTCGCGTAACTTTGTCACACAAAAGTTTTAACTCCAATCGTGTGCTCACAGTTTTACGTTCGCAAAGACAAACATTCGCTAATGCTTTTCAAATGTTTGAACTTTCATTATTTTTGGTTAATTCTAAGATTATGTGAGAATACTCCTAGTCTTTTTTTAAGCCAGTTTAGACTAAGAAGTCGTTTATAAAAGACGTCCATAGAGGATGGGTTGTTAGATTGATCAAAAGTGAATAAAAATTAGTAGGAGAAGGGAGAAATATCTTTTGTATGTTCATTGTAAAAAGTATAGAAAATTAAAAACTTTTGAAAATAATGAAGTTTCATAGTTTTTTAGTTTTTGGAACAGATGATGATTTACATCATCTGTTCCAAAAACTAAAAAACTAGAAAATCTCAGAGAGCCAACTGATAAACATACGAATGCGCTTGCTACTTCGTTTTGTCTCGGCAAAAAACCTTGCAAACGAAGCGCTATGCAAAAATAGTATAATATCGATGACTCACAACGGCAGGGCAATGCATATAAAGGGAAAAAACAAAGAAATTGGAATTTTTGCATGTGCTGTGTTTTTCTTGTAGCTGTGATTCTCGTCTAATCTATGCTAAAAGTTAAATAAAGTATGCTTGCAGAATTCTATAAGATGTCGGCAAAGCGTCTGATGAGGAATTGACTTATTATAGTCAATTTTGACCTGTGGTGGGTCCCGAAACTAGTAACGCAAACCAGCCTTCCGATACATTTTTTTGCTTTTTTTATTTATGTGTATTTTTGCCTTGTTTTTTGTGTTTTTGTGTTTTTATTGTTGTTTTACTCTAAAACACTGAACAGTAAGCTCCGACCATCAATGTATTTTCATTGTTGGTAGCTAATAATGAAGTTTCATGTTCCTTTGCGTGGCGAAGTTATGAAATTTTTAAGGAACTGAAGTCCGCAAAGATAAAAAGAAATGCAAGATCCTTGAGATCCATATACGTTCAAACCTACCGTGTGTTGCGATTCGATGACTTAAATTTTGCTACTGCACATTCGCTTCCTATTGCTTTGTTATTGATTGCTACGTCTTCTTCTGTCGATCAGTGAACGATGTCAGCTCGCTGTGCGTGCATGTTTTGTTTGTGTTTTTTAACGGAACTCACTCAGGTAGCTTAGGGGAATAGGTAATGCTATTGTGGTATAGGTAATCTTTTTCTGAAATTTGGAAGAGAACTGTTAGATCAGTGAAGTATAATAAAATGTGTGTAATATCATTAAAAAAAGTTATTGAGCAAAATTTGAAAAAAGTCAAAAAAACTGTTTTCAAAAAGTTGGCAGGTAATGTGGTATGTATGGTAGGGCAATGTGGTATGCATACTGATCAGTACTTGTAAAGTGGGCGGGTAATGTGGTACTTATAAATGGGGTAATGTGGTATACTTATACCATATAACCAAATATTAAATTTGGAAGGTATAAAATAAGTACATAATAACATTTACATTGGTTCTCAAGCTCATAGTTTTTATAAAAAAAAAAATAAACAGCAATCAAATAATGTTAAGAATAACAAGAAATATTATTATACTACATTAGCAAATCCCGACTATACCACACTGGCCAATTTTTAGAAATTACAAAATTCTAAAAATAAAATGGGAAACTTTGTGAGTTTACACAGTTAAACACTTCGCAATACTTAGCATTTACTTTTATTGAATATAAATAAAACTTCAATCCGAAAAAAAAAATCAACCACACGCGACTTACGTTTCGTTCAACTGACATCGGAAAAATTTTGTTTGGTGCATGACAGAAACACATTCCTGGTTTTTCATGTCTTCTGACAGGATAAAGCAGTGACGTTCTTAGGCTCTTACCCAAATCAGAGATATGCGACTATACCACATTGAAAAACTATACCACAATAGCATCAGTTCCCCTACCTTCTATCTTTTGATCATGTTGTTGGTATTTTAATGTTTCACTCTTCGTATGATTTTAATAGGCATCTCTGCTCAAAATGACGTTATGACACCTGCATCTTTCAGAATCGTGGAATTTAAAAAAAAAAACTTTGCTTTTTTGAATCAGTCTAATATAAAGCCAGTAAATTCCAAGATTGTGAAAGAATGTTTTTTGTTGAGGGGGTCTAAATGTAATGGAATTATCGTGAAAAAACTAATTTTCCGACTTGTATAAAAAAAAAAAAATTTCGAGGGTCACCCTAACATTTTAGAGAAAAATTTTTTACGGATAACTTTTAGCTTACCATATGAGCTTATTAAGTTTATAGGGTGTAAAAGGATTTCGTGAAGTTCTGGAGCTTTAGTTGATATTTAAAAATTTTTTCCTACTTTTTGACATTGGTGGCCATTTTAGTATGAAAAAGTTGCTATTAATATACTCTTTTATAATATTTTTTGGAAGTCTTGTTTAATTTACTTTAATTCAGTAGTACATTTATTTAACCAATTTTTTGTTTTGAGATCAGAAAAAAGTACTTTAATGTACCAACACACGAGTTACTCGTACGCGTTGCGCTGCATATAATGCGCGCGCTGTACGCGTTGCTTTTTATACAGCGGAACCTTCCAACGGATTGTTCTTGAAAAGTATTTATTTCTGACCCCAAATTAAAAAATTGGTGGAACAAATGTGCGACCAGATTTAAGGAAATTTAACGAAAATTCCAAAAAAATTATAAAAAAATATGTTATTAGGACCTTTTTTATACTAAAAAGGCCGCCTAAGTCAAAAAACTGGAAAAAATTAAAATATCAACTTTTAAGGTCCTGAACTTTGCAAAATCCTCTTGAACTCTATAAACCAAATAAACTCTTAGAAAGCTAAAGTAATTAGCTAAAAGTTTTTCGTAAAAATATTTTCTCTAAAACATTAGGGTGACTCAAGAATTTTTTTTTTTGTAAAGCAGGTCAGAAAATCAGTTTTTTCGCTATGACTACACTGGAGTACATTTAAAACCCTTCCACAGCTGCAACTTTTTGTTAGTCTAGCCTACATTATCAGCTTCCAGAAACTTCGTGACCTTATGCAATACACCCTGTATACATCAGTAAATTTTAAGATCACACGAGAACGTAAATATTGAAAAGCTCGTTGTTATTGAACTGCAATCAAGATAACGATCAAAGGAAGGTATGGTTGTGTATTTTTAGTTAAATACTTACTTTTTCGACGTTATTTTTTGTTTGGGCAATTCCATTTTACAAGTGAGGAAGCAGCATATTGCCATAATTTTGCTAATGGCTAATAAAAATCAGAGCAAATCAAATTATTCAATTAAAGAATAAAGTATGCGCTCGAAACGAAATTCTTATCACTAGACAGAGATAATATGGCGCCAAGAAAAAAGCAGGCAATAAGCTTTTAGCAGCTAAAAAAGCAAGCGAAAGAGCAGCAAAAGAAAGTGCGTTCAAGAAGAGAGTAATAAACAAATGTCAGGCATAATTGTTTAAATTAATTAAAATGATAAAGCCAACTCCAAATATAGGTTTATTTGCATTTTTTTTTTTGTTTTTTCTAATGGAAACCCATTGAAAGCTTTGATTAAAAACCGCAAGCTTTTTTGCGCATTTCATTGAAAAAAAAAACCGGTCATTTTGTTTGACATTACAAAAAATCTTACATTTTTTAGTAATGACGAAAAAAAGGTACGTTTTATGCAAAACAAAACACATAAAATTTGATGCAAATAAATAAAGTAACTTAACTAACTGGCTTGACAGGGATTATTTTTAACACTTAACACCAAGCTTATGTTAATTGAATAGCAAAAGAATGTTTTTTTTTTTTTGTTTTGTGCAGTAATTCTGTCTATGAACAATGAGAGAAAAAACAGCGGAACTTTTGCAAAAATGTTAAACTTTCGCTATGACAGCATTTAACTTGGCCGAAACATTTATTCCGTCAGTTGACTAACGTAACGCTAATGGAAAGCTTGCAAATTAAAATTGTGTTAACTAAAGCAAAAGAATCTCTAACGTTTAAAAAGTCTAAGAAGACAATAAAAGGTTCAACACTACACTAAATAAAGCTACTGAAAATCCTTGAAAGCTTTGGGAGCTTCCAGTGCTAAAATTTCTTTCGTTTGTTTAAAAATTAAACTTTTTCTTTCTACTCAACAGATTCCTGTGTTACTGGCAACAAATCACCACGCAGTTCCTTTACACGTTCTGCCACATTACCATTACCGCCATCGCCGCATAAAGAACGTCAACATGAGAAAGCCCAACAGCATTATGAATCTTATGTACGCGCTAACGTTGAGGCGAACGCAAAATCGTCATTGGAGCGGATACCACCACCACCGCCGCCGCGTCGTCATGCATTGTTGAGTAGTCAAATGACGCCGAAAACACGCAGCATTACTCCAGATCTTAAGTCTGCGCTAAGTCAAACAAGCTTAAATTCACCAACAGCTACGCTGGATGGTGGTGCATCATCTACGGATGCGCAGACACTATGTAATATACGCCAACAGATGGCGTTAAGCTTGAAACGCATGAAAGATTTGGAGGAACAAGTTAAGACAATTCCGGAACTAAAGGTGAGTTAGTGAAAATGTCCGCTTTCATCCCAATTCAAATATCAAAAGTCGCACAGGTACCCCCTAACAACCCCTCCAAGGGGGTTAAAGTTTCACGTTTCACAAAATATAAAATGCATATCAATTTTTAGATTTTTTGGTGCTCTGAAACTGAAAATGATGTTAAATAATTATATCAACCACCAAGTAATCCCTTAGTACCCCCTTATAGCCCCCCGAAGCGTTGAAATTGGGCTATTTAAGACCTGAATGAGATCACGGTAACTTTTTTTGGTTAATTTGCGGTCTATCAGGTCTGGGATTTGAACTAAAACCTTAGCTCTAAAGTACAGAAAAACCTTTTTTTAGTCATATAGCGTACATCTAGTTAAGCAGCTCTGTATTTTAATTTTTCAATTGCATCAATCTTCTTAATCTATCTAATCTTCTTTCAAAAGTAAGATATACTTCTTCCCAGATGTGTACCATATGATTGAAAAGATCGTTTTCTGTACTTTAAAGCAAGGATAACTCATATAATAGACCTGATAGAGCAAAACTTTTGCCAGATTCAGAACCAACGACCTCAATTAGTTAGTCCGAGACCATAGCTGCCTTATTGTTGGTCTTCGACATAGAGTCTTAGTCTTGGAAATTAAGTCTTGGCATCGGTCTTGATCTTGAATAATTTTCTTGCAAAATTTCCGAACATTTTTTTAAAAGTATCTGGGTTTTTAAGATGGCAAATTCCATACTGAGAGATGATTTTATGGTCGACAGGATCAATCACCTATAAATGACCAACACCGAATTGCAGTCTTGGTCTTGCAGATCATCGTGACCAAAACCAGAGCAACAAGGCATAGATAACCGACTAACTAGTATGTATTCTCCAGTATATCTTATCCTTTTTGAAGACTTTTTGATGAACAAATAAAAGTCTTGGCTTTGGTCTCGAATAATTACCAAGACCAAGGCTAAAACTAAATTTCCTTATCATAAGATGTCCCGTTGTGTTGTACTAATGTCGTATTGGACAGTTGGACGTGATGGAAAGTTCGCGTGTACGATGTAAGGGCTTATTGCAGGTCGTTTCGAAAATCAATTCGAATTATGGTCATCCTGGAACCACGGCACATCATCTAATCTAGATTTAATTATTTTGTTATTGGGAACATTTTATCAAAAATCGGTGTTAAGTCACCGGTACTATAAGTGAGATGAATTTAGTACAGAGATATGAGAGAAATATGCATTTTCAAATAACAGAGAGAGAGATAGCAAAGGAGAAAGAGGTATCGCGAGAGAGAACTTGAAAGTGAGAGAATATTAGAGTGAATGCAAGTGTGGAAGCTAAAATTTTGATTTCCTCATTTTTATATTTACTGCCCTTATCAATTGTGCTTAGCCGATAACAAGAAATACCAGTGATTTGATAAGGAAGCACCCTTGAAATTTGTTTTCACCTTAAATATCTGGCAAAAATGCACTCTAATACTGAGCTTACGTCAATTTCTATTCCGTCTTATCGGAACTTTGATTACTGTCATGTAATTTGCTATTCAAATTAAATTTTAAGAGTTCGATCAGTTGATTGTAATGCAATCAAAAAAGTATTGTAGTTCGCTTTACTAAACATTTCATAGTACAGATACAATGTTTTTCACATTTATATCACTGGGTTGACACTATTTGTTTGTAGCCAACACTTTAAACTTAACTAACTGCAGTCAAAATAATACTGAACTCTTTTGCTCTGTAATCAAACTGACAACAATGAGCTGCAACTCATAGCGCATAACTTAAAATATTCCTCTTCTCGTTACTTTCAGTTATAGTTAGTTGATACAGCATTCTCAGCTAATCTGGCTAACCTTTTTTCACCACTATGATTTGGCGCAGGGTGCACTTATGTTTATTTTGCTCTAATTATAGCCTAAGCTTATCTAGAGATGGCATTAATTTCTTTATTTTCACAAAATGCAATATATTCTCCTTAAGCTCTTGGAGAGCATGGGACGAAAAACTGGAACAATGAAGGTCATAGAAATTTTTGAACTATTCTGGTGCACAGACTCATCTTTATTCATATCCTTAAAAGTGTATGAAATCAATCCTTGATCGCATATTTTCTCTTCCAGAATGAACTTTCTAAATTGCGTGATGATAAACAAACTCTACAGAGTACACTGCAACGCAAAGAGGAAGAGCTACAGCGTGCACGTGACTCACCACGTCCACCCTCAACACCCAGTCCAACAGCAAGTCAAAAGTTTCCCTCACCAGTACAATTCACAGCACAACGCATAAGTCCCATTTCACTTGAAAGTTTGGGTGCACGCCTGCGCACAAATTCCAGCTCATCGGAGAAGCAATTGAAAACGACGCTTAGACGTGATGTTGGCACCATGTGTGGATTACATACAACACGTGATATAGCTGTTGGTAGTCCCGTTATCACGTTACGTACAGTCGGCACAAGTCCAGTGCAAACGCTTAATCTCAGCGAGGTGCTCTACACACGCTACGAAATGGACGAGCATATTGAAAAGGCGGTAAGCAGATACGAAGAGAAACGAACGCTGGCGCAGCTTAAGAAACTCATCTCAGTAGGTACGCAAATGTATGTGCCCAAGCGTGATGTACGCGAATATGGATCACAAACAGTTCCCGAGCGTCCGGCGCCTAAGCACACTGTGGGAACGACGGCAAAACCGAGCACGCGTGAAAATTTCGTCAATTGCAAACCAGATGTACGCTCCGTAGGTTGCTCCGAAGATCGCCTTACTGATGTACTCTGCGAGAAATGCGCCATCGTAAGCAAATGCCGTACGGTCGCTTGTGGTACTGATGCCGATGGCAGCGAAGAGAAACGTAATCCCGCTGCCGTCTCATTGAAGCTGCTTGACATGCAGGGGCGTAGTAAAACTTTTAGCTTGGGTGACAATGAAAAGCTGCAGCTGAAACGTAAAACAATTGGTACACAATATACGCCGCTTGTGGTGCACACCATAGGCATGCAAACAATGCCCGCTGCGGTGCATTCAATGGGCGTGCAAAACTCTCCACTGATGCAAAATTGCAGTACACAATCCAATGCAGAGATGACAACGCGTCAAACAGATACACGTGACCTCATACGTTTATGTGCCACACAGACGAGCACAGAAGAGATTGCACCACCAACACCAGAGGTGGTACCAACACCTCAACCGCCAGCACCTATTCTGCGTAGCAGCGCTAGCAATACAGATGCAAGACCAACTTTACGTAGTAGCTCTTGTAATACGGAAGCAATGCGTATGGTAGATCATGGCATGAATACGCCTGCACCAGCTGCTCTCCGTCATGCTGGTTCCAATACAGAGTCAGTACGTACGCGTGACATTGCTTGTGGTGATATTGTTAAGCCACATATCTCAATAGCCTGTGCTGACAACTATTGTGATTCTTGTAAGGATGCCATTAAACATTTGGCGAAAGATTTCACAAAAGTTTTACCTCCCCAACCGCCGGCGAGTCCACAACCACAACGTGCTGTTGATTCATCAAAAATACCACGTCCAACACATCTAACCAGTCCCAGTCCGCAGCGTAAAAAATTTCAACGTCAAAATACGTATACGATAACACCGTCACCAACGCCTAGTCCCGTGGCGGAGAAAAAGACTATTTTGGGGTGAGTTCAATACGGCAAAGCTTTATGAATGTTTACGCTCTATTATGCTAGTAGGAAGAGCGTAATCTTTTTAGGAGTAAAGAAAATGTCTTAGTGCTATGCAGTCTTGGTCTTTATCAACTTGGTCTTACAACCTAACCCACTGAAAAATTGCTACAAGATGTTGAGTATAGGTTTTCCACTCTAAACTAAACCTTTTTTACATCATATTGACCTTTTTCAAATCAAATAAGCCCATTTCCAAAAGATTGACTAACTGCCTCCAGATTTTGGAAGGTGTTTGGTAGACACAATAATTGTCCATATACCAAGTTGCATAACGATAGCTGATGTAGGTATAGAGAGATATCATTTAATGTGCTTTTCTAGCCATGTTTCATTTGATTCAGAAAAGGTTTAATTTGATAAGGAAAAAGTTTAATTTTATATCGAAATGGTTTGGTTTTATTTGGAGAAAATTTAACTACCTTTGGAATAGGTTTAATTTGATTTAGAAAAAGTTTAACTTGCTTTGAAAAAAGTTTAACTTGATTTGGAAAAAGTTTAATCTGATTTGGAAATGAATGAATTTGATCTAGAAAAAGTATCATTTGATTCGGAAGAAGCTTAACTTGATTTGAAAAGATTTAATTTGATTTAAAAAAAGTTTAATTTGATTTGAAAAAAGTTTAACTCAAGAAACTTTCATTTGATTTGAGAAGCTTAACTTGACTACGCAAGGGTTTGATTTGATTTAAAAAAGTTTAACTTGATTTGGTAAAAGTTTAATCTGATGTGGAAATGAATTAATTTGATCTAGAAAAAGTTTAACTTGATTTGGAAAAAGTTTAATTGGATTTGGAAAAGGTTGAATTGGATGTGGAAAAGGTTGAAATTTTATTTGGAAAAAGTTCAGTTTGATTTGAAAAGAGTTAATTTGATTGCAAAAAGTTAAATTTGATTTGAAAAAAAGATCAGTAGGATGAGGAAAAGCTTTAACTTGGAATGTATGCAAAATTTTCAGACCTAGTTTTTCACAGCATTTCACATTTGAATTCACAAATTTTGCTATTGAGTGATGTTTTTATGTACGAAAATAGCGTGACACCTCTGCCAAAGTCAAGGTCTTGAAATTGGCTCATCACTAGTTTTCGAATTAAGAAGCTTTTACGAATAGGAATGAAGTAGAATTATAGTTCCCCTTTTTGGTTGGTGCTCTAGAGGTGAATTTTCCCGGTGAAATTAAAAATAAACCCCAAAAAAGTTCATAGGTTTGTTACTTTACTTCGATTGGTATAATCAAAAATTTTAGCGCATGCGCAGTGTGGTAAATTTTCGCTTACAATTAATTGGTTGTGACATCAACTAAACTAACTTGTCTTGAACTCAAACCAAATTTTTTTAGAATAAATTTTAACTCCTTGTGAATTCTGAACATAAATAAATATAACATTTTTTTCTTTAAGTAGTAATCTAGCCGAAAAACCACCAAGAAAACTCTCCGAATCCAGTGGATCACCAGAAGCCGACGACGATGCTAGTCCCCCAACACGACCTCCAGCCACCACAATTGAGCCACTCGTAGTTCAAGAAACCCCCGCAAAGCCAGAGAAAAGTGCTTATGAATTTGATGGTCTAAAAGATTTACTGTTACGTGAAGAGACACGTGTACGTATTAGCTGGTCACGTGATTCATCGCCAGTACCGCCTAAGGATGGCGGCACACCAAGCAAATCATTGGAGAGTTCTTTGCATGAGAAAATGCAAACATCATTGGAATCATCGCGTCTTTCAAAATCTTCCTCACCAGATGAATCTAAGGGTGCGCGCCGTAAGACTATACCCGAAAAATCTAGTCAAAGTGATGAGACAGAGACCACAACGACAGAAGATACAGTCATTGAGGTGAAACCACCTAGAGAGCGGTATGTTGTTGGCTTTTCTAAAATTTTGACGAAACTTTAAACTTTTTATTTTTTTAACTCCCGTAGCATACAACCTTCAAAAGAAGTTTGCGCCGCCCTTAAAACATTAAATGAATCACTGCGTAAATTGAGCAAAACTAATGCCAAGTCCGCTAGCGTTAAAGAAGCCAGTGCTATTGTGGCGCAAGAATGGTTTAGTATCGCTAGCACAGAGGTTGCATATCCTCCAGATGTAGAGGACTATTTGGAGGCATTTAGAAATATTTCCGTGCCGCTATTGCAAAATTGCGTCAATATGAAGGATAGTAATGTAAGTGTTGGTTGTGATATTTACAGATGATTGTGACTCATCAGCGTGATTTTCTGCTGCATCAGCGTGTTTTTTTCTTTTTCTCATATGCTGACATAATTCTAAACAGCTTTATTAATTTCATGCTACTTACAGGGTAATACAGTAATGCACTATGCTGTTTCGCATGGTAATTTCGAGGTTGTATCCACATTGCTGGATTCAAAGGTTTGCAATGTAAATCAAATGAATAACGCTGGATACACCTGCGTAATGCTCGTTTCCTTGGCTAAATTAAAAAATGTTGCACATCGTTCAGTCGTACAACGATTGTTTCAGATGGCCGATGTTAATATACGTGCCAAGAAGGTAACTGACATTTGATAGAGCTATTTCTGAAGAAATTTCTAATATTTTCTTCACGCTCTCTTTACAGCATTGCCAGACTGCATTAATGCTTGCTGTTTCCCATGGAAATCTCGATATGGTCGAATTATTATTAGCTGCTGGTGCAGATATAAATATACAGGATGAAGATGGTAGCACGGCATTAATGTGTGCCGCCGAACATGGACGCATAGATATTGTAAAGCATTTATTATCTCAAGCGGTGTGCGATTCATTGGTGCAAGATGTGGTATGCGCGGTCTATATAATTTTCACCAAACAATTCATTCAATATCTTTTCTTTTTAGGATGGTAGCACTGCTTTCAAAATTGCCTGGCAGGCGGGACATCGTGATATCGGTCTTATGCTGTACGTACACGAGCAAATGCTGCGCAGCAAAATGCCGAATAAGGGTGATAGTCCGAAAGGGCCCTCGCTGTCACCGCGTAATCATAAAAGGCAGCCATCGCAGTGAATATTGCTGCTATAAATGATGTTGCCATACTAAATGCTAAGTAGGTATTATAGCAAATATATTGCCGGCGTTATGCTGGAAGTAGAAGGATGCCACAGTTGGAAAAAACGTGCATAATGTTAATTATAATAAATAGAAGAAAGAAAAAAGTTGCGTGAAAACGAATTGCCAACGAACAAAGAAAACTTTTGAGTGAAAGTGTTTAGCATTTAATTTAAAACAACGAATTCAATTTAATTTATTAACAATTTTCCAATGCTCAGCTATAATTCAATTAAGATTGTAATTAAAAAAGTTAAGAAATAAATCATGTTGAGCATTGGTCTTAAAAACATTTGAAGAAAGTTTATATTTTAAGTAGCGTCTAAATTCAAATATAAATATTAGTAAACATTCCACTTCATGAAAGTGTCAACATATTTCAAAAGAAGTACTTAGCAAACAATAATCAAGAATTAGTTGTATGTAAAATTAAAAAAAAAAACATTTTTGAAACAAGCGAAATTACTAAAAATACTAATCCATTTGTAAACGAAAGAGCAATTATTTGCTTACTAAAATTTGTAAAATTGTATTTAAAATTTATACTAAATTTCTTGTCTTTAAAATTTTTGAAATAACATTGGTGAAAAGTTGCCATAATTTGTAGAAATATTTATTCATAAGCTCTTTTTATTATTAGTAAAGCTTAAGCTTTTATAAACAGACGAAAACTTAAAGTCTATTAATGCTGACAAGTTAGTTAACTAGTTAAACATAGATAAAAACTACGAAAATTTATATTGTGGCAATAACCATCACCCTAACCTATTTTGTGGAGATTCTCCACAAAATAGTTTCGGTTGTCGTTTTAGTAACAACATGAACCTTCTTTAACAATAATTTTTGCTTAAGCTGGTATCAAAAATTCATGGCATGCTTATAGGCTTTGATTATTATGTGCTTAAGTGACAAGTTGTCAAAATTTCAGCTCTGTGGTCACAAGCAATAACTTCATGAGTTAATTTTTGATTAAATACAGAGAAACATAAATTTAACTTCAAGCATAAAAAACATGTTGCTTATGTGCTTATATGAAAAATATAAGCCTAAAAGCATGATATAAGAATGACATATGTATTAAATTCTATTTAACTTGCAACATAACTAGTTAATTAACTCGTCAGTGTGAATTGTCTATAAGTGAAACATTTCATTTCAAGCCAATGTCTTAAAATATTGACAAGCCAAATTTCAATTATGACTAATGTGAAGCTTAAGTTCTTAAGACAATTATTCGATGACCTTTTAGATGGTTTTTCTAAAAACTTTATGAAAATTTCGTAATGTTGCCAATTCATAAAAAATGGTCTTATTGTGTGCTTTTAATGATTTGCTCTTTCGCAATTAAGTCTTTAGTGAAAATAAAACGTGCTCTAATTTTATATTGTTTTCAAATTTTATAATTTATAATTTAGTTTTTATTATAAATTAAACAAATATTGTATAAATACATTATTACTTAACATATTTTTAAAGAAATTTCTAAAATGAAAATTGTAACATAAGCTGCTGGTATTAATAAAGAAAATAAAAAACACAATATTTATTGAAACAGATAAATAAAAGCTTTATTTTAATTCTTAAATTTAAAGATATTTTGTATTTAGTTACCTAAAAACATTTAGATCGGCTCAAAAATATTTAAGACTTTAAAACACCGTGCAGGTAGCAACATATTATCAGCCAATATTTGTAGAGATTTTCTGAGTGTGCAGTATTTTTCTACAGCTTTTCACGATGAAAATGCTATAGTTCCCAAAACCGTGGCTGATCATTTTCTGAAGAATACTATATATGTATGGTACGCTCCATGATAACCCAAACATAAGTAAAAGCAAGGAAAAAATAAGTTTAAAGTTCCACAACTCAGGTCTATAAAGGGAGCCGGTGTGACGAATTTCGATGTTTTTTGCTTGGGAATTTCGAGCTATTTTGAAGCTTTTCGACAGTTATTTCGAGCTATCTGGGAAATTTTCCATTTTCCGGAAAAGCGGAAAAATTGTTCTGCATAGTTGAGTTTATTTTTTCAGCCAGAAGAATCCGCTGGAAGAGTTAGCGATGAAATCTTTTAACGCAGGAATTTCGAGCTACTTTCGGGCTAATTTTGAGCTAAAAGCATTTTCCGGAAAAATCTAAAAAAAACTTTTTTTATGGATAAATTTATTTTTTCAGCCAGACGAATCCGCGAGTAGAAAGCGATGAAATATTTTAACGCAGGAATTTCGATCTACTTTCGAGCTGACCTTGAATGAAGTGTTTTCCTTAAATTTCCATGGAAAATTCCAAAAAAATTTTTAAGGGCTTGCTCGAAATTACTGTTGAAAAGCTCGAAAATAGCTCGTAATTCCCAACCAAAAACCATAGAAATTCGTCACACCTGCAAAGCTCACTTTATGCACCTCCAAAATGCTCGTATTCTCAAGAGCTTTTGAATCAAAGTTAAAAGTTGTTTTCTAAAATTGCAAAATTCAAAATGGCGGTCACAAAATGGGGACCATAATTATAAATTTAAAAAAAAAAATGCTTCGATTTTTTCTGCATTTCCTTTTCCGGAAAAATATATATTTGGTATTTTTTGATATTACACAGTTCACCTGCACCAAACAAAAAACCTAAAAATTCAATTTCTCCTGTCGGAGAGCAACCAGGGTTTTTAATCTACTTGTTTTTTTTTTTTTTTTGAATTTCAAAATATTGAAAATTATAAAGGTAACAATACCTGTTGACCACTGTAGGGACAATGCAGCGCTTCGCTGGCAGACGGCGATGGTGTTTAACCCTTTCGACGGGATATGCACTATCTTTCAGCTTGACACGGGAGATGGCCAAGCCAGTTGTCGCAGCAACTGGAGACGATGAGATGATGACCCAGGAAGATCGAATTCAATGGACGTGCTCAATGCACGAGACACGCTGTTTGCCTATGAGACGGGAACCACTGTCAAATTCCACTTTGGAACAATATAAGAAACTTCTTTTGGATTTTTGTTAGCTTTCGGACTTCACTTTATTTTTAAGTTGAGCTTAATTTAGATTTTAAGAATCTATGATACTTTAATTTTTAGATTTAAGTAAATTTGCCACCTGCAGCCTGCGCTTGTATTCAACGAATGTCAGAATTTTCTTCTGTATTCGTTGATCAAAAAACTGATCGAAAATTGTCAGCAAAGGTTTTTAAATCAGAGCGAGCGAGACGGCTATACTTTCGGCAGTCAGGTACCAAATGCTGAAGACGGGTAGGGATGCCATCGTTTAGATAAAAACCATGAAATTTTTGTAAAGATTCACAAAGGGTAGTTTTATGTATCCGTGTAAACACGATACATTCACATACTTATGTACCAAATCTTATTTATCTGTGTCAAAAAGTTTCAAAGCTATGATGAATTTTTTTCAGGGCATAATGCAGCGAATTATTTTGATTGATTATATTCGTTTCGGTGCCCTTTATATACTATGTAACTAATCTCATCCATTCACGTCGTACAATTTCAGAGACGAAAAACGTTATATGAAGGAGTAACTCCGTCAAATTTTTCAGTAGCTCTTAGTTGAGTCTATATAATTGCGAATCTCATTCCTATGCGTCAAACAGTTTCAGAGTTATGTTGAATTTTATTTTTTTTTGGTTGTGGCAACGCCGATTTTTCGAGTCTATAACTTAAACTATACTAATTTATTGTGAAAATTTCATCAAAATCGGTCAAGTGGTTTTCGTGTCTATCAAAGACGAGACGTATTCTTATACGCTAGATAAATCCTTTAAACAATGCTAAATGTTTTTCTTAAAACTAAAATTTTTAGGTCTTATGTAGAAATTTTCTTAACTTGAAGGTGCAGTATTTTAGGACTAAAAATTCGTATATCTGTATCAAAACTCAGCACCTTTGGTGTCTCCGCTGAGGGAGTAAATTCAAAATTATGCACCAACAAGGCAAGCCCAATCATAACCTGCATTCGGCCAAAACGTTCTGCAATACAAACACGTGGCCCGGCACCGAATGGTAGATAAGTCATTGGATGACGTTTGTGCACTTCTTCCGGCGTAAAACGTTCCGGATCAAATATCGATGGATTAGGATAATATGCTGGATCATGATGTATAGCATAGACTGGTATTAATACGGGTGTACCATTCTCAATAATATGCGTGGAATTTGGTATGGCATAATCCTTGCGTGTGATGCGTCTCAGCGTGGGTCCCACGGGATATTTGCGTAGGGTCTCTGAAGAAATAAAATAATGTGTAATAAAATAAGTTTAGACATTGAAGGAATCATTGCATATTTACTAGACTGATACAAAAAAAAAAAAAAAATTTTTGGAAATTCCACGATTTCCCGCAAAAACCGGAAAGCAAATGATAAAGTATGCTTTCAGCCAGAAAAATGTATAACCATTTTTACTTTACGGTTCTAGTAAAAATGTTTTTGTTTGCACAAACAAATTTTATACCTCTTCATCATATTTGTCAGTGGTGTAGAGGTCTAACAAGTTTGCAATTGTAAGTAATAACAATATTTTTCAAACGGACGGACCCCGGTTTCAACCGTATCAAGCTGAGATTTTGTATAAAAAAGCTATGGATGACCTCTTAATGATCTTAAATAAAAGTTGAGAAAATTCTATGCTAACTTTTTTGACACCCACTTTCAGATTTTTGGGCATAAGAAATCGAGGAAATTCCAAAAAAGCTTTTTTTTTTTTGAATCAGTCTTATATTTACACTCACCTGCAAAAGTTTGCTCCAAATATTTCATATCCTTGAGACATTCATATGTTAGCTGTCCATTGTGCTTCTCTATACTTTGTCGTACATCTTCCCGCACACGCTGTTGTATCAATGGATTTCGACACAATTCGTAGAGGCAAAAAGTCATCGTACTGGAAGTGGTTTCGAAACCAGCGATAAAGAAAATAAACGCTTGTCCAATTATCTGCTGTAGGTTTAAGACCGCCTCACCGCTATCCTCTTTAGTATTTTTCATTTCAATCAATATATCCAGAAAATCATTACGTCTTATATTGTTTTGCTCACGATAAGCGATATTCTCTGTAACGATTTTTGTATAGAAATCAATGAGTTCTTGTGGAAAAGCCGTAATGTGTAGCTTGTGAAATAGTTTCATGTACTGGGGTCCAAAAATATCCACAAAAATGCCGAAGCTTGCAAAAGCCTTATCACCTTTAACTCTAAATTCAGTTTTTGGTTCTTTCAAACTGTTACATTCAATGCCAAATGCAACGGAACCAATGACATCTGTTGTGTAGCGTGCACAAAGATCACGCATTTCCAGCACCGCCGCCTGCTGCTCTCCCAATAACTCTGTTACAACATCTGCATACCGTTGACCCACATCGGTCACTGTCGTGAACATATATTTCATTTTACCTGATGTAAAAGTTGGTGACAATTTTGCGCGCAGCCGCTTCCATGGCTCACCAGTGATGCGAAAAATGTTACCCGAAAGTGGATCATCGTTTACGTTGTGATAGAAGCCACGATCAGAGAAATGCTCGAATTCAGCAATGAAAACATTCTTGATGAGATCCAAGTCAAGCAGAAATAACATTGGTTGAAAGATCAGATGTATGCCAACGTAACGCTCACCTTTTGGTTTGAATCGCTTGTAGACGCGTTGCAAGATGAACGCCAAATGTTCACTACGCCTGCAGTACCAGAATGTCGAGATATCAAGTGTTATATTACGTTTCGGCCAATACAACTTTTTCTCACGCAACCAAAGGCAAAGCAGCGTTATAACCGCAATTAGAGAAATCAACAGATATTGCATGATGAAAGTCATTTTATGTCGGGCTGTCTAGAACTTTGATATGCGATACGGTTTGTGTGAACAGCAAGAACTCTGTTTCAAGACTGACTAACTGTAGACAAACTCAGCTGCACTATGGCGAAGTTGTCTAAAAGATAGAATGAGCGACTTAGAGAGCAAAAACCAAAGAGTAGCAGACTCTATTGATCTTTAGTTTAGCGTTTTGTTGTTAATTTAACTATTTATGGGAAGCTACAATGAGATAATAATAAACATTTGATTAATAGAAAACACTGTGCAACAAAATGAATATGTTCAGATCACTCCGGACTGTTTTAGCATCCCATATATAATATATCAAGTGACCAGAAAATATTCATAAAGTTCACTCGATTTGATTAATTGATCAGCGATAAATAATTTCTCAAAAATAAGTGGGCACTTGAAATTCTATATAAATATTAGTGCAAATATTCCAGAGCCTGTCGAGAGGCTATGCAATGCGAAAAAGCTTGAAGTTTGCAGTTTGTTAGAGAAAAATTCTAACATTTGGGCATTCGCAAGAGGACTTAGTTATTAAAATGCAAAAATGTTAATACTCCACGAAGACAATGTTGTAAGCTTCACGTTATCTTTGTATTTCCAAAACGTGTAGGTTTAGTATTCGCAATTTTAATCAGTTAAATCAGTTTACTAGACGATAAGCTGATTATCAATGCACTTTTTGAAATTTACACAGTGGGCCGAATTTATAATGACAGCTTTCAAAATAGCTATTCAGCCATTCCAGGGTATAATTTTTTTCAACTGCACGGAAAAAACTAAACCGTAAAAATTAATTGAAATTCTTATGATAGTAATTTTTACAGTTATTTTCAGTAACTGTGCGACCGAAAAGGAAAAAATAAAAATGAAAATTTCAATAAAAATGGGCGGGGCCACACCCCTTCATTCTAAAAAAAAAACAAATTTATCGTATCTCTGAATCTATTTGACACAGGTGTTCGCATCACTTTATCTGAAATCAAGTTTTATTTACGATAATTTTTTATCTCAGTCCATGACTTTTTGGCATTTTCTTCTCAAACGACTTTTTCAGGTAATTGTATTAGTGTTTGTCCAAGAGCTTAGCAGCACACTTCGTTAAGTGACTTCCGGAGAGTATGCCGTGGCAATTCCGATTTGCGGAAACTTATATTGTTTGCTATGAACTGGTGTGAGACCCCAGAACTTTAGTCTGAGCATGCAAAAATGTTTTGAAATTGAAATTGTTTTTTTTTTTTTGGCTAATTTGGGGTCATTAATTTCAAAAATGGCCACTAGTTTTTTGTATTATATCAGAATTTTGATATATAGGTTAGGTTAGCGCGGGAGATAGCTGTTGCTATCATAACTTAGACCGCGATTGGGCCCATTGTATACCCGATATATAACTTCGTTGCCAACCTATACGAAGCATTTAGAAATTTTTATAAGCTCCAAAATGGATTTGGGACTCTTCTGAGCGATATCTTCAAGAGAGTCGAAAAAATGACTTTCAAACACCTTATATCATCGGTTAGACAACTCTAGGCATTCACAAAGGAAATGAAAAATGAACTCTTCGACATCAGGATCTTTACAGCTTCTACAAAGATCACCTACGTCGGTAAGCCCCAATCTTGAGTCGTACATAACTATAAAGCAGTGCCCTGTAATGACTCCAATTAAGGTTCTGAGGGTTTGCCTGTATAATCAGATAATTTTTCGCGCTCTATTTGCATCATTAAGTGGTCATATCGCTCTTGACGTTGAACATGTTGTTAAATTAGACCATCTAAAATTAGTCCATGATTTTACAATGCTTTTTGGCTTCTTCAGTTCATGTTTTGCCAACGCTTCCATAGTAAAACACAGTTGATGGTCAATGAAAAATTTTCTTTACAGAAGATCTGCAATTTAGTACGCTAGTCTTTACTTTTTTCATATAAGAATTTAAATCCAAAAGTTTATATTTAGTTAACATTCAATAACCTTTCGGACCTGTTTGGTCTTACTTACTTAGATAAGTGTGGTTCATTAACTTTTGTTGACCTGTGTAATTTTACTTAAATCACAGTGTGGCGCATTATGATGAATATTTTGTTTATATTTGATCAATTTATAATATAAACATCATAATTAAAAATCAAATGTTTTGCATTTTTATGTTCTACGTTTCATGGTTAGTTCCACACTTCTTCAGAAACATAATGCATACTAATGCACTTTTCAATTTTATTGTTTCAATAATTTGCTAACTAAATATCATCAATCTTCCTAAATACTTAGAATTCTTTAAGCTTAAGAAAACAGCAAAATTAGTGTACAATAATTTTTTATTTTAAATATTTTATTCAATTATAGTTCGTTTAACACCTTCTGTGTCGAAATGACTCTTTGATTAATCAATTTTTTCCACATTCACCCTTAACCCTCTATTGCATAAATTTTTGATCCTTATAGAAAAATTAATCTAGACTAATTTGGGGGCGAAAAAAATGTATCAGATGTTAGTTTTTAATTTGGTGAAAGTTTAGACCCCATAAAGCTTCCTTTTGGGTCACCGCCTTAAGGTCGGATTCTGCAGAAAATACAAAAAATTAATTGAATTTCGCAATGAAAATTTCAATATTTTATTTAGACCAAATGTATGTAGTAATGCATAAAAATTAAGTAGAGTAGAACGGGGTAATGTCGTGCAGGGGGTAATATCGTACACTGGCTGTTTTAGCCCAAGGAATTGAATGATTTACCAACTGTTTGTAAAGTAGGGACCTGCTGACCTACTGAGCTTATGCATATAATACTAGCAATTTTCACCAGTTTGTTTCTACAGAGTAATCTTTTTTTCAAAACGCACGCTTTCGGGACGATAAAAGTGTTTTTTCATCGGGTCAGAAAAATATTTTTCCTTGCGGGAAAATATACCAGGTAAGTATTTTCTAAAACGAAATATCCTGCCAAAGAAAAGAAGTATTTGGTTTTCGAAAAAATTTTGGGCTTCACCGAGTTATCGAAGTTGACCTTTAAAACGACCATTGGGGTAATGTCGTGCACATTCACTTACACAAACACGCTTTCTCGCTACACAAATATTGTTTCACATGGATGTAACCAACGAAATTTCGATCGGATGCTTACTCGTCGCATTCGCTTGAGATGTACGGCTTTACGAGCATGTCAAAGTTGAGTGCACGACATTGCCCCGTTCTACTCTAGTACAAGTAAAATTATTATATATTATTTATTCAAGGACGTTGTGAAATTTAGCAAAGCATAGTTTTTAGTTTGCACGGTGACACAAATGTACTTTACATTTAACACAAATGCATTGCGTTTCGGCCTTACATCCGGGATAAGTATCCCTGTAATGACTCCAATTAAGGTTCTGAGGGTTTGCCTGTATAATGAGGTAATTTTTCGTGTTCTATTGCGTCATAAGGTGGCCATATCGCCCTTGACGTAGAACATGTTGTTACATTAGACCATCTAAAATTAGTCCATGAATTTACAATGCTTTTTGGTTTCAACAGTTTATGTTTTGCCAACGCTTCCATAGTAAAACACTGTTGATGATGAAAGTTCAAGTTTTTTTGCCAGATCGATCTAACCATTTGGCCCAGTGCTTATAGCCATCTTCATGGGTACGGAACCAACCAAAACGATAATTAAAATATTTAATTAGTGGTCGAACTTTGAATAACGGATCGTAATTTGGGTCAGTTTTGTCTTCGATCAATTTTGAGTTATTAAAGCGCAAGTTTTGTCGAATTTTTTCAAATTGAGTACATGGCGTTGTATTGCCCCAATACACCCGTTTCGGGTAGTATCAGGCAGTTTTTATAAGCTGGATATGCAATTGAAGATGTCGCTTTCGCCAGTTTGTTTTTTGAAAATTTTCCGATTTTAGTTCTATTTCTGCAGCTGACCCAACCAAAATATTCTCAACCGGGAAAGCATTAATAACTTCACGAGGACATTTGGTTGAGGCTGGTGTTTCTTGAACAGCAGAGGATTCATTCATGGCCAAAAAGTTGTCGATTTCCTCTTCATATGACATGTCAGAAGGATCGTAGTTTGGTCATTAATGCTATCATCGGGCGAATATATTTTCACCATCAGTGGACTCCGGTACTTCAATAGAGTCATAGATGTTTTGGGTATCTTCCGGACTCAATTTTGACAATTTAAATCGACAATCCATTGCTAAAATAATAATTTTTTTATAAACTCATATGCAATATTTATTGCTAAAATGAAGATTCTTAAAATATGAACTATCTACGTTCATTTACAATGAAAATTATTTAAAATTTTCATCCGTTATATTGAAAAACATATTGGGGGTTATCGTGAATCAAGATTCCCGGGGAATTTTCTCAGACTGCAGTGCATTCTCTATTGCAGCTTAAGGAAATTCCCCGGGAATCTTGATTCACGATAACCCCCATAGTCTATCAAGAGCATGCCGCATTAAAGCGGCCAACGTATAAGCCTCACTGCTCAGGTGCACGCAAATCACAATATTTCTGAAAATATGTACTATTTACACACATTTGTATAGCACAATGCGACACATGAAAAGTGAACTAAAATCCGTTATAAGGCGTCGAAAGTACTCGCCGAAACAAGTAATTCTGCCAGAGCGTTATGCAAAGTTGGCTCATATAAGGATTTTATGGTCATTTTTGCGATTTTAAGGCACTAGATGAAATTTTTTCGGTTAAGTTTGTACCGAGATATAGCCATCTGAAAAAATCGAAAAATCGCTCAAAATCCAATTTGAGGCAAAAAGTTGCAATTTTATTATAATTATCCAGCTGAAAATTGTAACTTTTTGCCTCAAATTGGATTTTGAGCGATTTTTCGATTTTTTCATATTTTTTTTTTGAGGTATAGAAATATTCCGTTCCAAAAATTAATATTTTTACGTTTTTCAATAATGAAGTCGGAAAAACGAATTTTTACTCAAAAGCAAGACATCTAACGAAAAAGTGTATAAGAAAAAAATACTTAAAATTGTCCAAAAAATACGTATAAATTTTTTCAGAATTTTTAGAGATATTTTATAATTTTTCAAAACTTGGTCAAAAAAATAAAAAAAAATTCCAAAAATTCTGAAAAAATTGACACGTATTTTTTGGACAATTCTAAGCAATGTAACGAACTCCGGTTACCCCCGGTTCTGTAACTGGTATATACTCAGCCAATCCAGGATTCAAGGTTCGCTTCAAGAAAAATATGAAAGTGACGTTTTTGATTATTCGTGTTTTTTATCCATGTTTTGTTCTGTTATAATAATTCAGTGTTATTTCTAGTAATAATGTTTGCAATAGTTATGATCAACTAAATATGATGCGTTCTGTCGCTAAAGGTTGTAAGCTGAGCTAAGGTATTAGACGGCCACAATTGGTACGACCTCTAATAAAAGGCAGGTATAGAAATGGAGTATTAGTTGGCCTCGAATAGAACGATCACTAATAGAGAGCAGATGTAGAGATAGGGCATTAGTTAGCCTCCAATAGAACGACCACAAATGGAGAGTAGATGTAGAAATAGAGCATTAGTTAGCCTCGAATAGTACGACCACTAATGGAAAGTAGATGTAGAACTAGAGTATTAGCTAGCCTCGAATAGAACGACCACTGATAGAAAGTAGATGTAGAACTATGTGTTAGTTAGCCTCGAATGGAACGACCACTTATAGAAAGTATGCGAGGGAAAGCAAAGGTATTAGCCGGCCACGAATGAAACTACCCCTAATGAAAGTAGCTCTTGCTGCCGTGAGTGCTCAGACTTGACTCCCTTACTACGACAGAACCTCTGCCTTTTATACAAAGTATGTTTGCTATACATAACAACAATTTTGCATGTCTTCTTTGTGATGCTGCTGCTGACCTTGATGCTGTGCACGTGGCTTCTGTATGCTGTTCCCGTTATTGTATGCTGCCGTAGTGTTGTTGTTGCCGTCTGTGCGAATATCTATTGATGCACGTTTCACTTACCTGTTGCTAAGGGAAAAATCTTGTAACAGTTAATTCAGTTCTTTTTTTAATTCGATTCCTTATAAATCATGAAATTATGAAAGTAAATAAAATATGTTGGACCAAATATGTGGCCAAATATTTGGGTCCTGACAGCATTTTTTGTCGCTTACACCTTTATCGTTAGATGCCATGCTTTTGAGAAAAAAATCGTTTTTTTGACCGCGTTAATGAAAAACTTAAAAAAATCGATTTTGGGATGCGAATACTTTTTACTATATATCTCAAAAAAAAAAAAAAAAAAAAATTATAGTTTTTAAGCGCCAAAATTTTTGTAAGCACCCTTGGGTATCTATTTTGTAATGAAAATAAAGTTATGACCAAAACACATGTTTTTTAAGCCAAAATGGGCCTTCAGTAGAATCAACAGTACTTCATTGGTTTTCCTCAGAATGTAAAAAAAAAAAAAATGATGCAGATATCGTTTTTAAGAGTCCCTCTAACTTTTAAGTCGGTTTGGGTTGATTTTATTTTGCTTCATACAAAATCAACCCCGGTCTACTTCATATATTATATATAAAATCCTAAAACTATGCAACACTGCAACTGCAGTTTAAGACGATGGCCTTACTTTCTTGCAAATCGGTCATAAATAAATTTGCAATCGACTTTTATATAGATTAGATTGCCAATTAGCTAAATGTTATAAACTATAAACTATTTATTTTTTGCACAGACGATTATCTACTTTACTTTTGAATTGAACCTCAGCGCAAGTATGTATTGTTTCCTGATTCTATTGAGCGTTATTTCCATGTTGCTATATCATAAGATACGCACTCATCTAAATTATTGGAAAGATCGGGGCATACCACACGAAACACCGCATTTACTATTTGGAAACTTTGTAGGCTTTCAAAAGACCCATCATGTTGTGGAGATATTCGAACGTTACTATCTCAAGTTTAAAGATCGCGGACCCTTTTGTGGTTTCTTTATGTTTCAGTCACCTGCTGTGCTCGTTACAGACATCGAATTGGCGAAACGCATATTGATAAAAGACTTCGCCAATTTCACCAATCGTAATTTGTACTACAACGAAGCAGTTGATCCATTATCGGCCAACTTAGTTAACTTGGAGGATGAAGCATGGCGTACTTTACGTCAAAAAGTTACACCAGCATTTACGGCGTCAAAAATGAAATTTATATTTCCAACAGCGCTTAAAGTTGGCCACTCATTGATTGCGGCGATGGATAAGAGCACGCCACATGCAACCAGCCTATTGGATATGGAAGATTTTCTCAGCAGATATAACACGGATTTAATTGCTACATGCGCTTTCGGCATTGAATGTAATAGCTTAGCGAACCCGGAAACGATATTCTATAAAATGGGTCTTAAAGCTGTTACACAGCCACAGCATAAAGGCGCAGCTTTGGGTTTTCAAATGAGTTTTCAGCACTTAGCGCGCCGCTTGGGCATGCGCTGGAATAGAAAAGATGTGTCTGATTTCTTTATGGGCATTGTACGTGGAACTGTGCAATATCGTGAAGAGCGCAATGTAAAGCAAAATGATTTCATGAATTTGTTAATTGATATAAAAAATCGTCCCATAGATGGCATAACTTTTGAACAGTTGGCAACGCAAGCATTTCAGTTCTTTATAGCAGGTTTTGAAAATACAGCGGCAACAATGACCTGGGCTGTTTATGAGTTGGCGCGTAATCCAAAGATACAAATGCACTTAAGACAACAGATAAATGCCAAATTTGAGCGCCATCAGGGTGAATTAACCTATGAGGCTATGCAGGAGTTGAAATATTTGGAACAAATAATTTCGGGTAGGTTGGCTACATTACTACAAAACCAAAATTTCATAAATATGTATTTCTTTATTTTTAGAGACAATGCGTCTGTATAGCATTATACCCATATTTATGAGACGTGCAGCGCACAACTATCAGGTACCAGGCCATCCAGGCTATACTATTGAGCAGGGCATGACAGTGTTTATTTCGCATACGGGCTTTCACATGGATCCTAATATCTATCCGAATCCCAAGCAGTTTGATCCTGAACGTTTTTCGCCAGAAATGCAAAAAACACGTGATGCTTTTGCTCATCTACCATTTGCTGCTGGTCCCAGACAATGCATTGGTTTGCGTTTCGCACAAATGCAAATGTTGATTGGTCTATCGCTGCTCATACGAAATTATAAATTCTCAATTGACGTTGGGATGACAGAGCCAAAGCGTTTTAATGTAAAGCGCTTAATTGTGGGGCCACAGGATGGTATGTTCTTGAGGGTGGAGAAGTTGATGTAATGGTTTAAGCATAAAGAGATTTTGCAATTCTGTTGTAAGTAAGTTTGCATTAATGAGACTTATGTGTAGGTTTTGTATAAAAAGGGTGGAGGATTCGAATGAAAATAAAATCGAACAATCTACGGTAAACAAAATTTGGGAACCTATCAAAAAGAATAAAAAATAAATGTCAAAATAAAGGACTGAAAATAACACATTCGTTCATTTACTGCAAGAAAGTCATAAGTCAAAACAAACTAGTAAGGGTGCTACCTTTGCTTGCACGAAACCTGTTTTGTTCCACTTTTCAACGTTCTGCACCGATATTTTAGATGTTTCTTGATACTTTTGGACTTTGATCGATATTTTGGATACTATTGGAATTTAACCGAACTTTGGATATTCTCGATACTTTAGCACTTTTCCCGATATTTTGGATATTTTTCGATACTTTTGGATTTTTATTGATATTTTGAATGTTTCTCGATACTTTTGCACTTTTTCCGATATTTTGGATGTTTTTCGATACTTCTGGGCTCTTTCGATAATTCGGTTATTTTTCGATACTTTTGGCTCTTTCGATATTTTGGATGTTTCTCGATACTTTTGGACTTTTACCGATACTTTGGATGTTTTCCGATACTTTTGTATTTTTACCAACATTTTGGATGTTTTTCGATACTTTTGGGCTCTTTCGATATTTTGGATGTTTCTCGATACTTTTGGACTTTTACCGATACTTTGGATGTTTTCCGATACTTTTGTATTTTACCAACATTTTGGACGTTTTTCGATACTTTTGGCTCTTTCGATATTTTGGATGTTTTTCGAAACTTTTGGACTTTTGCCGATATTTTGGATGTTTCTCGATACTTTTGCATTTTTATCAACATTTTGGATGTTTTTCAATACTTTTGGGCTCTTTCGGTATTTTGGATGTGTCTCGATACTTTTGGACTTTTGCCGATATTTTGGATGTTTCTCGATACTTTTGCATTTTTACCAACATTTTGGATGTTTTTCAATACTTTGGGCTCTTTCGATATTTTGGATGTTTTGCGAAACTTTTGGACTTTTGCCGATATTTTGGATGTTTCTCGATACTTTCGCATTTTTACCAACATATTGGATGTTTTTCGATACTTTTGGGCTCTTTCGATATTTTGGATGTTTCTCGATTTGTACTTTTGCACTTTTTCCGATATTTTAAATGTTTTTCGATACTTTTGGGCTCTTTTCGATATTTTGGATGTTTTGCGATACTTTTGGACTTTTACCGATATCTAGGCTGATGTTTTACGATACTTTTGATCTCTTTTCGATATTTTGGATGTTTTTCGATACTTTTAGACCTTTAGCGACATTTTAGATGTTTTTCGATACTTTTGGGCTCTTTTCGATATTTTGGATGTTTTGCGATACTTTTGGACTTTTATCGATATCTAGGCTGATGTTTTACGATACTTTTGATCTCTTTTCGATATCTTGGATGTTTTTCGATACTTTTAGACCTTTAGCGACATTTTAGATGTTTTTTGATACTTTTGAACTTTTACCGATAGTTGGGATGTTTTTCGATATTTTTCGACACAAGCACTACATCAATTATTATGTTATTCGGTTTGGAGATACACTGAGGCTGCTGCTTCCAAAAACGGTTACTACGATTAATGAATACTTAATGTTCTGGCTTTCTTTTTTACCAAACGGTACTCGGAGAATGTGTCTATCTTAAAAGTAAAAGGCCAACATTTAACTACCGGCGATACTAGTATCAAAAAATCGTCTCCAGTACAGCATTTTGAAAGTTTTGCTTCTAGGGGCGGTACCACGGCCTCTTGTTCGAGTTTACCTAGTTTTTAGACAGAGCTTCCATTGACTATTCCTAGTATCTGCGTGAAATTTTTTCAGCATTTTAAAAACTTTGAGTGAATGGGCGGTGCCACGCCCTTTGGTTCGAATAAAGCAAGTTTCTGATTAGAGTTGGTTGGATTATCTAAATAAAACGCCTTCAGTATAGCATTTGAAACTTTTACTGATATGTGGTTTGCCACGCTCTTTTGCCTGAATTGACCTAGTTTTTTCATAGAGCTTGCAGTTACTATCCTTGGTATTTATGTCCATTTTGGTTGCGTTATCGTGAATAATGATCATAAAATTGCGTTTTTCATATATTTTTTGTATGGGTGTTAGGCGTATTCGTTGACCGATTTCACTCATTTTCAATCCAAGGAAGTAACTTTACAACAAAGGCAGTGCACAAAACTTTATTGAATTATCTTGATTATGTTTTTAATCATATACGATGTGGGGTTTTGTAAAAGAACGTAAATTATAAAAAAAAAACATTTAAAAAATAGTAATATTAAATTGTTTTATTTAAAGTTTCTCTAGACATAACATTAAAATTAATTTTCATAGTCTGGTTGTAAATAAAAGTGTAATTACTAGAGTTAAGAATTTATATGGTGCATTTAAAGCCAAATCAGCCACCATTTTGTTTTTGCTAAATAAATTTCTTTAAAACTAAATTTCTTTTCGTTGGTACTGGTTGCATTGCAATATCCTTGAAACAAATGTTTAACTTGTTTTTATTAAAATAAAAAAAAAAAATAAAAAATCGAAGAGGCAACAGCAAAATATTGTTCGATTTGGCAGGGAATACCCCATGTATACAATATATACGCACATACATATCTGCAGCTATTAGCTACTACTTATATTTTCATAAAAATATAGCTTTCGATAAAATCGGGTATTCCTTTAGACACAAGATGTTTGACGCTGCTTTCCAGCAAATACTTATGTCTCAGGTTATTCCCATTCTGTAAAATATCAGACAAAAAATTTTTCTCTTGAACACACTAAAAACTTTCCCCTTAATAAGCAAACTGATATATACCAGACAGTATACGAGGGGCACTAATTATATTTCGGAAACTGGCAACACTAATGTCAATAGCTAAAATCTGGCAACACCATAATAAAGTTTGGCATTTTTTAGCATAAACGTACTCACAACGTTTTGATGTACAGGTGCTATTTGTTTTGTTTCCAGTGAGTTAAGAAAATCAATTTGGCCAAAAAATGAAAATTTCAAGAAAAGGTTTTCGCTGGATTATTTTTCACAACTTTCGACGTGGATTATGTCAACAAGAATGTGTCGATGAAATCAGTTCAAAATCGGTTGTTGTGCCACAAAACATCGATGCAGTGCATGAACTGATAATAAAAGATCGTCATGTGGTATATTGTGAGATAGAAGCAACCTTGTACACTCCAATATATTCAATTTTGCATGAACACTTAGTTGTAAAAAACTTTTGTTCTCGTTGGAAACCCCATAATTTATGAATCGCTCAAAAAAAGGCTCGCATCGTTTGGTGTAAGAAAATGATTAAAAAATTCGATCGTGATGCTTCAAAAGACGTGTATAAGATCGTGACAGGTGACAAATCATGGATTTATGCATATTGAGATGTATGCTATTGCTCTCTTGCTTTCGTATTCTTATACACTAATGTACTCTCTTTTATGTTGTAATTTATGTAACTTTAAGCTCTTCTTAATATTAAGTCATTCTATTTAATAAAGTGAGTCTAATGCAAACCTTACAAGTCGCGTGTCGTTAATCAATGTAGTTCGCATACATATCAATTTGGCGACGAGTAAAAAGAAAACCGTTATAAAGTAAACCGCGTGTATGACTCAAATGAACTAAAATTAAAAAGGTTGAGAAAATTACGTCCGGCTAATGGATGATGAAAAAAAAGTGGAAAAAAAAATTGGAAAATTTACCAGTGGTAGAAAGTGACTCAAAAGAAAAAATGGCAGACAAAAGTGTGGCGTTAATAGGCTCTATAGAAAGCTATGTGATGGGCGAAGATTTTTCGCTTTACATCAACCGAATAAGTCATTTGTTAAGTCTTAATAAAATTGAAAAAGATGAATTTAAAACGTCATTTTTAATTAGTCTTGGAGGCTCTGACCTCTATAAAACCTTGACAAACGTGCTGGCTCCTAAAACAGAGAAAGATTTCAAATATGACGAAATAGTGTCGAAATTGAAAGCTCATTTGGCACCAACAAAAAACGTAATATTTGAATGCTACAAGTTCTTCAAAAGAGACGAAAGAGTAGGCGAAAGCATTGCGGATTACATAGTGGAGTTAAAGCAACTTGCACGAGAATGCGACTTTGGAGAGTTTCTCGATAAAGCTTTGCTGATCAAATTTGTTTGTGGGATAAGCAACACCAACATACAGAATAAGCTGCTAAATGAATCACAACTGAGTAACTTTGAGAAGGCTTGCGAACTTGCATTGGCAATGGATATGACACGCAACAGCGTGGAGCAAATGAGAGGTAACAGCATTCAGCAGATCAGTAACGGACACAGAGGTAGGGTCAGTCGTAGAGAACAAACAGATAAGAGCAACAGGAATAAAAGTAAGAACCGGTATAAAAGTGTTGACAAGAAAAAATATGTATGTTTCTATTGTAAAAAACCAGGTCATATACAAAAAGACTGTTGGTTTAAGAAGAATGAAAATAAATATACAGAAGTAGAAAATAGAAGTAAAATGACAGATGATCATCAGAAATACAAGCGCCAAGTGAATAACTTAACTGATGATGGTACATTAAATTGTTTGTATAATTTAAAAAGTGAAAATTCTGAACCATTACTATGGTCATTGCAAATCGAAAATACAAAGATTACGGTGGAAGTTGATTCCGGCGCTTGTGCTTCTGTGTGTCATGTTACAGATTATGATAAATTCTTTAAAAATATTGATTTAGAACCTGTTAAGAAAAATATAAAAGTGTTGACTGGCGAAAACGTTGTTGTGGTTGGGCAAATTAAAGTACGAGTGCAATTTTTGAAAACGTGTCGTGAACTCTATTTGATAATTGTCGATTCAGCACACAAATTTTCAATCCTGCTTGGCAGAAATTGGCTCGATAGTTTGATTCCTTCATGGCGAGAGTCATTGGTGGGGTCGAGATCTATTAATGCGATTCAAGAAAATTGCAAATTTGATTTTAAGAAGTACGAAAATAGATTCAGTAAAGGTAATGATTCAACAATAAAAGGATATGAGGCAGAAATTTCTTTAAATGAAGAGGCATACCCGATATTTAGTAAAGCTCATACGGTTCCGTTTGGCTTACGTCAAAAAGTTGAAGACGAAATCAACAAATTATGCGCAGAGGGTGTTCTAATACCAGTTAATAGGAGCAAATGGGCAAGTCCTGTGGTTGTGGTAAATAAAGGAAATGGTTCCATAAGGCTGTGTGTAAATTGTAGGAGAACGATAAATCGATTCGTAGAAATGGAACATCACGTAATACCACGTATTGAGGATATTTTGGCTAGTCTATCTGGGTGGAAATATTTCTGTAAAATAGATTTGACAGGTGCATATTTGCAAGTGAAAGTCTCCGCTAGATCGCAAGAGCTGTTAACCATTAATACGCACAAAGGCTTATTTCAGTATA
Organism: Calliopum simillimum; assembly: GCA_951812925.1. NCBI lineage: Eukaryota > Metazoa > Arthropoda > Insecta > Diptera > Lauxaniidae > Calliopum > Calliopum simillimum. Next base: position 7,675,871 of record OX638370.1, read on the forward strand.
CACGAATGGTATATGGACTAAAAACAGCTCCGCAAATTTTTTCAAAAATAATTAGTGAAATATTGAAAGGCCTGGACAAAGTACATTCATATTTTGATGATATTCTGGTGGGTGGGGCAACCATTGAAGAATGTGAGAGGAATTTAACGTCGGTGTGTGACAGACTTTTAGAGTCAAACGTTAAGGTTAACTATGAAAAGTCCCAATTTTTTAAACGAGAAATAAGTTATTTAGGGTACGTGATTAATGAAGACGGAATATCACCGTCGAAAGTAAAGATTAAAGCTTTATTAGAAGCCCCAGCACCGTCTAACAAATCTCAATTAAAATCATATTTAGGAATGGTGAACTACTATAATCGTTTAATTCCTAATTTGTCCGCTGAGTTATCCATATTATATGAATTAACGAAAAATAATGTCAATTGGAAGTGGTCTGAGAACCACCAAGAAGTGTTTCAAAAGTCAAAACAACTCATTATTGACATGAAAGTATTAACGCACTATGATCCCCAAAAACCAATTGTAATTTCATGCGATGCCAGTCCTTACGGACTTGGTGGGGTACTTTCACACATAATTGATGGTGAAGAACGTCCTGTTCAGTTTGTTTCAAGCACTCTATCACCGGCTGAAAAGAACTATTCACAGCTACATAGAGAAGCTTTGGCGATAGTGTTCGCAGTGAAAAAATTTCACAATTATATTTTTGGGTTACCTTTCGTCATCGAAAGTGACCATCAGCCACTAAGGGAAATTTTTTCAATCAAAAAAGATTTGCCATCAGTAGCTGCTAATCGTTTGCAACGGTATGCAGTATTTTTGTCTATGTATGATTACTCGATAAAATATAAAAAGGGATCAGAAATGGGGCACGCTGACGCCTTATCGCGTCTACCTCTATGTGAGGATACTGAGGAAGAAAAAGATAGCATTAATATTTTTAATTTGGTGAATGACATTCCGATCAAAATTGATGATATACAAAGTGAAATGTCAAAAGATAAGATTTTGAGTAAAGTGTACAAGTTTATTAAATATGGGTGGCCTCAAAAGATTGAGGGACCCCTAAACAAGTATTTCAAAATTAGAAATTCGTTAGCAACTGAAGATGAGTGTGTATTTTATGGGGACAGAATTGTGATACCAGAGTTGTTAATACCAAAAACGTTAGAAATTTTACATAGTGGGCATATAGGAGTCGTCCGCATGAAAGCTTTGGCTAGAACTTATGTTTTTTGGCCGGGTATAGATTCTGCGATCGAAGAATTTATTAAAAGTTGTGAAGCTTGTTGCATCAACCAGAAAGTGTCGAAAAATATTTTTACAAATTGGGAAACTACAAGTGCGCCATTCGAGCGTATTCATGCTGATTTTTGTAAATTAGCTGATGTCAATATATTAGTGATTTACGATACATATTCAAAGTGGCTTGATGCTAAGATTTTGCGCAAGACCGACGCGACAGCAGTAATAGAGAGTTTCAGATCGAATTTCGCAATTTTTGGGTTACCGAAAAAAATTGTTACGGACAATGGTCCACCATTTAGTTCAATAGCTTTTAAAGAGTTTTGTAAAAACAATAATATTGAATGCCTGAAGTCTCCACCTTACCATCCGCAATCCAACGGGAGCGCGGAAAGAGGAGTTCAAACAGTTAAAAGCGCTTTGAAAAAGTTTATGTCGGATCCAAAATTGAAATTTAAGTCGTGGGATTTTAAAATTCATAATTTCCTTTTAAAATATCGTACAACCCCTGTGACTACAACAATGAGAACGCCAGCAGAAATGATTTTTAAGTACAAGCCAAAAACATTGTTAGATGATCTTAATCCTAAAATACGAGAGTCTTTTGAAAAACAAGAGGAAAAGGATAAAAATTGTAATATCGATAAGAAACTGGAAAAAGTAACAAATTATATGAAAAAAGAAAATGGTAAAACGGATAAAAATGATGTATGTAATTTGATTCCGAAGTATGAATATAATGAAGTTGTATTATATAAAAATGTAGCAAATAATTATGTTAAGTGGATACATGCTAAAATTGTTAAGATGTTAAGTAAAGTCCGGTATGTTATAAACATAAATGGAGTATCAAGAGTTGCACATATTAATCAAATGAAGAAATATAAAGGGAAAACTGTAAATTTTAATCCTAGAGTGCAAACTTATTGTATTGATTCAGAAAGAAGTACCGAACTTCCAGTTATTGAAATTGTTGATTTAGCATCTCCTGCAACGGAATGTAATTCAGATGTAGAAAACGTACAAGTTGAATTAAGGCGTTCTAAGCGCATAAATAAAGGAAAGCGATGTAACTCAAATTAAATCTTAAAAAGGAAAAGAAAATTTTTAAGAAATGAATTGGAATATTGAATTATGAAAATGAAATTTTGAATTATGAATATGGAAAAAAAAAAAAAAAATGAATTTAAAAACATTTGGCTGAAAATTATATTTTTTTAAATAAAAGTGGGGAAGAAATGAGATGTATGCTATTGCTCTCTTGCTTTCGTATTCTTATACACTAATGTACTCTCTTTTATGTTGTAATTTATGTAACTTTAAGCTCTTCTTAATATTAAGTCATTCTATTTAATAAAGTGAGTCTAATGCAAACCTTACAAGTCGCGTGTCGTTAATCAATGTAGTTCGCATACATATCACATATGAGCAGGAAATAAAACTGCAATCGACGGTATGGGTATTCCAAGTCGAGCTAAATCCAACAAAAGTTGTTCGTGGAAAAAGCACAGCGAAGCAAATGGTCGCCTGTTTCTTCGACCGAATGGGTCATGTGACCACTGTTCCGCTTGAGCAACGTAAGACAGTCAATTTTGAGTAGTACACGACCAATTGTTTGCCGGAAATCTTCAAAGAAATTCGTAAAACCAACCCCCGAAGACTAATCATTCTCCATTATGAAAATGCAAGCTCTCACACATCTCGTGAAACAGCTGAATTTTTGAGCAGTCAAAACATCGAATTGATGACTCATCCTTCGTACAGTCCTGATTTGGCACCCAATGACTTCTTCTTGTTCCCGAACACCAAAGGTAAACTGCGTGTTCAACGATTTACGAGCGCCGAAGAAGCAGTTGAAGCGTTCAAAAACCATGTTTTGGAGGTGTCTCAAGAGGAATGGGAAAACTGCTATAACAAATGGTTTGAACGAATGCAAAAGTGTTTTGATCATCAAGGGGAATATTTTGAAAAACCATAAAGCCATTTTCAATTAAAAATGTTTGTTATTATTTGCTATTCCCGAAATATAGGTAGTGCCTTACGTATCATGCCTGTTTGTTTGAAGAACCTAAATTAAATTTCCCTTCTTCTTATGTATATGTTCGACCAGCAGTTCGACTCCATTTTCCCATGTTGGCATTGGATTCCCTAAATTAACGCTAAAATTAAAATGACTCAGCAAATGCGCCAATGTAATGCGCATTTGTAGCAATGCAAAACGCATTGCCAGGCAATCACGTGGTCCCGTACCAAAACCCAGCCAACTGCATGGATCTCGTGATTTTTTCGCCTCTGCTGTAAAACGCTCCGGCTTAAAGAGATGTGGTTCGGGAAAATATTCCGGATCATTGTGCATCGCATGTATCGGTATAATGATGTACATATTCTTTGATAGCAAATATTTTTCATTGTTCAAGATGCGATAATCATGCAGTGTCTTGCGCGTTAAATATGGCACTATTGGATGTAGACGTATGGTCTCTGAAAAATAAAAGAAAAAAATTGGCATTAGTACAAAAATGTATTATTGATAATGTTGTGACATACAAGCAAAATAAAACATTAACAATAATCAAATGGAATAATTTTTAGGGCCTCCACTGTGCTATAAGCATGAAAGAAATGTTGAGAAGAGTTGAGAATGCTACACGTGCGACGAGACGTTTACCTAGCAAAATACTACAAGTCCATCCTACATAGTGTAACTGTCTACAACAAAAAAAAGAAGTAAAGCGCGTGCAACTTAGTACACACGTAGGTAGTAAAGCTTATACTTAAAAAGTGTGCGTGGTACTTATTTAATAAAGCCCAGTTTACATTCAGTTCAGTATTCACTTTCCGCTCCTACTTTTTTAATTTCATCAAAATTGCTTATCCGATATAACGAAAGCCTAACCAAAAAGGTGTCGAAAAATAAGTCACCTAAAAAGTGTCGAAAAATATGTCGCCAAAAAATTTCGAAAAAAGTGTCAAGAAATGTGTCGGAGACCAAAATTCGAAATAAGTGTCATCAGAAAAATGCTGAATTATAGTCTTGCCAATAGTTTCAAAAATGTGTCAAAAAATGTGGAGTCAAAAAAGTTTCGAATAATGTGCAAAAAACGTCGGAAAATGTGTCGGTAAAATGTGTCGAAAAAAGTAGGGCCAAAAAAATTGTCGAAAATGTGTCTCCAAAAAAGTGTCAAAAAATGGTTCACCAAATAAAATGTCCATGAAAGTGTATCCAAAAAATGTCAAAAAATGTGGTGTCAAAAAAAAAATTCTAAAGAAGTGACAAAAATGTGTCGCCAAAGACAAATTCGAAAAATGTGTCGTCAAAGAAGTGTCGACAAATGTGTTGCCAAAAAAGTGTTAAAAATTGTGGCGCCCAAAAAGTGTTGAAAAATGTGTCGCCAAAAAGGTGTTGAAAAATGAGTTGCCAAAAAACTTCCGAAAAAAGCGTGAAAAATGTGTCACCAAAGAAGTGTCGAAAAACGTGTTGCCAAAAAAAATTTCCAAAAAAGTGTCGTCAGAAAAAATTTTGAAAAATTTGTACTCGAAAAAAAAAAATATTGAAAAATGTATCGCCAAGTAGTGTCAAAGAAGTGTTGAAAATGTGTCGCCAAAAAGGTGTCGAAAAATGTGTCTCCAAAAAAATTCGAAAAAAGCGTAGCCAAAGAAGTTTCGAATAATGTGTTGCAAAAATATCGTCGAGAAATGTGTCTGTAAAACAGTGTGACAAAATGTGTTACCAAAAAAAATTTCGTAAAAGTGTAGTCAAAAAAAGTGTTCAGAACTGTGAACTTGAAAAATGTTTCTCCAGAAAAAATGTCGAAAAATCTGTGGCCAAAAAAAGCGTCTACAAAATGATTCGCCAAAAAAGTGTCGCCAAAAAAGTGTTTCCAAAAAATGTCGAAAAACGTGTTACCAGAAAAAGTGTCGAAAAATGTGTCGCCAAAAAAGTGTCAGAAAGCAAAGAGAAGCAAGTTTGAGCTTTTACACGTAAATTCTCATTATAAGTAGCAGAGTAAAGCTTGTCCGCTTTGAGGTTGCAGTGTTTAGTATCGGTTTGATTACAGTGTACTTACTAAACACAAACATTAAAAGCTTTGACTCAAGGTCGCAGAATTAAAAATAATAAAGTTTCTCACCCTGCAACACCTGTTCCAATAGCTCCAGCTCATTCACACACGCATAACTCAGCTTATTGTCGTGACGTTTTAACGCTTCCTGTATTTCCTCACGCAAACGCTGTTGCAGTTCCTTTTGCAGCGCCAATTCATGTAGGGCATATATCAAAGTACGCGCAGTTGACTCATATCCAGTGTTGAGAAAACCAAATGCACTTGCTGCCAACTCTTCCAAAAGGCGCTGCCGCAGCTCAACATCAGCACCGACACGTTTCTCATCGGCACCCGGTTCATTGTTGCGATATTGCTGCGCCTTCCGTTCAATAAGCAGCTGCATAAAATCTTTAACTTCAGTCTTGTACAGCTCGCGATTACTTACGACCTCCTGTATGAGACTCATAAAGTAATCGTGCACTTTACTTGTGGTAATAGCAAAATGCATGTGCTGAGCCATTGTAGGATATTTGTAGAGTAAGCCCTGTATATAGGAACCATGACGACGTGTGGTCAAAGCCATTTGTGTCATTGTGAAAAATTCATCGTATAATTTCGGCACACCACCACCTGCCTTACGTTCCATGCCAATGACGCATGTTGCAATTGCTTCGCAAATATATCGCGAAATCGTATCACGCACTTTAATCGTAGCGCCATCTATGGGTAACTTTTGTTCGAATGTTAGCAAAAACTGTTGTGACTCACGCTCGAGACAATCGTAGACAAATTTCAATTTATCATCACCAAAAAGGTGTTCCATCTTTGGACGTGTTTCGCGCCAATGTTGACCACGCATATTATAGAGACTGGCTGACAGTGGATCGCTCTTAACATTGTAGTAATTTCCACGATCATTGAAATTTGAAAAATCTTTAAAGAGTATCTGTTTTACAAGCTCACGATCGAGCACGAGCACTGTGGGACGTAAGAGACGATAGAAACCACAAAATGGGCCGGTACCCTTAAAACGCTGATACAGCTGCTTTAAATGTTCACAATCCGTGCCACTGCGTATTTCTTTCTCTGATGGTTCATCTTTGGCACGCATTTCGCGATAGATTTCGAGTAATTTTTTGGGTTCTTCATGTGGTATATCCAGATGTTGCCAATGTTTTAGTTTATATAGGGTGGCAGCAAACAGAAATACTATGAAGGCGAGTAACGCCAGAAAAATCCCCAATAACATCCATAGGAACCACATTTTTATGGCGGTACTGTAAAATACTATATTTGTACACCTTGAACTTCAGTCTTTTGTTTTTTTTTTTGTTTTATTAAATAGTTTTGTCAACTTCACATTTGTTATTTCACTTTCTTCACTTGTTTTTCACCTACTGTGGAATTATACCACATACTACCCCAACTCAGAGGAAAAGCTTTCATTGTTTCAAAGTTACTGAGTAAATTTATTTTAATTTTATCAACGTTTGTTATCTATTTAAACAGCTTTTTTTGTTTTTTATTGCTCCGATACGCTATGTTATATGGTCATCTTTGTCAAGCTTTTTCTAATTTTACACCTGGAAAAATTTATCATGCATTATAAATAGCATTTACAAAAGAGTGCAAGTTCATAAAATGTTTTATTATCTTTGTTTCTGCAACTATTGAATCATATAACCCCTTTATTTGAATGCAGTATTTTCATGTCATTTCCAGAAAAATATCACATTTTAGATAAAAGGTCAATTTGTCGTTTATATAAGAAAAATGAAACTAAAAATATATTAAGAAACTGTCTATGAAAAAATAACATTTAACAAAAAAAAAAAAATTTGTTTGTGCGAGAATTGAACCCATGGCATTGTACAGCCGCACAGCCGCGTAGTTACTCTCAGTCAAACATTTGTCAGCAGTGTATATGTTAAGGTTTTCATGCATAGCCAAGCAGAAAAGAAGCGCTTCAAATGGCTTTCTGAAATGCTTCTTATTCAGACATAAGCGCTTCCGCTCCGTAAGAACTATTCCATTTTTTTAACATTGCATGTGCTAGAATGTAAGCATTCTGAAGTTTACGAAAAAAGGTTTTTTGAAGCGCTTATTTGTAATGCGGCAGTAAACGTTCTTTCAATAAAATTAAAAAAAAAAAAATTAATAATAATAGATAGAAACATCCCAAGGGGAAAAGAACTGCTTCAAAAACCCTTCTGCAGTGCTTCTTTTTCATCAATAAGCGCTTTCGCTCTGTAAGAACTATTCTTTCTTTTTAACATTGCATGTCTTAGGATGTAAGCGCTCTTTATCTTACCGCAGCATTACTTAAAAAGGCCTTTTGAAGCGCATATTTGTAATGCGGCGGTATGCGTTCTTTCAATAATATGAAAAAAAAAAAAAACACTGGTAGCATCAGGATTTAAATCCAGGACCGCCCGTGTGATAGATAGAAACATATTATTTTTACTTATATTTACAAATTCATTAGACCGCTACACAATCGCCCGATATGATGAAGAGGTATTAAATTTGTATATTAAGAAAATGTTGTCGAAACAGAATTTGACATTCGAATGCTCCCTGCAGCCTTACGTAGAATCATTGGATAATCAGTTCCAATTCAATCAAACAAAAGTAAATCAATAAGAGAAAGGAAAACAGAAGAGTGAAATAAAATAATGTTGAGTAAAAAATATTTTAATAAAAAAAATAAATAAAGCAAAAAGAATTCAAATAAAATCACACGCGCTGGGTTCCAACCCATGTTGTTCTTACTGCAGCCTTACATGGAATCATTGTGTAATCAGTTTCAATTCAATGAAACAAAAGTAAATAAATAAGAGAAAGGAAAACAGAAATGTGATATAAAAATATGTTGAATAAAAAATATTTTAATAAAAAAAAATAAAGCAAAAAAAAAATCACATCCCATGTTTTTCTTACAGCAACCTTACATGGAATCATTGTGTAATCAGTTTCAACTCAATTAAACAAAAGTAAATGAAAAAGAGAAAGGAAAATAGAAATGTGATATAAAAAAATTTTGAATAAAAAATATTTTGATGAAAAAAAAAACACATGCGCTGGGTTCGAACCCTTGTTGTTCTTACTGCACCCTTACAAAATATCAATGTGTAAGTGCTTCTTAATTCCTATGAGGACAAGCGCTTCTAAAGTGCTCAATTGACTGAAAACTGTGAAAATATCAAAGTCAACTTTTTCACACGTTAGGTATGTTTTCACAAAACAGTTACGAGTATTAATAAATATAAAATAAAAATAGTTTGCCACGACTATGCATCTCCTTAATAGCATGTAAATAATGTTAAATCACATTTTAAATGGCTAAAATCAATCATGTGAAGCGAACTTTTAGCTCCATACGAGAGAGTAATGAGAAATTTGTAAATAAAAATAGCAACTAGATGGGGAGAAAGGGAAAAAGTCATTACAAAAAGTTATACACAACAAAGAGAGTAAAAGGGAGAGAGAGAGAGAAAAGAATTACAAAAGAACAAATAACATGCTGAACAACCTTTGGCAAGTTTCCGTATTTCCCCATAATTAAATACCCAAATGGAAATTAAACTGTCTGGCATTCGGATAGAAATTTTCGATGACTTGAATGATGATCAAAAATGCAAACAGTTGCTCATTGCTAAGCTTTTTGAGGTGATAGATATTTGGGGAGCTGGTGTGACAAAAAGGTGACAAAATTGTCATTGATAATAAAATGCTATGTTATTTCCATGCTTGTGATTAAGAAAAAGTAAATGGTTAGCTGATATCGCGTTGTTTTTTTAACGAATTTTGAAATTGCAAAAAAAAAATGCTGCCATATATCATAGCATCACGCCTGCCATTGCTAGATTGTGTTAAACTTATAATTCCGAGACGGCAGACATCCAGAACGCTGTTTGCGTATTTTCTACAATTAAGAAAATGCAAAAAAAAAAAAAAAACGCCAAGTATACTATTTCATTTTATCGTAGTTATTATTGAACACGTTTTGTTGCACATGATCTCTAAAATGATATAACAAGACCACAGACATTAAGGACTCTGATTTTTGTTTAGAACGATAAAAAACGTGCTTACTTGTGGTTCTTACAAATAAAATAAATTGGATGTCTCTACATCCCTATTAAAGTTAGGAAACTGAATTTTTGCAGTGTTTTCTTACACGACTTATAGCTTAGAAGATATTCAACTTCAAGCTTAATGTAGCTCGCATATCCATTACAGAGTATACTCCGGCCTACGTTACGGCAGACGCGTTGATATGACTTAATATAGTGATTATTTTTATTCCATTTCTACAAAATTACAATTATTATTTGCAGAAATGTCGGAATGGCTGAAATGGATTATATTATACCTACTACTTATAATGTTATCTTCACAAAAGACGTAGTCTGCCTGACAATAAAATCACATAATTTTTTCATGTCATAAAAATTGAGAAAAAAGTTAATAACTCAAAAACGCAGCGCAAAAAATGTCTGACGCTTCCACTTTTTCAAGCGATGTTATTACATACCACAGCAAAGTTTTTTTATACATTTTCGAAGAGCTGCCATTTTAAAAACCAGCAACAAATTATTGGCAGACATGGCTTATATGGATTGAGTTACTGCAATCTTTGCAATTATCATCTTCTGCCAAACGATTTTATTACATAATTTTTTCTGTCCCTAGCTCCCTAACTATGAGGGTAGATTAATAAATCTCGTCTTTACAATCCATTCCACATACAATTTTTGCCGATTATATTAAAAACGTTGCTGTAAATATTGAAATACGGAATATGTGAAAAAAATTTAACTTTTTGCACTTTTTTGATCCATGAGTTATTTAAATGTTCATTTGATTTGCAGGTGTAAAAAACTTTTATTTAAATTCTTTCCTGAACACCGTATGCTGTTATCGTAACATAATGATTAGAGTTTTAATTGGAATATTTTTGTTTTGTTTTGCATATATATAAAAAGAGATAATGGAGTCCAAAGAAAAAATTGTTACAACTGTGAAAAACTATAGTCCATTAAGTTCGGCAACTAGAAACCTCCTCTAGAAAAAAAAAAAAAAATATTTGAAGTTATTATTGAAAAGGACGGAAAATATTGAGAGATTGTTTAAAATTAAAACTCCCCTGCAGGACCACAGACTATTCCATAACTAGTTTGCAAACTACTCCATGGGAGAAACAGACTAGTCCAAATTCTGTTCCGATCACTTATAAAGTTCTATTTACGTTTTACATTGTTTGTCATTGGGCGTAAACAATTGTCTCCTTGTGCATTACAATCAGACCAGAAAAAGGTCAATTGTCTCCTTATGCATTACATTCGGACCAGAAGAAGGCCAATTTTTTTTTTATTTTATTTAGAAATTTCAACAAAATTCAAAAGGTTTCATAGCCGAATGTGCTAAAGACTTTGTTATATATTTCTGAGCAATGTGTTCCGGGTTCGAATCTCAGTGTGGATGAAAAGTTTTTTTATTAATTATTTTTTATTTTATACCTCGGCTATGTTGGACATATGTTTAATTTTTCGCTCAAAATACTCTTCATACAAATTGTGTACAAATTAATAGAAATTTAAAAACTTGGAATTGAAAATCACCGAGTGGAGTATTTGAACCTAGGCACCTCCACGCAGTGCAAGTCGTTAGACCGATACACTTGCGTGTGCTCTTCTTCACAATTGACGAACTGCCAAACAGTATGTAGTCAGTAACGTTATAATTTCACTAAACCAATCGATACACCATTGGAGCACTTTTGGTACTAATGACGGATTATGCATTACATTTGGACCATTTTTGATGCAATTGATAATTTAAGTGAATTTATTACAGTTTAAGTTGTAGTCCATTATGGACTACTTACATAAAAACTAGACCCAAGATTGGACTACCAATGCAATTGACTTCGTCGGTCCTACAATAGTATAAAATACACATACGCAACTATAAAAACGACAAGAAGGTTGGTTTTAAAATGCATAACAAGCTTTTCAAAGTAAAAGCTTTGATTTGAGAGCTTTATTCATGACTTTATACTACATTTTAGTGAAATCAAATTTTATTCACCCAAAAGTACCCCTCGGATGTCGGAACCAAAAATTAAGAAATTTTTTTTTCTTTCGTTTTTTTGTGTTTTCTACTCGTTTAATGAGGTTTTACGACATTTTAGTGAACACAAATTTTATCCAGCTAGGGTCCCCTCTCGGATGTCGAAACCAACAAAAAATTTTTTTTTTCGTGCTTTTTAGGCGTTTCATGACTTTTTACATTTTAATGAGAAAAAATTTTAGTCACCCAAGAGTCCCCCTTCTTTCGTATTTTTTACTTGTTTCATGACTTCACGACATTTTAGTGAAAACAAATTTTATTCACCCAAGGGTACCACCTTGAATTTCGGAACCTAAAATATAAATTTTTTTTTTTTTTTTTTGGTTTTTTTCGTGTTTTCTACGCGTTTCATGAGACTTTACGACATTTTAATGAAAACAAATTTTATTCACTCAAGGATCCCCCCTTGAATTTCGGAACCTAAAATTTAAAATTTTTTTTTTTCATGTTTTCTACGCGTTTCATGACATTTTAGTGAAAACAAATTTTATTCAACCAAGGGTCCCCCCTTGGATGTCGGAAACCAAAATTTAAAAATTTTCGATTTTCCTCTGTACAAGAGGAGGTATAGGAACGCACAGCGGGAAATGATGATAGAGAAATAAACAAAACAAAATAAATGAATTGGAGTTGGAATGCCTGACGATCATATTTATGTTGCGTATGTGAGAAACTTGCTAGTTTGACCAATATTAATTACGTCATCATTAAGTTTAATAGATAAGTTATCGGCAAACAAAACAAGTTCTAGCTTATATTGTTTGTTTTTTTTTTTTATATTTATAAAACGCCACTTAAAAAATGTTAGCAAAGATTCCAATAAAACCATTACCACTCATACAAAACAGTTTTGTTTGATCGTGTATTTTGTGAAAATGTTTTAGCTTTCTACAAGTCTACTCACAAATACCTTACGAATGGTATGTAACTCAATGTCGTCCTATATTTCTAGCATTCTAAAGAAGGGTCTTAAGTTTTGCCTTAGCGAATTAATGCTTAGACATCTTGCATGACATACATACAACTTAAAGTCGTTCTCCCTTTCTAACAAAGTATAAAATGGGTCTAAAGTTTTGGCTCGTATTTCTTATTCTGTGGAAATTTATTTTTATTGAAAATATATACATTTTGATTAACATATTTTCTCGAGTGTGTGATACGAATTGTATGATATTGTGCTAAAATATCATGACTTATTCAAAATTTGGTTATAAAAGAGCGTGCAAACAATTTGGACAAGATAGACAATTCAATACAGCTGCGAGAAACACATATAATCTTAATATAAAAAAATACTCTTCTTATACAATTATATAAGAATGGAAGTGACAAATGCATTACTTTACATCCTAGCAGCTGTTGCTACCGTCGCAGCCTATTATATACGCCAGTTTAAGAACTACTGGAAGAACCGCGGTATACCACATGATGAACCAAGCTTAATATGGGGTAACTTTCAAGGTCTTTTGAAAAAATATCATTTTCAGGATATTTATCAGCATACATACAATAAATATAAAGGAACTGGACCATTTTGTGGATTTTTTTACTTTCAAAAACCAGCAGTCTTCGTTACCGATGTAAATTTGATGAAAAATGTGCTCATTAAGGATTTCAATAACTTTGCTGATCGTAATTCTTATTATAATGAAAAAGATGATCCACTTTCGGCGAATCTTTTTGCTTTAAAGTACGCCAAATGGAAGCCACTACGTCACAAACTCTCACCGACATTTACATCTGGCAGAATTAAGTTTATGTTCCCCACTGTTGTTAAGGTTGGCTATGAATTTGCCGATACCTTTGGTGAAATGTTGCTAGAGAGCACGACCGTAGAAATAAAAGAGCTTTTGGCATCGATTGTCATAGTTTGAAAGATCCAAATGCAGAATTCCGTGTTAAAGGTCGTTTATTTATTGAAAAGCTTTCAGCTTTTAAGTTTGGTTTTGGTATCGCTTTCCCAAATTTTTCGAGAAAACTGGGTATGACTATAACACCGCCTGAAGTCTCGACTTTCTTCATAAAAGCTGTACGTGATACTATCGCCTATAGAGAAAAGCATCAAATAAGACGAAACGATTTTATGGATTCGCTTATTGAATTGCTAAATGGCAGCGAAAGTGGTAGGGAAAAGGACGATATGCGTTATTCGCTGGAAGAGTTGGCAGCACAGGCTTTTGTCTTCTACTTGGGTGGTTTCGAGACATCATCGACTACTGGCAGCTTTGCATTGTACGAATTGGCATTACATCAGGATATACAGGATAAATTGCGTAAAGAAATCAATGAAGTGCTCGCTAAGCACAATCAAGAGTTTACCTATGAATGTATGAAGGATATGCAGTATATGGATCAGGTGATATCAGGTATACGTGTATGACAAAAAAACTAAATAAAATTATGAAACTCATTAATAATGTTAAATATTTTCTTTTGCAGAGACTCTTCGGCTTTATACGGTTGTACCCAATTTAGAACGTTGTTGCAAATCCGATTATCAAGTTCCTGATGCACCAGGTTATGTTATTGAAAAGGGCACAATGGTTGTAATTCCAGCAACAGCTGTACATCGCGATCCTGAGTTCTATCCAAATCCACATGTGTTCAATCCCGATCACTTTGAGCCGAAAAGTGTGCAGGCTCGAGAATCGGTAACTGCGTTGTATTTCGGTGACGGACCACGTAATTGTATTGGTATGCGTTTTGGTCAAATGCAAACTCGCATTGGCTTGGCACTACTGCTGCAACGTTTCAAGTTTTCTAGAGCCAAAGAAACCGAAGTGCCGGTTAAGATTGACAATAAAAGTCCAATATGTGCTTCAAAGGGTGGCATATTTCTGAAAGTTGAAAAAGTCTGAAATTCAGAGAATTCAATATGGAATACTCCTCTAAAACTTTTGCGGAACGAAAAAATTGTTTCCGTTAATGATGAAGATTTCGCGAAAAACTGAATAAAATTGTATATTACATATGAAGTAGTTTTATTGATATATTTTAAAAATGTGTAGTGAATACTACAGTTAAGAATAAATAAATAATTAGAAAAGTTAAACAAACCAAAATGTTGCTGAAATGTTTTGCCTTCGATAATTTTAATAAATATATATCAAACAGAGATAAAGTTGTCTGCAAAAAGAAAATATTGAGAGTTTTGGGACACTATATTCGATCAAGTTCGACTACGAAAACCTAACTTCAAAAAATTCGTTACGATTCTTATAAAAAAAAAAATAATAGATTGGGCCTTATCCCACCTATTCTCAATCAAAAAAAAATTCCATGAAAATGCCTGATTTAATGTTTCACGGCTATTCAAATGAAATACTAGATGATTGTTTTTTCAAATGAGATCCAAAAACTGTACATTTGAAAGCATCACAACAATCCAAAGTGAGTAAAGTCAATTTCAATGTATTTGTCGGTGCTAAATCCGAATCCAGTCTCGGAACTGCTCTCTCACAAAACTAATTCGTAACTCCTTTTGAGGACGAGAAATAGTATTGAACGATACATTTAGTAGAAAAGTGCAAAGCAGTTTTGTACGTCCTCGATATAACTTAAAAAAATCGTGTTTTGAACTTTAAGGTAAGTATATCTCAAAAATCAAAGATGATAGAGCAATTTATAGACTGCATTCAGATTAAGCGCCGACAAACAAATCGAAAATGACTATTTTGGATGTAGTTTGTTATGTTTTTTCTCAAACGTACCGTTTTTTGACTTTATGTTGTAAAAACGATCAGCTAGGATCTCATTCGATCGTCCTGCCTTGCTCTTTTCTCTCTTTGAGGCTCTACCCTGCTGCCCGTTCTGGCTTCACTGTATCGGCATAGCTGAATACAGATAAATGCGCAACGATCAATGTTTAGTGTCATCTCTTTCCTACAAGTGCCGAAACACTAGCGAGAACAAGTTGCCAATATAACTGTTTGGTCGGGGACCAAAATTTATAGCTTTCGCTATGACAAGTTTTTAATTTGAAAGGGTTACCTTTTGATGGGACGTTGCTGCGACTACTGCTGCGTCAGTCAACTTCTAGCATGATGGGCATGCACGATGACGGCGCTGGTGGTGAAGGCACTGCTTCCAATGGTGACCATGAGTTGCTTCAGCGGACTATGAGTCCTTATTCCAGGCCAGGAGTCACTGGCTATGATCAGGACTTAGCGATGCAGGCGAAGACGAGACTTCAAAGGGAAGCGATAATCTGCTTAAGACAGCAGTGAGCAAAATTTCCAGAAATAGTTATAAACCCGAGACATTCTGTTTTACTTGATTTTACTTTTTATTAACTTTTATTTAACGTTATAAAATTAAAAACTAATAATAAAAATGAATACTGCCAAAAAAGCTGCATTTCTTTTTGCTGTGGGTATAATCGAACGAGTGATCTCATTTTTAACTTGCACTTTAGACTTTCTAAGTGTCAAGTTGAGAATTTCGATTCAACCATTGTCAGCCGCTTATTACGCATAAGAGTAAGCGAGACGGTGACACTCGTTAGGGTTAGAAAGAGTATATATATACTTATACAAAGCTTTGACAGCAGCCTGTAACGAGTAGTTACAGATTGTGCGGGTGAACAGTGTTGCCGTTCGACAATTAAATTACACTGAAGTTTGGGAGTTAAGGTTTACGTGTTTCCCCACGTAAACAATAACCATCCCGACTATCGCCCGTTTCAGCTTCGCAGTATCGACATAGCTCAATACGAACGAATACACAACGACCAAAAGGACTTTCTACTCTTCGTCCCGCCCTTACAGTATCGGCTGGGCTCAATACCGTACTAACTAAATGCTACTAAGTTTACCACCTTCACAGTAACGCCATAGCTCAATACCTTTCTAGCTAAATACCTCTAACTACTATGCTTACCACCTTTACTCGCTGCAGGTCGCTGCCGGATTGACGATATTTCTCCTGGACACTGACGTTATAATCATGCCAACTCACCTCAGTGTGGTGAACAGCTGATTGCTGTGACAGCTGTTTAGTGGTGTTGCCACATGTTACTAAAACTTTTGTACTTATTCTAACACTATCGTCCAACTATTTTGTTGGTTGGCTTCAAATTTCTTTTTATGCTAATTAACACAATATTACAAAACAAATCTCATTAAATCAATTTAAATTCAGTAACCGATATGAAATGAATATGTGGAGGTATCAAACGAGTGCAAAGTGACTTGGTACCTCACAACTTCGTAGCGTATAATATTGTTGTTTTGACCAATAATAACAGTATCATTTCCATATCTAAGAGATATATTATCACCAAACAAATCATTCATTTTTAACTTTTGGAAACACCAATTGTAAAATGTTAACAAAGTTTTAGAGATCCTTTTTCGATTTCAAAGAATTTTTTTGTATCAGTGATTATCAACTTTCTCATTGCGTTTTATCCTGTGTTACCTGAAACTAAAGAGATCTTGTTTTTTAGATCAAATTCTGCAACATTTTTCATTTTTATATAATCAAACCAGCATTTCAATGAACAGGGAGCGGTGTATCTCCAATTAAATTAAACCAAAGAATGTAAATCAAGGGTGTCAGCGTTTTCAAATCACTGAGCCAAACGCATGCAGCGCAGTCAGCGTTGCTTTTACAACAACTTTTAATTCGAGTAACAACAAACAAAAAAACAATTTTTTGTTGATTTTTCATGCCTCGTTTACAACAACAATAATACTTCAACAATTTTCAAAATTTCTAAGGACTAGGACGCACACAAAAATTAGGGGAACTCACGCGTTGATGCGCAATGCCCTTGCGTCGTTGCGAAAGTGCAATTTGCTAAAGTTTGATATTAGTAAAATAACAAAAATATTGCCGAAAATTTCGCACTACTTTTGCAATTTCTCAAGATGGAAATATTCACATTGATCGTTCAGGCGTTAGTGCGCAAAAGACTTGTATTTTCGCAACTGCGCATCAACGCATTAATACCCATATTGTTTGTTATTTTTGTTTTTTATGCGACGTAGTCTTTGTTGTTGTTTTATGTTGGTTCGAGTTCGATTTTGTGTGTACACAAAAAAAGCAACAAAAACGCGAAATTTTGACGAGCGTGAAAAAAAAAACAACAAAAATTATTTCTGTGAATGTTGTACAGAAATATTGATGTTGTTGGGATTGTTGTACAGAAATATTGATGTTGTTGGGTCGAGCCAAAATTGGCTCACTTTTCTTCTACGCTGACACCCTTGATGTAAATTTTCCCGATGCAATTTATGTACGCGCCAATATTATCTATGTACATTAAATAGTTTCAGAGATGTGATATTTTTTTAAAGGCATGGCATTTCCCATTTTTCCCTTGGACATTAGTTGTCCCAATACCTAATGTAAATACATATACCATGAAGCAAAACACGCCAAGTGCAACAAAAAAAAAACAAATTTTTTTGTCTCCGATTTCGCTCAAATTTGACAATAAGGTGGATCCGGTGTGCAAGAACAACAACTTGGGAGGATTTGGTTCTAATATTGGGTGTAGAACTTAAAAACCGGAATTTGACAGTGGATGTCCGTACTAATAACTATCGTGAAAGCTCGAACTTTATATAAGTATATGGCATTTGGAAGGTACATTTGACAGCTGTCAAAATCAGTCAACAAAACAATTTTATCTTGTGTGCATCATTATTATTTTTCACTATGAATAACTTCGAAAATTCGAGAAAAAGACAGCATTTGCGCGAGGTTCTGTTGGGTCATTTTTCTGCAAAGAAAACTGCTGCGGAAAGTCATAGTTTGCTTGTAAAAGTTTATGGCGACGATGCTTTAGGCAAACACAGTGTTTTGAATGGTTTAAACACTTCAAAAGTGCCGATTTTGACATCAAAGACAAAGAACGCCCAGGACAGCCAAAAAAGTATGAAGACGAAGAATTAGAGAAGCTACTCGATGAGGATTCGTGTCAACCACAAGACGAGCTTGCCAAATCGTTGGGAGTGACTCAGCAAGCCATTTCGAAACGTTTGAAAGCCGCCGGATACATTCAGAAGCAAGGTAATTGGGTCCTCTATGAGTTGAAGCCGAGAGACGTTGAACGGCGCTTCTGTATGTCTGAAATGCTGCTTGAGCGCCATAAAAACAAATCATTTTTGCATCGGATTATGACTGGGGATGAAAACTGGATCCATTATGACAATCCCAAGCGCAAAAAGTCATACGTGAAACCCAGCCAACCAGCAAAATCAACCTCGAAGCCAAATATCCATGGCGCCAAAGTTATGCTGTGTATGTGGTGGGAACAGAAGGGGCCGTTATATTATGAGTTGTTGAAATCGGGCCAGACAATCACAGGTGACCTGTACCGAACACAATTAATACGTTTGAAGCGTGCCATCATCGAAAAACGCCTGGAAAATGCGACCAGACACGAAGCAATAATTTTTCATCATGACAACGCTCGGCCGCATGTTGCAAGACCCGTGAAAAACTATTTGGAAAATAGTGGATGGGAAGTTTTGGCTCACCCGCCTTGTAGTCCGGACCTTGCTCCGTCTGACTTTCATTTATTTAGCTCGATGCAAAACGCCCTCACCGGAATACGCTTCACATCAGAGCAAGGCATCCGAAATTGGATAGATTCATTTTTGGCCGCCAAGCCGGCGCAATTTTTTTGGGATGGAATTCAAAAATTGCCTGAAAGATGGGGAAATGTTGTAGCTTCCAATGGACAATACTTTGAATAAAATATATTGTAACATTTTTCCACAATAAAGCATCAAGTTTCGCTAAAAAATTCCGGTTTTTAAGTTGTACACCCAATACCAGTTGTTGTTAAAATACAGGGTATTGGCGTTTTTAGTCATTTTCATGAAAAGGGTTTTTTTTTTTCAAAAATTTATAGCTTCCACCAAAGATTGTAAGTGGATATACTTATGTTAGTAACTGGTCCAATTCAAATTTAAGTGTTCTTTTGCAAAAAAATATTACTTGGTGAAAAAATTAATGACGCAGAATCGAAAACTGACATACATGTACATATAAATTTCGGTCCAGCCGTTTGAGAGTCTATAAGGAACATAATTATGTAACATACAAACATAAGCTTTTATTAATATAGATAAACAAATTTTAATTAACATTTTTCCTCGAGAGTATGATAAGAAGTATAAATTGTGCTGAATATCATGACTTTGTAAAAATCATTTAAGTATAAAAAGGCGAAATAACTGGCAAATTTGTTTTAGACACAACAGCTAGCAATGACATAAGGGCTAGAATATATTGATTTGAATATCGTAATATACTAAATGGAATAGATATTCTTTATATAATATTACATAAGAATGGAAGTGACAACTGTATTATTGTACATCTTAGTAGCTGTTGCTACCGTAGCAACCTACTATATACGTCGGCATAAGAACTACTGGAAGAACCGTGGTATACCACACGATGAACCAAGTTTGATGCTGGGCAATTTTCAAGGTCTTATGAAAACACATCATATACAGGATGTTTATCAGCGAATATACAATAAATACAAGGGAACTGGACCATTTTGTGGATTCTTCTATTTTCTAAAACCTGCAGCTTTTGTTACCGATGTAAATTTAATGAAACATGTACTCATTAAGGATTTTAACAACTTTACGGATCGTGATACTTATCATAATGCGAAAGATGATCCACTTTCTGGGCATCTTTTCAGCATTGACTACGAAAAGTGGAAGCCACTACGTCTCAAACTCTCACCAACATTTACATCTGGCAAAATGAAACATATGTTTTCCACTGTCATTAGGGTGGGTCAAGAATTTGCCGATACTTTTGGTCAAATGTTGCAAGAGAGCTCGTCGGTAGAGGTAAAAGAGCTTTTCGCACGTTATACAACAGATGTGATTGGCACGTGTGCTTTTGGCATCGATTGTCATAGTTTGAAAGATCCAAATGCAGAGTTTCGTGCTAAGGGTCGCCTCTTTACCGAAAAGGTCAAGGAAACACCTTTTAAATTAGGGTTTGCTGCCGTTTTTCCAAATTTATCGAGAAAACTGGGTATAACTATAACACCGCCTGAAGTCTCAAGTTTTTTCATAAAAGCTGTACGTGATACTATTGAATACAGGGAAAAGCATCAAATAAAGCGCAATGACTTTGTGGACACGCTGATTGAGTTGCTAAATGGCACCGAAAGTGGTAGGGCAAAGGATGATGTGCGGTATACACTGGAAGAGATGGCAGCACAGGCCTTTGTTTTCTATTTGGGTGGTTTTGAAACATCTTCGACTACTGGCAGCTTTGCATTGTACGAATTGGCACTACATCAGGATATACAGGATAAATTGCGTAAAGAAATCAATGAAGTGCTCGCTAAGCACAATCAAGAGTTTACCTATGAATGTATGAAAGATATGCAGTATATGGATCAGGTGATATCAGGTATAATATTTTGGGACATAAACAATATATAATATAAATCTATATCGTATGTTCTTCTACAGAAACTCTTCGCCTTTATACAGTTCTGCCCGAAATTCAACGTCGTTGTAAGTCCGATTATCAAGTTCCTGGTGCACCGGGATATGTCATCGAAAAGGGTACAATGGTTATAGTACCAGTTACAGCTATACATCGCGATCCTGAATTTTATCCAAACCCACATGTGTTTAATCCCGATCATTTTGAGCCGGAACGTGTAAAGACTCGCGAGTCGGTTACTTCGTTAGCTTTTGGTGATGGACCACGTAATTGCATTGGTATGCGATTTGGCCAAATGCAAACTCGCATTGGCTTGGCGGTACTACTGCAACGTTTCAAATTTTCTAGAGCTAAAGAAACTGAAGTACCCATTAAGATTGATAATACCAGTTTTATATGTGCTTCTAAGGGTGGCATGTATTTGAAAGTTGAAAAAGTTTAAAATTATAAAGTTTCTTTTATATCGACGCATGATACGAAAAGTAGGATGATTCATTTCTTCTATGAAAAGCAGGATGTTTTATATTCTCGGAAGAAAAGTAGGACGTTTCATAATTTTTAACAAAAAGTATGATGTTTCATATTTTTTTATGAAAAATAGGATGTTTTACATTCTTGGACGAAAAGTAGGACGTTTCAAACTTTTTTACGAAAAGTAGGAAGTTTCATAATTTGTTACGAAAATTAGGTTGTGTTAAACTTTTAGACGAAATATAGGATGTTTCATATTGAACGACAAAAAAAAAAGGGTGAATCATATCATAAGCGCATATAAAAATTTGTTAACTTATTTTATGTATTTAAATGAACCCTAGCCTTCCCTGTAAGCTTCTTTTAGTTTATGCATGACCTAAAACGCTTGTGTCATTAACAAATCTGCTTAAATAGTTATTGTTTTGATGCTCGAACTGAACATACAGCAGCAAAGATGGCTAAAATAAAACGTGGATTAGCCTAAACAAAACTACAGCAAACTAACAATCACATAACAGATGAATATGATTAAATTCAGAATATTTTCAAAAATGATTATCCGTAAAGTATAACCCTGTTTCTATCCTTGGATACTTGAGAATCTCTTGCACAGCACCTACAGGAGTTGATACTCAGAGCTTGAGAACGTGCACATTTATCGAATTATATGAACCGCGTACTTATGCTGTATACTAAGTGTCGAAAAAAAAAGTAAATTTATAAATGTTATAAGAAATTAAATCACTGTGTGGGCGTGGCACTGCGTATCTAAAACATTAAGGTTATCGTTCCTAAGTGCTAACCCTATCTCCATACCAAATTTCATAAAAAACGATGCGGTGGCTTGGACGTGAGAAGGTTTTTTCTATTAAGGGGCGTGGTACCGCCCACTTAAAAAAACATATCCTATGCACTGCTGCTCTTTACAGCCTTTCCAGCAAAAAAAAATCAAGTGAATATGTTGAAATTTAGGCATAGAAAGGGACTGAACCGATTTCGTTTACCTCTTTATATATAGATATGTTATGTTTTCTCATCGTTCTTTCGTTTAATATAAATATTTCATTAACATTAGGAAATTGATGCAACAAAGTAAGAAACACCCTAGTTTTCGCCAAAAATATGCTGCAAGAATCAACGTCAACCTAGCTTTCTTGCAAAGCATCGAAACGTCCTAGTTTTCGTCCAAAATGTTCAGACATCCTATTTTTCGACATAAAAACTTTAACGTCCTACTTTTATACACAAAACTTCGAAGAAACCTAGTTTTCGTCATATATAATGAAACAACCTAGTTTTCGTCCAAATAAGTTTGAAACGTCCTACTTTTCGTCTAAGAATTTTTGAAAACCTACTTTTCATAGGAGAATTGAATCATCCTACTTTTCGTATCATGCGTCGATATGATATTTGTTAAGATTGTTGATAAATGGGGATGTGATGAAGATCTCAATTAAATTGTTGCTTAAAATCCTCATTTTGAAGTCATTGAAATTTATGCTACGTGTTAGTGAACTTACATCCTAAAAAGTGGACAAACGTAAAAATGTTTTCTGTTTACAACTGAGATATGTTCCTTGAATTGTTGTTTAGACCTTTCACAAAATAATTTGACTCTGGTGAAAAATTTACATAGGCTAGGATTTGCTTGAAAATTTTCCTTTAATATCTTACTAACTAAGAGTATTTAACTAAGGCTATAAAAGTTGTGTTAATTTTAAAATGTTAGAAAAGTCATTTCTCGTAATACGGTGAAGGAACCATTTTTGTATTGGTTTTATATGAGAGTTTTGTCTTCTTTCCACCAAAAATTTTTTAGATCAGTAACTTTTATTGATATGAATTTGCATTATCTGTAAAATTTTACGATTATTGAAAAAATCTGCAGAAGTAGTCAAGTCAGTTATAAATGGCAGTTTATTAACTCCAACCATAACAAGGTGGAACTCACTTTATGATTCCGTTAAGAGGCTACTGCAACATAAAGAAAAATTAGCGGAATTGTGTTTTCTGCTCAAAATTCCTACCATTCTCAGTGACGAGCTTGAGTACTTGGAGGAATGCATAAAGTTTATGGGGTCTATAGCAGAAGCGATTGATTTTCTTCAGGGCGAAAAAACCATGTATTTTGGTTACTTTGTCCCTGCAGTAGTATCCTTAAGGATAAAAATGCGTCGTTTAGACCCCACAAGCCTTAAGTATTTAGCCAAAGTAAGAGAAGAAATGCTTAGAGCTTTGCTTAAAAGATTTGAAAAATATTTCAAACTGCAGCCTGACGCTTGGGATGCTGTTATTGCGGCGATATCTGTACCGGATATAAAATTACGCTTTGTAAAAGCTCTGTTAGAAACAGCAACAACGCAAACAGAAGAAGATGTAAGGAGGATGTTCAACACTTATGTGGCAAAATATGGTAAAATAGCCGTTAAAACTCGGGTTCTGCTGGACATACCAAAAAAACATTCCTCGATTTCGGAGAAGAAAGTAATGGCGAAGTTTTTACACTTAATTTTCCATTCAATATTTGTACTAATATGTATATTGATTTGTATATCTACTTTAACAGATGTTAGCGAACAGTGTGTTTTCACTGACTCTGGAAATTATCTCCAGGAAACCATTTTGTACCTATTCGATCAAGACACAACTACAAATTGTCTGAAAAACCATCAAGCAATTAAAACGTGTTTTTAAAATACAATACCCCATTACCGTCATCTGCACCTGTAGAACGGTTGTTAAAATTCGCTGGGATTGTGAATCGCTCCAGAAGGCAAAACCTCAGCGATGAAAATTTCGAATTGCTTGTTCTGAGGAAAGCTAACGGTGTATAAAAAGCTTCGTGTCAATTCTACGCTTGATACAAAGTTCAGCAGTAATTGAGTATTCTAGGAAAATAGAATAAAAGTTGGTTTTTGTATAATTTTCCAACTTAAATATTGTGTTTTATTTACTTTGGATGTTTTTTGCTTCATATTTAATTTAGGGTTGTGCATTGATTTTTAACTACCAGTAACTATTTTTATTATCAGTAAAAAGTAGTTTTTACTGCAATTCTTTTCAGTAATCAGTAAAATTTACTGGTAATGCAATTTTAATTTGCATTATCAATAAAACTTACTGGTTACTGTTTTTTTTTTTAGTAACCAGTAAATATTTATTTTTACTGATATTTTTCCAGTAATCACAAAAATTTTACTGGTAATGCAAACTAAATATTAGTAATCAATAAAATTTTATCGATAACTGATATTGTTAATGCAGTCAATAAATACTGCAGTGTGCCCATCTATGCTAAAAAGCCAAAAAGTACTAAAATAAGTAATATTTTAGTACTTAAATTACAACATTACAGTTTCGTAAGGTATGGAATCAAGCTATGAACACAAGGTAAATTCTTTGTATTTGCCAAAAAGTACTAAATTCGGTTATATTTCAGTACTAAAATTACAAAATTACTGTTTTTGAAAAAGTATGGAATCAGGCTACGAGCTATTATACCTAGTTCTAAAAAGGTAGTAAAATAGGGATTTTTGTCATATAGCAGAAAACATGCTTTGTACATAACTAATTACCATTCCAAAATAGTTCAGAAAATGAAAATTGGTTGAGAAATGTCAAAGCTTTTAACCATTTTGGAGAGTGAAATAAGCAGGTCATTGAGTGATTTTGTATTTTTAGTACAAAAATATTACTAATTTTAGTACTATTTGGCAAATACAAAGAAATTCACCTTGTGTTCGTAGATTGATTCCATTCCTTACGAAAACTGTAATGTTGTAATTTTAGTTCTAAAATATTAGTAAATTTATTACTTTCTGGCAAATACAAAAAATATACCTTGTGTTCGTAGCCTGATTTCATACCTTTTCAAAAAGGGTTATTTTAAAATTTTTGTTCTCAAATATTACTAATTTTAGTACTTTTTGACAAATACAAAAAATTTACCTTGTGTTAATAGCCTAGTTCCATACCTTTCCAAAAATGTTAGTTTTGTAATTTTAGCACTAAAATATTATCAAATATAATACTTTTTCGCAGATACAAAAAAAATTTACCTTGTGTTCGTAGCCTAATTCCATACTTTTTCAAAAATAGCAAATTTGTAATTTTAGTACTAAAATATTACCGAATTTAGTACTTTTTGGCAAATACAAAGAATTTACCTTGTGTTCATAGCTTGATTCCATACCTTACGAAACTGTAATGTTGTAATTTAAGTACTAAAATATTACTAATTTTAGTACATTTTGGCAAATACAAAAAAATGTACCTTGTGTTCGTAGTCTGATTCCATACCTTTTCAAAAATGGTAATTTACCAATTTTCCAACCCTCCAAATTAAAAAAAAAACGAGTAAGGACGTAACCTTTGGCCTGGTCAAGCATTTAATACCCTTCACTGCAGTATTTTGAAAAATTTTCTTATATGGGAGGTACCACGTCCTCTTGTCCGAGTTCACCCAGTTTTTGGTCAAAGCTTGTATTTATAATTATGAGTGTCTCAGTGAAATTTGGTTGGGTTATCACAAAAACGTTTTCAGTATAGCGCTTTGAAGCTTTTGCTTATATGGGTGGTGCCACGACCTCATAGCCGAATTCACCCTATTTTTCTTAGACCTTGCGCTTACAATTTTGGTTGCATTCTCTTGAAAAATACTCCTAAAGTTGTATTTTGAATATCTTTTTTCTATCGCCGTTGACCGATTATGCTCATTTTCAATCTCACGAACTAACTTTGACGACAAAGGCAGTGTTCCAAATTTCATTGAAATATCTTGCTCAGTTTTCCCACAAAATGTATTTTCATGCACACCCAGCCAGACAGACGGACATGGCTATATCTACTCAGGAGGAGACGCTGATCAAGAATATATACACTTTTCCACGGCTGCCATGGCTCCTTCTCTGCGTTACAAATGGAAGGACAAAGTGAATATTCCCTGGGTGTAGGGTATAAATAGCGAATTTTTTTTTGTCATTTGTATCGGTTTTGGCATGAAATGATATTATTTACCAAATTATAGCGGAATCGGAAGGGTTGTGTCAATTCTTGTTACTTTAGGCAAGAAAATATATAAAATGGTTTGAAATACTTTCATATGAACTTTTATATAAAATTTATACATATATAATATAAAAGAATTTTGTATGGTGATTTTTTTAAATTAAAACCAAAGTATTGTAAATTATATTAATACTATATTTGTATAAATTTTATACGAACAAGTATAAACGGTTTGTATACCAAGTTGTAGAATAGATTTTATTTATTCCAATTTGGTTTGAATTTTATACCCAAACTATTTGCTGTGTAGGCTTGCCTGTCTGGAGAAATTCATATTATGATCTCTAATCTTCATACTTCGTAGCGTATAATATTGTTGTTTTGACCAAAAATAACAGTATCATTTCTATATTTAAGAGATAAGTTATCACCAAACAAATTATTGAAATAAGTAGTTCTTTTAAAATTTCGAAAACGCCAAATGTAAAATGTTAGCAAAGTTTTAAAGCTTCCTTTTCGATTTCATAGAATTTTTTTGTATCGGTGATACTTTCTTATAGCGTTCTATCCCTGTGTAATCTGAAACTAAAGAGTACTTGTTTCTCAGAATAAATTCTGTAAAATTTTTCAAGGTTGTATGACGCTTTCCAGCTCAAATTGTTTGGAAAATTAATATTTAAGAGTTTTGAAAGCATGGCCGTCATTTCGTTAATATTCTTATGACTTTTATGGGCAATATCGGTCTTTTTGTTTACCTTGTATTTTCTTTGCAATGGAAGTTATAATCTTCTACTTTGAATTTTTTATTTTTTTTGGCCACCTAGTGGGTGTAAATCGAAACACAAAATAAAAATTGTCACGTGACTGTTTAGAAAAAAATTCCAGTGGCTCTCAGAACCTTTTAGCGCAAAACAAGTCTTCTACAAAAAGTTTGTTTTTCATCCACCTTAGGTACTGTAAAAAAAATTAAAAAAAAAAAAATAATATTTTGTGAAAATCAAATCTTAAAATTTTTAAAAAAATAACCGCCATTTTGCAAGTTTTCAGAGTTTTCCAAATTAAAAAATGGAAACCAAAATAACATTTAAAATGCTACAAGAATCCGAATACAAAAATTAAGAAAAATTTATTTTTGACAAAATGGCGGAACTTAGAAAAAAAATTCGCATCGATTTTCCTCAAAAACACTACTTTGACACTCTGAAGTTCAATGCCCATTACATGCAAAAAAAAATTTTTTTCCGCAAAACTAATAATGAGAGGTCTCCATACTGAGCACTTAGATCAGTTTTGCGAATTTTTATAAAAATCTGAGGACCCAACTGCAAATATCGAAAAATTTAATCTGGAAAGCGTCATATATGATATTTAATCTATAAAATCAAACCAGCATTTCCTAGTGTGCATTGCTACACCTTCTCTTGAACAGAGGGCGAGGCATCTCCAATTAAATTAAACCATAGAATGTAAATTGTCCCCATTCAATATATATATACGTACCAAATCTCATCTACTTATGCGCGTTAAATACTTTCAGAGATATGACATTTTTCAAGGGCGTTGCACCGCTCAATTTGCCTTTGGAAATTATTTGTCCCAATACTCTTAATACATATACCAAATCTCATCCATGATATTTTCAGAGATATGATAATCAATTCTTTTTTGGAAAGAAAAAACCACTTTTTTTAAACTTTAGTACCAACTTCCAATCCGACACCCTTAGGTGAAAAAATTTTTTTCTACTAAAATGTCGTAAAAACTCATGAAACGCGTAGAAAACAGAAAAAAAAACGAAAAAAAAAAATAATAATAATTTTTGGTTTCGTCATACAAGGGAGACCCTGGGTGAAAATTTTTTTTAACTAAAATGTCGTAAAAGCTCATAAAACGCGTAGAAAACAGAAAAAAATACGAAAAAAAATTTTTTTAATAATTTTTGGTTCCGACTTCCAAGGTGGGACAGTTGGGTGAAAAAATTTATTTTCCATCAAAATGTCGTCAAAACTCATGAAATGCGTAGAAAACAGAAAAAAAAACAAAAAAAAAATTTTTGTAATAATTTTTAGTTCCGACTTCCAAAAAAAACGCGCCGAACCGAAAAATCTGATGACGCAGAATCATGGACCATACCCGAAAATCGACATATATGTACCTATAAATTTCGGTCCAGCCGTTTGAGAGTCTGTAAGGAACATACAGAACATTCGCTTCCATCAATACAGATTACAAATTTTACTTAACATTTTTCCTCGAGTGTATGATATGAAGTTTAAATTGTGCTGAAATATCATGACTTTGTATAAATCATTTAAGTATAAAAAAGCGAGATAACTGGCATATTTGTTTTATATATAACACAACAGCTAGCAATGACATAAGGGCTAGAATATATTGTTTTGAATAACGTTATATACTAAATGGAATAGTTGTTCTTCATATAATATTACATAAGAATGGAAGTGACAACTGTATTATTGTACATCTTAGTAGCTGTTGCTACCGTAGTAACCTACTATATACGACGACATAAGAACTACTGGAAGAACCGTGGTATACCACACGATGAACCAAGTTTGATGTTGGGCAATTTTCAAGGTCTTATGAAAACACATCATATACAGGATGTTTATCAGCGAATATACAATAAATACAAGGGAACTGGACCATTTTGTGGATTCTTCTATTTTCAAAAACCTGCAGCTTTTGTTACCGATGTAAATTTAATGAAACATGTACTCATTAAAGATTTTAACAACTTTGCGGATCGTGATACTTATCATAATGAGAAAGATGATCCACTTTCCGGGCATCTCTTCAGCGTGGATTACGAAAAATGGAAGCCACTACGTCACAAACTCTCACCAACATTTACATCTGGCAAAATGAAACATATGTTTCCCACTGTTATTAAAGTGGGTCAAGAATTTGCCGATACTTTTGGTCAAATGTTGCAAGAGAGCTCGACGGTTGAGGTAAAAGAGCTTTTCGCACGTTATACAACAGATGTGATTGGCACGTGTGCTTTTGGCATCGATTGTCATAGTTTGAAAGATCCAAATGCAGAGTTTCGTGCTAAGGGTCGTCTCTTTTTCGAAAAGGTTAGGGAATCAACTTTTAAATTAGGGTTTGCTGCTGCTTTCCCAAATTTGTCGAGAAAACTGGGTATAACTACAACACCGCCCGAAGTCTCAAGTTTCTTCATAAAAGCTGTACGTGATACTATTGAATACAGGGAAAAGCATCAAATAAAACGCAATGACTTTGTAGATACGCTGATTGAGTTGCTAAATGGCACCGAAAGTGGTAGGGCAAAGGATGATGTGCGTTATACACTGGAAGAGATGGCAGCACAGGCTTTTGTTTTCTATTTGGGTGGTTTTGAAACATCCTCGACTACTGGCAGCTTTGCATTGTACGAGTTGGCACTACATCAGGATATACAAGATAAATTGCGTGAGGAAGTCAATGAAGTCTTTGCTAAGCACAATCAAGAGTTTACCTATGAATGTATAAAAGATATGCAGTACATGGATCAAGTGATATCAGGTATAATATTTTGGAACATAAACAAAATTTAATATAAATCTATATCGTATGTTCTTCTGCAGAAACTCTTCGCCTTTATACAGTTGTGCCCGAAATTCAACGTCGTTGTAAGTCCGATTATCAAGTTCCTGGTGCACCGGGATATGTCATCGAAAAGGGTATAATGGTTATAGTACCAGCTACAGCTATACATCGTGATTCTGAATTTTATCCAAACCCACATGTGTTTAATCCCGATCATTTTGAGCCGGAACGAGTAAAGGCTCGCGAATCGGTTACTTCGTTAGCTTTTGGTGATGGACCACGTAATTGCATTGGTATGCGATTTGGCCAAATGCAAACTCGCATTGGCTTGGCGGTACTATTGCAACGTTTCAAATTTTCTAGAGCTAAAGAAACTGAAGTACCCATTAAGATTGATAATAGCAGTATGATATGTGCTTCTAAGGGTGGCATATATTTGAAAGTTGAAAAAGTTTGAAATTATAAAGTTTTTGTTGTTTGGTATTTGTTAAGATTGTTGATAAATGGGGATGTGATGAAGATCTCAATTAAATTGTCGCTTAAAATCCTGATTTTGAAGTCATTGAAATTTATACTAAGTGTTAGTGAACTTACATCCTAAAAAGTGGACAAACGAGAAAATGTTTTCTGTTTACAATAGAGATATGTTACTTGGATTGATGTTTAGACCTTTCACAAAACATATGGATTCTGGTGAGAACTTTACCTAGACTAGAATTTTTTTGAAAACTTTCCTTAAAAATCTAACTAACTAAGAGTATTTATAGAAGTTGTGTTCATTTTGAAATATTAAAAAAAAAACATTTTTCGTAATACTTCCAACAAAAAAAAAAAAAAAAAAATGTTTTAGAAAATCTAAAAAGTAGTCAATGAAGCATTTTTATTATACTTTGATCGAAAAAAGTAGTAAAAATAGTAATTTTTTTCATATAGCAGAAAACTTGCTTTGGGCATAACTAATTTCCTTTCCAAAATAGTTCAGAAAATGAAAATTGGTTCAGAAATGTCCTAGCTATTTTTGTGGGTTTTGTGAGACAGTTTCGTTCAATGTCATGTTTTGAAAAGTTCAAAAACATCTCAGTGTGCCAAACGGTTCATATCTTCGCTTTTTTATCCGTTACGGAATCGTTTTTTTTTTTGGAATTTTTCCTGCAAACGGATCAGTAACGGATCCGTAACGGATAAAAAGGCGCAGATATAAACCGTTTGGCACACTGGGATACCATGTTACTTTTTAGTTCATATGAAGGAAAGTTCATTTTTTACTTTTCTTTCCACAAATAAGTAGGTCATAGAGCGATTTTGTAATTGTAGTACTAAAATATTACTAAATTTAGTACTTCATAATCTGGTTCCACACCTTTCCAAAAATGGTAATTTTGTAATTTTAGTACTAACCATACCTTTCCAAAAATGGTAATTTTAGTACTAAAATGTCACCAAATTTAGTACTTTTTCGGCAAATACAAAAAATTTGCTTTGTGTTCATAGCCTGATGCCATACCTTTCCAAAAATGGTAATTTTGTAATTTTAGTACTAAGATGTTACTAAATTTAGTACTTTTTTTTGGCAAATATAAAAAAATTTATCTTGTGTTCGTAACCTGAATCCACACCTTTTCAAAAATGGTAATTTGTAATTTTAGTACTTTTAAAAATACTACTAAACTTATTACTTTTTGGCAAATATTGACGGCCATGCTTTTGAACCATGCTACTTTCAACAAACACAAAATAAACTAAGTAGGTATCTATACAGATTTGAAATAACAGCAATAAAATATGAAGATTTTCGTTCATCAGCTCGTTTCTCATATTTCTGGAAAGCTCCGTAATGTTTATCAAACTTTAAACTTTAATATCAACAAACTTGAGTTTTTCGTACATTCTACAATTTCAAACTTCCATAACTCAGTAAATTTTTTATAGTTTTCCAATATTCGAGTCGTCTTTTTAATTCAGAATAATATACATTTTTGAAAAATGCAAAAAAAAAAACAGTTTTTGATTTTAAGAAGATAAGCTCCCAATTCCTGCAAAGCATAACATATACCATTTTAAGATTTAATAAAAAAAATTATTTACATTTTGCTTAAAAAACTTATATGTCTACACTTTCTCCACTTTCAAATAAATGCCATTCTTTGAGTTCACCACAAAACTCTTTGGATCCATTATCAATGGAATCTCAGTTCTGGCGTTTGCCGAAAATTTAAAACTCCGCACTAAATAGGCCAAACCAACACGTGTCTGTATTTTACCAAAACGCATGCCAATGCAATTACGTGGACCATCTCCGAATGGTAGCCATTCAACAGATTCACGCTGTTGAACCATCTCGGGTGTGAAACGTTCAGGATCAAATTTAAGTGGATCTGGATATATTTCAGGATCATGATGTATGCCAATTGCGGGTATCACGACAGGCGTGCCAGCTGGTATAACATACTTAGAATGACCAGGTACAACATAATCGTCGAGCGCTTGACGATTTAAATGCGGTACCAACGAGTATTTGCGTAAAGTTTCTAAAAGTAATAAAAGTGTTAAGTGTCCTCAGTTTTACCCAACCAATAATATTTACCAGATATAACTTGATCCATATATTGCATATTTTGCATGCATTCATAAGAAAACTCCTTGTATTTACTGAAGGAATCGTTTATCTCTTGCCTCAATTTCTCCTGCACATCTTGATTTAATGCCAACTCATAGAGCGCATAACCCATTGTTGTCGACGAGGTCTCAAAACCGCCCAAGAAGAAAACAAACGCCTGTGCGGCTATCTCTTCTATCGTCAGACCCTTAAAATCATTTCCACTATCATTTTTCTTCAACTCTATCAGCAAATTCATAAAGTCATTGGCCTGTATGCCATTCTTCTCACGATACTCTACAGTCTCACGTACGATGCGCATGAAAAAGTTTTGCACATCATCGGTCGTCATGCGAGCACCAAGTTTACGCGCTAATTTTGGAAAGCTCATTATTAGGCCGGTGATAAATGGATTATGTCTTCTATCGGTCAGCGAACGTCGCCCCATTATCCGAAATTCTGCATTCGGATCCTTCAGACTATTGCACTCGATACCGAAAGCACATGTGCCGATGACATCGGTGGTGAAACGTGCCAGTATCTCTTTAATCTCAACATTACTGGCATCATTCGCGACCAAATCGGCGAATACTTCAGCAAAGTGATCGGCAACACGTAGAACTGTGGGATACATGAATTTCATTTTGCCCGAAGTGAAAGTTGGTGATAGCTTATTACGTAGACTACGCCATTTTTGACCATCCAATAAGAAAAGATGTCCAGATAAAGGATCATCTTTTTCATTGCTATATAGACCACGATCGACAAAATTTGAAAAATCTCTTATTAAAATATTCTTCACTAAAGCGATGTCCAATATCATCACTGAAGGTTTTGTAAAAAAGTAGAAGCCCGCAAAAGGTCCCTTGCCCTTAAATTTAAAGTACATTTCCTCATAGATTTGTGCAAAACTGCGCTTGCTTCCAAGTCCCGTCATGTTACCCTGGATTAGTGAGGGCTTTTCGTACGCAATGCCACGATCTTTCCAGTAGTTGAGATGGCGACGTATAAAGTATATTGCTGCTGAGGCCAGCGCAATAATGACGTACATGAGAAATTGCGTTATTTCCATTTTGAAAATGGTTTTTTTGGCTTTTGGCAAAACGTTGTATAAACTATACTGTTGGCTACTTCAAAAAACACTGCGAATTTGCTGCGAAAGTTATAACTTTTATACATAGTTTGATATGAATATAATTCATTGGATGTTGATAAGCGTAAGTTTTTCGCTTATCGCAACATGACTTTGCATCATATCGTTAAAAATACTTTCTCATACTTATCTATCAGCAAATTTTCAATTCACCATTTCATTACTATAATTTGCCGATGCATTATTCTCGTGTGGGTTATTGAAAATGTGTGTAGCCCTTTTGTTTTAATCAGTTTAAAAATATTGAACAACAGGTGTGACTTGGTGAATATGCAAGCATGATAATTATATTTGTATATTGTGAATCATTTGATAACAAAACACAGTTTATCTTGAAAGTTTTTAACAGCATTATAGCCAAAATTATAAATTAACTGATTCATTGAAACTCAAAAACAAGCTAAGTCTTTTATTTTAAGAAATCTAATCTTTTTGATATAAGTTATTTTTATATCATAAGTACTCTTATATCACATTTGGCTTCCATGGAGCCTTATAATATTCTGGATTATCAGTTGGACATTTCTCTACCGAGCCGTTTATTTTGAAAGTGGGCTAAGTCCATTTCGGGGCAAAAGTAATGTCATTCACATTATATGCCGTAATAATCGGTTTTTTGCCCGATACTATTTTTCAAACAAAACGCCATTAATTTCACATAGTGTGGTAAACTTTCTGTAAAGACAGAATTCAATTTTATTCATTCTGAACAAAATGCCAGCTAATTCATATAATGACATTACTTTTGCTCTGAAATGGACTTAGGCCACTTTCAAAATATACGGCTTGCTCCTAGCATTCTTAACTCATCTTGGCATATCCATTACATAGTATCGATCTCTATGCAAAAAAAAAGTTCGCAGTAAGCCCTTCGTTTCGAAAGCTTATCGATTTTGATTTTTAAGAAAAAAAAAAATTTTTTCGACCTCTTAATAATACGCTACTTGATTGGTGCATTGGCACCTTAGGGTGGTAGAATCTAAGATAGTGAGTATAGCTAGTCGAGAAAAACATTTTAGATAAATAACTTCTACTAATTTTACGAACTTTAGTCATTATTTGCAATAATCTAAAATTCTATGCATTTTTCAACTTAGAAAATCATGGCAACCCTAGTAGCCACATGACAAAACGGTATTGATTTCACAGCCAATGGCTGGACCTTACCAAACAACAACAACAACAGGAGTCATGACGAAGTGAAAGAGAACAAAAATCTCACTACATGAATATAGGCACTTAAGCTACCAATTTTTCTGAGGGTACATAGCGCAGTCCATTGATCAATGCGCCATGTATAGAGATTGACTCCGAGGTTCATAGTTCAATCCCGGCCTCAGACAAAAAGTTCAAAAATTTTTCAATTGTTATTTCATTTAATTTAAAATAAATTAAATAAAACATTAATTGGTCTGATGATGGTTACGTGGCGGTAACCGAAACATATGTCACCATAGCCATGCTTAGTAGTTTTTTTCTCTAATCCTTATTGTCATGATTTTCTAAGTTGAAAAATGCATAGAATTTTAGATTCTTGCAAATAATGACTAAAGTTCGTAAAATTAGTATAATTTTCATATAGTCAACATAAACCATTTTAATAAATAACTTCTATGAATGAAATATAGCGCACATCGAGACATTTATAACGATATATTTTGCTTAATGATCAGACTGCCGAGCAATAGGAGAAAATCAAATAGCGTATTAAAAAAAAGATTAAAACCGATAAGCTTTCAAAATGGGAATCATTGTCTACCAAACTCATCTTTTTTAGGTGATAATTGAGTTTACAGGGACCTGTCATTATCTCACTGTACGTTTTTATATCTTATCTACTGAGATTTAAAACAGCAACTACCTTAATACGTCTTTGATCGATCAGCCATGTCGCATACCTTCTTTGGCTCTCCAGTGATGGGAGAGGCTTTTCTTTTTCCATTCCCGTAATATGTTATTTTTAAAACTATTGTTTACTCTGCAGAAGGGTTCTGGGCCTATGAAAGTATTGAGTGCGCCCCTCTTGGCCAAACAGTCTGCCCTTTCTTTGCCTTCATGCCCCTCGTGCCCTGGTATCCAAACTAGAGTTACTTCATTCCTCCTGGATAGGGCTTGAAGAAGTTCAAAACACTTCCAGACAAGTTGTGCATATAGAAAGTATACAGCGAAAATTGCACAACTGAACAAGTGCGAGAGGAAAGCTTACGTTCTTCAAAAGTCCGCGGCATATTAGCCTGCCGACCACTGATGTATATTGCATATTGAAAATGCTCGCTACACAAAATGTTCTCCACTTATCTCGATCTTTCCATAAAAAATAGTTCCTTCTGATTATTGTTATTGTTTAATTTTGCGTTTACGTCACACTGCCTTCTTCTTAACATTGTTCGTCTTGCCATAAACGAGAGGAGTGTGTCTTGATAAAGCCATACAGGCATTCTATGCATTTTATACCATCTACACTTTTTTAGTAAGATGTCTCCCTCTTGAGTAAAAAAAGCGTGTTGCCTTTCACGGGGCTGCTGATGAAAATCGAAATTATGACATCTTTGAGACCATATATCAGCCGCCTGTTCTACAGTTCGCTTGACTGACCGACAGTTTATCGGTGTACACAATTACTATAACCAACTGTAACAAAACCAGCTTTTAGAAACGCAAAGTTGTTTTTAAGCGCTGGTTCTCCGGTTAAAAGGGAAATGTTCTTTTAGTCAATGTCTATGAAATATGTATTTAAACTAGTAAGGGTGTAAAATTATGCCTGGCCAAACATTGAATACCCTACACTGCAGTATTTTTAAAATTTTGCTCATATGGGAGGTGCTACGCCCTATTGTCCGAGTTCACCCAGTTTTTGTTCAGAGCTTGTGTCTGAGTGAAAAACTTTTTCAGTATAGCGTTTTGAAACTTTTGCTTATATATGAGGTGCCACAGCCTCTTGTCCGAGGTCGTCTAGTTTTAGCTTAGAGCATGCGTTTATAGTATTTATTATTTGAGTGAAGTTTGGTTGGATTATCTCAAAAAACTCTTTCAGTATAGCATTTTGAAACTTTTGCTTATGTGGGAGGTGCCATGCCCCCTTGTCCGATTTCATCCAATTTTTGTTGAGAGCTTTCATTTAAAATTTTTAGTGTCTGAGTCAAATTTGGTTCGAGTATCTCAAAAAACGCTTTCAGTATAGCGTTTTGAAGCATTTGCTTATTTGGAAGGTGCCAAAACCTCTTGTCCGAATTCGCTCAGTCTTTTCTCAGAGCTTGCGCTTACAATTTTTAGTATTAATGCGTATTTTGGTTGCATTGTCGTGAAAAATACTCCTAAAATTGCATTTTGAATATATTTTTTGTATGGGTGGTAGGCGTGTCCGTTGACCGGTTTCGCTCATTTTCGATCCCCCGAGCTAACTTTAACGACGAAGGTAGTGTACCAAATTTCATTGAATTATCTTGCTTACTTTTCCCAAAAAATGTATTTCCACACACAGCCAGCCACCCAGCCAGCCACCCAGCCAGCCACCCAGCCAGCCACCCAGCCAGCCACTCAGCCAGACAGACGGATATGGCTATATCGACTCAGGAGGTGACGCTGATCAAGAATATATATACTTTTCTATATGTGCCACGCCTCCTTCTCTGCGTTACAAACGGAAGTACAAATTGAATATACCCTGGGTGTACGGTATAAAAATGCCTAAAATCATGCAATGAAAAGATTTACATTCTTCCGTCTAAATTTAATCTAGATTTGAGCTGTCTTTTGACTGGGGCATTATGCCAAAATTTGAGCTCGAACTGCTAATAAGATGAACATCTTTTGGGATGATTTTATGTTATATTCCAGCAATTTCATTTATGAAAAATTTTGGCTTGACTTTAGCACATTTTTGCTCTGCGTGCTATGTCCATCATCTTTCCACACTTTCAGCATTCCCACTATCAAATGCGGCAACGCAGATGACGTAGCAGCATGAGTCTATCAAGCAAAAAGTATTACTGGAATGTAACCAGTATTAAACTTTATCTGTAGTTCTTGTTAGAATATGTTCTATGTTTGATAACCAGTGTAGAGAATAAGTTGTATACGTAAATCATGGTCAACAACAACTGGTTCTACCAAGAAACGCAAATCATTACCATAGATAGATTAACAACAGTGCCAAAAGTAATTGACGGTTGTTATACCAACCCATGTACAGGGTGGCTGATTCGAACTGTTACCAACTTCAGATAGACTTATCTGACAGATGGAACATGACAGCTGTCTAAAAATTGGCATGATGTTAGTTCATTCTATTGTCAACAAGTAACCAAAAGCATTTGCGCGTCAATTTATTGAAAATAAAAAATTTTCGAAATGGAATTCAAACTTGTAATAGTGTGATTGCTCTTTATTTGGCTGGAAAATCGCAACCAGCAATTGTTCGTGAGCTGAAACATTTAAAAGTGAATAAAATGTTTGTGTATCGGACCATAACACGTTACAATGGTACCGGCAGCGTTGCCAAACGACAACATCACCAGAAATGGTTCGAAAGGTGAAGGCCAGAATTGAGTGAAATCCCAGACGCAGTGGCAGACAAATGGCTGCCGAGCTGAAAATATCGCATGAACGAATGCAACACATATTGTCAAACAAGATCGGAATAAAGGCCCTCAAGTTCCAAAAGGCGCATGGTCTCACTCCTGCTCAAAAAAAAGTTAGGCTCGATAGAGCCAAGGAGTTGTTGCGCTTGCAAGCCGCCGGAAATCTGTCACAAATTGTCTTCTCTGATGAGAAAAATTACTGTATCCAGCAATATGTAAACAAACAAAATGATCGGGTTTACTTGACAGAGAGGTCCTACGAAAATTTGAATGTTCGTTTGGCCACCAGGAAGCAGGCACCACCGCATGTGATGGTTTGGGCTGCAGTGACTGCTGATGGGCGCTCACCACTCGTTTTTTTGGCCGCTGGCGTCAAAGTTAACGCCCAGATGTATCGTGAATTAGTGTTGAAGGATGCTTTACTACCGTGGGCACGCAAACATTTCGGTCGCAAGCCATGGACATTCCAACAAGACTCGGCACCGTCACACAAAGCTCGTGTGAATCAAGAATGGTTAGAAAAAAACGTTCCTAGCTTCATTTCTGCTCAACAATGGCTCTCAAATTCGCCTGATGCAAATCCGCTGGATTTCTCAATCTGGGGTATGTTGGACAGAAAGGTCTTGACTAAAAAATACCAGAGCGTTGATGCGCTAAAAGTGGCCCTTCAATGAGAATGGCGCAAACTTCCACAAAATCAAATTCGTGCAGCATGCGACTCGTTCTTCGACCGTCTACGGGCCATAGTTAAGGCCAAAGGTGGCCATATCAAAAATCTCAAGTAGATTCTTAGAATTTGAACATTTCCCAATAATTATAGCGTTTGATCAATAAAATCTGTGCATGGAAACTAAAAATATAGTCTTTTGAATTGGTAACACTTCGAATCAGCCATCCTGTATTAAGCAAAAATGACAATTGTATCGGTCATTTTTAAAAGGGGATATGTGACAAAATTTTTGCTTGTGACGAAGTTAAGAAAAGCCCTCATAAGCTTGGTAAATCTTATTTTAATGATATTTTAGTGATGGGGGTTAATTAATATTGATATTAAGCCGTAATCTGCGTACTTAGGAAAAAGATAGACCAACCAGCGCCATTGCCACAACGGCAAAAATGTAGAAAAACAATTTTCGGCTGAGCGACACATATCCCCTTTTAAAAATGAAGATTCAATTAGTTATTTTTATATATAATAGACATAGTGATTTTATAGTATAAAAATATATAATTAATTTTTTAAAAATTTTGTATGTATCTTTTCGACACTGTTATCTCACAAAGACACAACAATAATATTGGTTATTTAACAAAGCCATATCTGCACTAAGTATATGGCACTTAGAGCGGCAACTGTAAAATTAATTGTCACTGACTGTCAGTACGATTTTGACTTTTGTTACGCGAAGTTTAGTCTGAAACAAAGCAAAGTGTTTGATAAATTAATTTAAAGTGTTTGAGAAAATCCAAAAAAACTATCTCCAAAATGGATTTAACCATGTTATTGGTGTATATAGTAATTTCCCTACTCTCGGTAGTGGCTTATTTTTTGCATCGCAATCTCAACTATTGGCAGCGACGCGGTATACCATGTGAAGAGCCACATGTACTTATGGGCAATATGTATGGCTTCCGAAAAAATCGCGTAATGGAGGATATTTTCGAGGCTGCTTACAAAAAATACAAAGGAACTGGTCCATTTTGTGGATTCTATTTCTTTCAACGTCCAATGGCTTTCATTTTAGATTTGAAATTGGCAAAAAATATACTCATTAAAGATTTTGCAAACTTCATCGATCGTGGTGTATTCCACAACGAACGTGATGATCCATTGTCAGCGCATCTTTTCGCTCTGGATG
The DNA here is from genome assembly GCA_951812925.1 of Calliopum simillimum. Lineage (NCBI taxonomy): Eukaryota > Metazoa > Arthropoda > Insecta > Diptera > Lauxaniidae > Calliopum > Calliopum simillimum. Next base: position 7,715,976 of record OX638370.1, read on the forward strand.
GTGTTAAATGGCAACAACTACGTAAAAAGTTATCACCAACATTTACTTCTGGTAAAATGAAATTTATGTTTCCAACTGTAGTGCGTGTGGGTGAACAATTCGTTGAGGTCTTTGGTAATTTGCTCGAGCGCAGTTCGACGGTGGAGATTAAAGAGCTGTTGGCACGCTTTACCACTGACGTCATAGGCACCTGTGCTTTTGGCATCGAATGTAATAGTCTGAAAGATCCAAATGCTGAATTTCGAGTTATGGGACGCATGGCATTTCAGAAATTCCGTCATGGAACTCTTGTAATGGCTTTTATACAAGGTTTTCCAAAGCTGGCGGCTAAGTTGGGCTTGTGTCTGACACATGATGACGTGACAAATTTTTTCATGCGTATTGTACGTGAGACTGTTGAGTTAAGAGAGAAACATGGTGTTAAACGTAATGATTTTATGGATCTTTTGGTTGAGTTGAAAAATCGCAAATCAGTTAATACTGAAAGTGGTGAAGAAATGAAAGGTCTCACTGTAGAAGAAGTGGCCGCACAGGCTTTTGTTTTCTTCTTGGCTGGTTTTGAGACTTCTTCGACTACAATGAGTTTTGCTTTGTATGAATTGGCTAGGCATACCGATGTACAGCAGAAAATGAGAGATGAAATCAATGAAGTATTCTCAAAGCATAATGGGGAATGGACTTATGAAGCTATTAAAGAGTTAAAATATATGAATGAAGTTATATCAGGTAATTATTTAAACTCTTATAATCATATCAATGCTAATGCTCTTTTTCATACTCTCTTAATTCTTCACTTTTTTATTGACTATATTTTTCTTCTCAGAAACGTTACGCCTTTACACCATTGTTCCAAATCTCTCACGTCAGGCTCTCAATGATTACGTCGTGCCTGGCAATTCAAAATATGTCATTGAGAAAGGTACTCCAGTGATTATACCTTCAGCTGCTTACCATCATGATCCAGAATTTTATCCTGAGCCACACGCGTTTAAGCCGGAACGTTTTACACCCGAATTGATTCAGGAACGTGATTCTATTCAATGGCTACCTTTTGGAGATGGTCCACGTAATTGTATTGGCTTGCGTTTTGGTTTGATGCAGACGCGTATTGGCTTGGCATTCCTTTTGAAAAATTTTAAATTTAGTGTTTGCCCCGAAACGCAAATTCCCTTAGCATATGATGTAAAATCTTTTGTCTTATCTGCTTTAGGTGGTATCTACCTTAAAGTGGAGAGGGTCTAAATTTGTTGTAGAATTGTTGTTATTTTGGTTTTGGCAATTAATTTGTTGTATATTTTTGTACATATGTATATCTTTTAATCTAAGATGATTTTTTTGTAGATAATTATATATTTTAAACTTAACGCAAATAAAATTGATCGATTTTTACAACTTTTTTTGATAATAAAAACAATCAATAATAAATTTTTATCAAGATTCTTTTTTTATCATGTATATTGTATATTATATGTTCTGATAATAGGAATTCAGTTCTTACTATATTGTGAATTTTGATAAGTATAGGGAATAGTTTTAGTAATATTCCAGCCATCTCCATTTCGTATAATACTATGAACTTCGATTTTGAAAGATTTCGTCGTTTTGCTGAATACAAACCTTAACGTATTATAATACTTTGTCTTATTTTCTATTGCTACCTTGGCATAATTGTGCCAAATTTAAAACTATATTATTCCTTTTTCTTTTCGTACACACTTTTGTGATTTGGTATCATTTAGTACCATTCAAATTAAGTAACAATTCAATGTTTTGTATATTTTATATCATTTTGGAAAATGTGTTCTGAATTTTGGTGCATTTTTATGGAAAATTTTATGAACTTTTTTTGGTGCATTTTTGGGGTAAATTCTTTGATACATTTTTTGAGTAGAATTTTTTGGTAGGTACATATTTTTGCGAAATTTTTTGCTACATTTTTAGGTAAATTTTTGGTACATTTTTTTGGTAAAATTTTTTGGGGAAAATCTTTTGGTACATTTTTAGGTGAAATTTTTTGGTACTTTTTGGGTACATTTTTCGTAACATTAATATTAAGCAACAATTCAATGTTTGGTATATCATTTTGGAAAATGTGTTTCTGAATTTTGGTGCATTTTTATAAAAAATTTTAGGTACTTTTTTTTGGGGCATTTTTGGGGAAAATTCCTTGGTACATTTTTTGAGTAGAATTTTTTGGTACATTTTTTTAGTTCAATTTATTGGTTTATTTTTAGATACAATTTGTTTTGGTAAATTTTTTGTTACATGTTTAGAAGGGTGGGCCAAATTGTATGGAGAAAATTTTATCGACCTCGGCTACCCCCCTATGTGAAAGTTCATTCAATTCTATGAATATTTGCCCAAAGACTATATCTCTGCGTTCAACTTTAGTTCGGCGCATTTTTGATCGAAAATTGTACCTTTCATCAATATTTTTTTTTTGTTTTCATACTAAATTTTAAAAATTTTTATAAAGACAAAAGTAATGTCATTGTATGATTTGGCTGGTATTCTTTTAGTAATCAATTAAATTGGGTTCTGTTTACATAAAAATTTTACTTGATAGAGTGGAATTGATGCTATATATTTAAAAAAATGATATGGGTCAAATAGCCGATTATTATGACCGACTTTCAAAATAAACGATTCATATTTTTGGATGAATTTTTTCAAACAAAATACCAACTTAAGCTGAAAGTTCATTCAATTCTATGAATATTTGCCCAAGGAACCATACCTCTACGTTCAAGTTTAGTTCGGCGCATTTTCGATTGAAAATTTTACATTAATTTTGAATTGAAAATGCGCCGAACTAAAGTTGAACGTAGGGGTATGGTTCCTTGGGCAAATATTCATAGAATTGAATGAACTTCAGCCTAGCTTGGTGTTTTGTTTGAAAAAATTCATCCAAAAATATGAATCGTTTATTTTGAAAGTCGGTCATAATAATCGGCTATTTGACCCATATCACTTTTTTAAATATATAGCATCAATTCCACACCATCAAGTGAACTTTTTATGTAAACAGAACGCAATTTAATTGATTACTGACAGAATACCAGCCAAATCATATAATGACATTACTTTTGTCTTTATAAAAATTTTTAAAATTTTGTATGAAAATAAAAAAAAATATTGATGAAAGGTACAATTTTCGATCAAAAATGCGCCGAACTAAAGTTGAACGCAGAGGTATAGTTCCTTGGGCAAATAGTCATAGAATTGAATGAACTTTCACATAGGGGGGTAGCCGAGATCAGTTTTCAAATCGGCCCACCCTAATGTTTAGGTACTGTTTTTTGGTACAGTTTTAGGTTAAATTTTTTGGTACACATTTTTTATGAACTTTTTGTTACATTTTTAGGTAAATTTTTTGGCACATATTGGGTGTACAACTTAAAAACCGGAATTTTTTTGCGAAATTTGATGCTTTATTGTGGAAAAATGTTACAATATATTTTATTCAAAGTATTGTCTATTGGAAGCTACAACATTTCCCCATCTTTCAGGCAATTTATGAAATCCAAAAATTGGCCAAAAATGAATCGAGCCAATTTTCGATATCTTGAACTTAAGTGAACCGTATTCCTGATAGGGCATTCTGCATCGATCGAAACAAATGGTAGTCAGATGGTGCAAGGTCTAAGCATTAAAGCGGGTGAGGCAAAATTTTCCATCCGTTGTTTTCCAGATAATTTGTATGTGGCCGAGCGTTATCGTGGTGAAAAATGATTGACTCGTGTCTGGTCGCATACGTTGGCCGCTCTGCCTGGATTTTCTGCTTCAATCGGATCAATTGTTGACGATAGAGTTGAGCATTAATGGTTTGGCCACCTGGCAACTGCTCATAATGGATCACACCTAGCTGGTCCCACCAAATACAGAGCATTACCTTCGAAGCGTGAATATTTGGCTTCGGCTGTGATGGGCCGGCCTCACTTTTCTAGACATACGCTGTTTTGCGCTTGGGATTATCGTAATGGATCCACTTCTCATCGCCAGTGACAAAACGATGCAAAAAATCCTTCCTTTTGTGGCGTTCAAGCAGCATTGTGGACATCAAAAATCGGCGTTCGACGTCCCTTGGCTTCAACTCGTATGGCACCCAATTTCCCATCTTTTGAAAAATTCCCAAGGCTTTTAAACATCTGGAAATTGTTGCTCGATCAACTTCCAATGGTTCTGCAAGTTCTACTTGCGTTTGACATGAATCTTGATCGAGTAATGCCTCCAATTCTTCATCCTCAAACTTTTTCGGCTGACCAGGACGTTCTTTGCCTTCGACATCAAAATCACCACTTTTAAACCGTCGAAACCACTCACGATAGCTTGGTTCAGCTGCAGCATAGTCCCCATAAACTTCTACAAGCAAACTATGACTTTCCGCAGCAGTTTTCTTTGCAAAAAATGACCCAACAGAACCTACCGCAAATGCTGTCTTTTTCTCCAATTTTCGAAGTTATTCATCGTGAAAAATAATAATGATGCACACAAGATAAAATTGTTTTGTTGACTGATTTTTACAGCTGTCAAATGTACCTTCAAAATGACATATATATAAAGTTCGAGCTTTCACGATATTTGTTAGTACGGACATCCACCGTCAAATTCCGGTTTTTAAGTTGTACACCCAATATTTTAGGTACAATTTTTTTTTACAGTTTTGGGTTCATTTTCAATTAAAGTTTTTGGCACATATTTTAGGTACAGTTTTGCGGTACGTAATTTTGGTAAATTTTTTGTTACATTTTTAGGTACAATTTTTTGGTATATGGTTTTGGTTACAGTGTTTTGAAACATATTTTGGTAAATTTTTTGTTTCATTTTTGGGTAAATTTTTTTGTTACAGGCCTAGGTAAATTTTTTGGCACATACTTTAGATACGATTTTTTGGTACCTACATATTTTTGGTAAAGTTACATTTTTAGCTAAATTTTTTGTCAAATTTTTAGATATATTTATTGGAAAATTTTTTGACACATTTTTATTTACATTTTTCGGTGCATTATTTCGGTACATTATTTGGTACATTTGTTGGATACACTTTTTTTGGTACATTTTTGGTTACATGGTGAGAAATGTAGTTGCTTTTAAATAATTCGATTTTTTTCCAATCTTTTAATGACAATTTTTCAATCGAATTATTTGACTTGAGAAGTTCCAGTTGGATACGAAGCACATTTTAGCTGTTGCCTAGTGTAATGATGCATATGTTTAACAATTTTTATAGATAAACAATGATTTGACTAAAAATCAAAACCAATTAAATATTTCAGACACGTGTGAGTGAGAAAACAACTTGTTTGTTGTTGTTTGTGACATCCAGTTACTGAGTTATAATTTATAACTTTACATTTGAATACGTAAACAGAGAAAATAAACACTGAACTGAAATTGAAAGATTGAGCAAATAGAAAGAAACTTTGGACTGTCTCTTTTAAAGCTTGCTTTTGTCAATGAGCGAGTAGAAGCAGTATTGCCATTAACTTGGAGAAAAATATTTCACCTTGAGGAGATGAGGTTTTCAAAACACGCAGTATAAATACATCATATGTTTGTCAATGAAAAGAAGTTATGGCACTTAACGATTATTAAATTCTACATTTTAAGGAGTGGCTGTTAAAAAGGCTTTTTTCGAATTTTAATGATGGGTTAATCGACTGCTAGTGTCGAAAAAAATTTTCTCTGATTATTATATTGAACTCTGATTGGCACTGTTGAGTTTTGAGTGACCCTTTGAAAATTTATTCGTAAGTTGGAAGTTGAGCAATGCGTCATCGAAGTGTAAATGAATTAATTAGAATCATTGTGAAAACTCCAATTTATGTCGGTAGATCGAAAATGTACATATAAGTACAATCAACACAAGAGACATCAAAGAGTCTGGAATTATTTAATGACTTTAATTGTAACGCAATCCAATGATTAAATTCATGAAAAAGTTATAAAGTCTATATTTCTTAACAAAATGTTTATGCATAAAAATTATGACATCAGAAATAATTTGTGTAATCAAAAGAAAAAAAACAAAAAATATATCGTTTATTAAGATACTTAAATACATATTTCCAAAAGAGATATGATAAGTAGTCATTTGTTTTAATTGATAACACGCATTTACTAAATTTTTGGAGCTTTTAAAATTTATCTAGTAAGTACATTCAACAAGTGTTGCCAACCGTGTAATAGTAAAAGTCATTGGAGTTCGTTAAAAAATTTTCAAAATACGGCTAAGGTATATCACGAACTAAGTAAAACTCTGCGTTAAAACTAGACGAATTCAGACAAGAGGGCGTGGCACCTCCTACATAAGTAAAAGCTTTAAAACGCTGTAATGAAAAGGTTTTTTGAGATAATCCTAACAAATTTCACTCAGACACAAAGAACTATAAATGCAAGCTCAAAAAAAAAAAAAAAAACTGGGTGAACTCGGATAAGAGGGCGTGGCACCTTCCATATAAGCAAAATTTTCAAAATACTGCAGCGTAGGGTATTTATTGTTTGCCCTGGCCAAAGGTTACTAGTTAATATTTAATTTCTATCTTTAGCGTTAAGCCTAGCGTTATTCCAAGGGACATTCAAATTAATGCAGTAGCTTAGCCGTGAAACCCTGTATTCTATTTACGGGCGTGGCTCCCCCTCTAAAGACTAAGAACTTTAAATTAGCCTTCCTTCCTATTTCAGTACCAAATTCCATAAAAATCAGTGCAGCAGCTTATCACTGATATTGTATTATACCATTAGGGGCGTGGCTCCACCCACTAAAAAACATAATGATCTTTTAATCATTCCTTAGTTCTAACCCTCCATACCAAATAGCATCAAAATCGATGCAGTGGCTTAGACGTAAGGAAATTTCTTCCATTAATGTCACTTTATCGTTCCTAAGTGTTAACCCTAGCTACATACCAAATTTCATAAAAATCGATGCAGTGGTATAGCCGTCAGAGCATTTTTTCCATTTAGGGGCGTAGCAACGCCCACTTAAAAAAAAATATTATCCTATGCACTGCTCATCCTCACAACCATTCCAACAAAAAAAAAAAAAAAAAAAAAAAAAAAATCAAGCAATACAAATCGGTTGAGATTTAGGTATAGAAACAGGGACTGAACCGATTTTGTTTGCCGACATTCTACTTTTAATTTGGAAAAATTGGCCTTAAACTGTTGCACCCGTTACTATGGAAATGCCCATTTTTTATTTCTTAGGCGATTTTTCATTTCAATAATTTACTGTTGTTCTTTTTTAATTTTTTGGGAGTTATTTCGCTTTGGTTTTTGTGCGTTATTACCTACCGCCATCTGCGAAAATTAATAGGTTTCAACAAAAAGTGTTGCGTGTCGCACAAAGTTTTGCCTTAAAAACATAAAATCGCCCAAATTTTTCAAAAATCTCCAAATGATGTTTGATGCATCAACCTGGCAACACTGTATTGAAAGAGAATCTTACAAACTTCATGGACACATGTTCTCATGTATTTATCAATCGATGGAGCACAACCTTCAAAAGCTTATTTCGCTAGCTATGCAATTTAGTACACATACGATTTTCAAACAATTTGCACGATCGCTTCGCGTCAAACGCGAGCTCTCCCATAACAAAAAATGTCAATTACGGCATTTCTACTTTACGCTCTATTGGCACTCGTAAGCGTGTTAATTATAAAAATAAAGCGACAGCTGAGCTATTGGCAACGCCACGGTATCGCTTGTGACGAGCCGCACTTTATGCTTGGCAATTTAACGGACCTCTGGGTGAAACGTACATTTGCCGACATCTGGCTGTATTATTATGCCAAATTCAAGGGTACCGGACCGTTTGCCGGCTTCTATTGGTTTCAAAGTCCATCGGTTTTTGTTTTGGATAAGACATTAATCAAAAACATACTCATCAAAGATTTCAATAAATTCACGGATCGTGGTTTCTATCATAATGAAAAAGATGATCCGCTATCGGGACAACTATTTCTGCTCGACGGACAGAAATGGCGTAATATGCGTAATAAACTCTCACCCACTTTTACATCCGGCAAAATGAGACATATGTTTCCGATAATAATGCAAGTTGGTGCAGAATTTGTGCAGGTTTTTGATGAAATGATGAAAAGTAGCTCAACGGTTGAGGTCAAGGAACTGTTGGCACGTTTCACCACGGATGTTATTGGCACCTGTGCCTTTGGCATTGAATGCAGTAGCTTAAAAGATCCCGAGGCAGAGTTTCGCTTAATGGGCAAGAAAGCGCTCACCGAATTTACATGGGGTAAATTTGGTATTGTCTTTTTAAATTCTTTTCCCAATTTAGCGCGTAAATTGCATATGAAGCAGACACCGGAACACATAATAAAATTTTTCATGCGTATCGTAAGTGAAACAGTGGAATATCGTGAGCAGAATCAAGTGCGTCGCAATGACTTTATGGACATGTTGATAGATCTGAAGAATAATAAAATGTTACCAAGTGAAGATGGGCATGATATGAAGAATTTGACATTGGGTGAAATAGCTGGACAGGCTTTCGTCTTCTTCAATGCTGGCTTTGAGACATCATCGACTACAATGGGTTTTGCTTTGTATGAGCTGGCGCAACATCCAGCGGTGCAAGAACGTGCACGTGAGGAAATTGCACACGTGCTTAAGCAGAACAATGGGGAATTCAGCTACGAATGCATGAAGCAAATGCAATATTTAAATCAAATTATATCAGGTAATGAGCTTGGTGATTCCATAATTCAATTACTTATCTCTGCATTTTTTCCACTTTCACAGAAACCTTACGTCTATACACCGTGCTGCCTGTACTAAATCGTCAATGTATTGAAGATTACCCCGTACCTGGTCATCCGAAATATGTCATACGCAAAGGTATGCGTGTGCTAATACCCGCCAATGCCATACATCGTGATGCTGAGTATTATGATAACCCCAACGACTTTAATCCAGATAATTTTTTGCCGGACATAGTGCGTGAACGTGATGTCTGCGAGTGGTTGCCTTTTGGTGAAGGTCCACGTAATTGCATCGGGCTACGTTTTGGCAAAATGCAGACATGCATTGGTCTAGTGCTGTTGCTGAAAAACTTTAAGTTTTCCGTTTGCCCCGAAACGCAAATACCGCTGGAGTATGATAAGAAAGCATTTTTGGTTAATTCAGCGTCGGGTATTTACCTTAAAGTGGAAAAGGTGTGACTTGTATCTTTGATAAGATTATGAATAAAATTTCAATGTCATGTGATTTTCCTTGAAATTTTCAACCAGTTGGTCTTTCTTATGTTTCATTATCTACTTTGTATATGTCAGTGATAAGTGTTATTTTGCTTTTGAGTTCTTTGCACTCAATAGTATGCGTATAAGAATAAGTATTTAAAAGCAAGTGTATATTAGATTATTGTTATGTTTCAACACATTTTTAATAAACAGCTGTAAGAATATTAAGTTTTTTTCTTCCTTACTGATAAGGTTTTTAAAAAGCGCACGCCAAATTTTCTTTTGGGTTTAGATGATCTCTTAAAGATAATAAATATCTTGAAAAAGCATTTGTCAAAATTTCCAAAAGTGATAGAATAATTTCAAGAATGCAGTTCACTTTGAAAAAAGGCCTATATATGATTCATCCTAGAGTCATTCTACACCATTTCTCGAAAAAACATTTTGGGTGCAAGCACTTTTTATTTAAATCTCGTGGGAAGAGGTGTGTGTTTTCGACCCAAAAACCCTAAGTTAGTTTTTTTTTAATAAAATCAAAATTTTCTTTCAATAAATTGCTAAAATGAAATTTTTTCTTTATAAATTGACATCTTGGCACAGTGTCTTACGTAGAACAAGCTAGGTGGACAAAATTCATTAACAGATATCTAAATATTAGTAATGAGGTAATGTCAACAATACCCCAAATACATAATATACCTACTTTTTTTTTGTGTAAATATTTGATGGTGACAAACAACTGAGTGCAAAAGTCAACTTATGATTGTAAGTTCAATTTGAAATATTTATTCTTTTCATTAAGCTATAAAGCAACTTGATTTTATTGTGGCAAAATCAATATTTTGTGATAATTTTTGTGATGAATTTTAAAGCAAAAAGAAAGTATTTTATGTTTTAGTTAGAGGTTTTTCATTTCCTCCTTTGGGTTATGTGTAAGAAAGCTTCGAAAACAGATAAAAAAGTTATTCTTTTTTTTTCGTTTTCTAACTTTAATGGAGACGAAATTGCATGTACCCGCTTGTACCCAGTCTAAATTTTGGATATATGTTAGCTGCATCTATTCCCTTGATGAATATATTAGTTTCAACCTGCGCACTGCTGTTCATCTATTTTATTTTAATTTTTTTCCGAATACCTTTAAATATATATGTATATATACATATATATATTTTTTTTTTTTTAATTTATATTCGATTTTTTTGCTTTGTCTTAAAAAGGTCGTAATTTTATGACATTTCAAGTGATGGATTTTATAAATGAAGGTTAGCGTTTTGTGTTTGAATAAGATTTTTGTCATTCCTTTCCTCATGAAATGTTTCGAAAACACTTAAAGAAATAACTCGTAGTTTTATTATTTTTCAACTTTAAAGGAGCTGGAATCGCATGTACCCGCGTGTACCCAGTCTAGATTTTGGATATATGTTAGCTGCACCTATTCCCTTGATGAATATATTAGTTTTAACTTGCACATTCGAGTTCATCTATTTTATTTTAATTTTTTCCAGAATACCTTTAATCATTTTTTTTATTTTAATTTATATTCGAATTTTTTGCTTTGTTTTTAAAGTCTGTTATATGTGTATTTAAAAAGTTCGAAATTTTGTGACAATTCTCATGATGGATTTTTTAACAGAAGGTTAGTATTTTGTGTTTAAATAAGACATTTGTCATAACTTCCCTCAGGGAAAGTTTCGAAAACACTTAAAAAATAACGTTTATCTCTGTGTATCCAGACTAAATTTTGGATATAAGTTAGTTGTACCTGATCATTGGATTACAACTAAAAAAGCTTTGCGTTGAAACAAAAAGTCTTTATTTACACCATTATTCGTGGTATTACATGCCTGCCACCGTACACAAAATATTAATACACAGTACGGAAGTAATCAAAACCGCAATTGTTCCAATAGGCCAGCTTTCAGAAGAAGCCCAGGAAGCGCGGAACAAAGATTGCCGCAGGTTCCGTGAACAGAATACAAGAAAGTGGTCGCGCATAGTCACGAATAAGGATTTATTAAATATAATACTCTTAACTTCTGATCCTTTTATAAACTCTTTAAGAGAAATACCAAAAAAAAAAAAACGAGATAAATTGTGTGCAGAGGTCTTAAAACTAATTATCCCTCCTACAATAGTTCCACAATCACCACCAAATATCTTGCCAGAACCTGAGGAATATTACATTGTATCAGATTCATCGAATGAAATTGACGATGGAACTGATTAGGCAATTTAAAGTTGATGTAAGCTGAAACCGATTCATAGTTTGATATGTTATCACTAATTACATTACTAATGCATTTGTATCGTACTGCGAGTAGTAATTGAATATTTGCAAAAAAAGAAACAATAAATGTTGGTTTTTATACTTTTTCCAACATAAAAAATTCTGTTGTTTTATTTCATTTTTGGTTTTTTGTTTAATTTTTTTTAGATAGCTATTCAACGATACCAATTTTTGCGGGTTCAAACCCTCTCTATTAAGATCTTTTTCCTATACTTATATCTTTTTCCTCTATATGTATATGAATTGAAAATATTGAAATAAAATAAAATTAATCTGTATGAAAACACCCCAATGAGCAATTTCTGGTTATGATGGTGATCTATGCCGAATAAGAAAAAATGTCTCAGACAAAAGTGTAGTATTTTTCCACGTAAAATCAGAAACCGCAATAAAAATTGGGAGTTTCCATATAAAATTTTGAAGTTTCTTCCGTCAACCGCGGGAGGAGAGGTGTAGAGGGTCAAAATTGGTATCGTTGCACTGCCCTCCTAAAAATATTGGGCACGTGTTTTTTTTTTTTTTTTATTTAACGTGCAGCATTAAAAACACTTAACCGTTCCGGAAATTTTGGAACACCCTGTATATCAAAATATTAATAATATGTCGTAATAAGGCTAACACTACCCAAAAATATCAAAAAATAATTTTGTCCACCTAGCTTGTTCTACATGAAACACTGTGCTTGGGTCCAAAAAAAACGAAACAAAAATTTAGGGCTCCCAGACGTTTTTTCGCAAAACCGCGTTTCTTTGTTAAGTTTCTTTGTTGAAAAGTTATATATACAATCCAAAAACCCATAGTAATTTTTTGGGAGTTGCTGCCACCTGGTGTTTTAAGAAAACCAAAATTTTTTTTCAATAAATTTCTAAGATCATTATTTTCTCTCTAAAAAATTTAAATTTTGGGTCCAAAAACAACGAAACAAAAATTTGGGGTTGCCAGACGTTTTATCGCTATCTCTACAATCTGTACTATCTGTAGCTATCTGACCATTCCTCTAACCAAGAATTTCAATTTAATCACAAAAAGTATGATTTTATCAAAATTTCAGAAAATAACCAGGCAACCCTAAAAATATATGATGGATTTTTAGAAAGCTTATACAAGCATTTTGAGACTAAAATTAAATTTTTTATTTTTTTAAATACATGGTTTAAGAAAAATTTAGGAAAAAAATATCAGGTGGCAGGCCTAAAGTTTTTGTACAATTTTTAAAAAGTTTATCTGAGCGTTTCCTAAGCTAAAAATTGAATTTAGTCAAAAATTTCAGAATATAATCAGGTATGGTTTTTTTAAAATAGCGTTTCTCAAAGCATTTTTCGTTGCATTCCTTAACAAAAAAAAAAAAAATATATTTCTTGTGGCCCTTGGCCTTTGGTCAATCTGTTAATTCAGCTGTGGTTGTATGCAACAAATTGGAATTGAGCGCTTGAACGATACATACTGTTCGAACGCTCGATCTACTCGATGTACTGATCGAACAGAAATTTCTGTTGAAATTGCTCGAACTGCGAGTTGGTTCGAGTGAACTGCGTTCTCTGCACAGCCCTGCTATTTCCCCCATTTTCCGATGGTCTTCAATAGATACCATGTATCATGCTTTAAGTTTCATAACAGATTTAGGTTCAGAATTATTAAATATTTAGATTTATTTTTGTTTTTGTATAGGGGCATCATTTTTTGTATTATTCTAACAGATATCATATACATCCATGCGTCAAGCTTCGAACTGATATCTGTTCAAAGCGCAGAGATATAGCGTTTTAAGTGCTTTTATTTTTGCATATAATTTTTTGAACGCGGGGTGCATCATTCAATCCCCCATTTTCAACGATATCAATCTGTCTTAAGATTATTCGTAGTCATGGTACAATTATGGAATTGATATTTTTACTGATTTGGGCGCAACAACTATCCACACCAACGGTTTTGTATAATAAGAACCTCACAGCGCAGCAGTTGAATAAAATCTGTTCAGATCTCTAGTGGAATTTTCTAGATGACTCTCGCAATCTCTTTCGTTGCTTATCTGTGCAACAGTTACATGCAGTGAATATGTTATCGTACTAGTTGTTCTGTTTACTTCTCTTCTTTTTTCTTTCTTTGCTATGTTCATTGCACATCTATAAAGAGAGTGAAGAAAGCACATAAACTTTTCTCAATGTTTCTCTTCAGAAATGCACTACTGTGAAGTGTCTGGTAAGAAATCCTGTTATAATTCATGTACCTTTCCTGTTCAACATTCTATGTTTCGTAAAACTTGACCGGAGCATCGTACCAGCTTTCTTGAGCTTTTATGTACAGCCGCAAACTGGTTCAAAATCCTTAAAAGCTGGCCAAAAGTCGAAATCATTAAAGTTTCGAGAAGAAATCTTTTACCTGGGGGTTTTTGAGGTCACTGATTACGAATTTGATGTTAAATTTAAAAAAAAAAAAATGGCGGATTCAAAATGGCGGACGATTTGCATAAATATTCATTTAAATCCATCAAAAAAATTTACTCAGAGGTTTTTGGGGTCACTGATTACGAATCTGATATTAGATTTTTAAAAAACAAAATAGCGGATTTGAAATGGCAAAAAACAACAATTGCACAATTTTTATATCTAATTTAAAAATTTATTTCAAAACTTTAACTTTCATAGAGTTGTGTGCAACGCTAAATTGATCTACATAAGAATGGGTTTTAGATTCCTTTATCATGGAGCATAAGCTGTATAAAAATATACAAATTTTATCATTTCGGGCGAGCATCACATATTGACACTAAGCAAGTAATATGAGTTAAATTTTCCTCTGGTTGCTTCAGAAAAAACCACGTCACACAAAAAGGGCAAAAAAAGGCACTTACATTTTTTTATATGTGTTAGAAAAGGTTTCAATCTTCTTAAATCCAAAAAATGTTGGTGGTATGAAGTGGTTTAAATTAGTTCTGGGCTTTTTTCATAACCATTGCAAACTGAGTTTGTGAAATAATTTGATTTTAAGTTAATCACTATTACCACAAAAGTATAAGTTATTGCAAGTTTTGAATATACATAGAGGTTCGATAGTATTTTTTTTTACGAAGAGATTCCACATTTTAACATTAAAATCGGTTCAGTTTTACAGTAACCACACAATTTTTACAGTGAACATTAAATTTGTACTTTTAATTCACAGAATTTTTCGTCTGCGACGCGTACTTTTGGAGAGATCCCAAGAGCATTGTAGGAATACCTGGATCTTTCTTATACATTTTTTGAGGTCTATGAATATCTGTTAGACAATACAGTCCATAAAAAGTTATTTTAAAAAAACTTTTTTTTTCGACTTTTGGCCAGCTTTTTAGGATTTTGAACCAGTGTGAGCCATGCTAAATTCGTTGAATATCAATTGCGAGGCTCAGAACAGAGTAAGTTCAACAAGTTGTTTAGATGCTTCTTTACTGGTGAGATCGTCTGGCATATTATTGTTTTCTACAAAATTATGCCCTGGAGACGAAATATTCAAAATGCAAGTTTTGCTTGTGACGAATATTATGGATTTGGTGGACCCGTAACCCTGTCACCCCTATTGCCACTCAGTGCATTCGTAGAATCCGCAGGTAGCAAAAATAAAGGAATACCCAAAAGAAAGTGGCGCTGAACGTTGGAAAAGACGTTGCGAACGGATAACATAAAACAACGAGCCAAAGATCGAAATGGTTTTAGAACTTTTGTTCAGATACTACGTTTGTTTTAGGGTATAAGAAGTAGTAATAAGTAGTCGTTGTGCAAATATACTGCATTCTTAAAAAATGCTATTTAATGCAAGGTGATGCAAAAGTAATGTCATAACGTAACTGGACTGCCATTTTGTTAGAAAGGAAATAAGTTGGATTCTGTTTTCACCAAAAGCTTTCACAAAAATGAGTAATTAATGATATTGTGCTGAAAAAAATTGTATCGGTTAACTAACCATCTCTTGAGTGAAATTCTTGCACACAAAACATTTAGCTCCAAATTGTTTTACTTTTTGTCAACTAATCCTCAATTTGTTTTAAAGACAAAACTCAAGACGTTATGATGTGTGACGCTATTTGCAGAAATTCTGATACATTTTCATTATGATATTACTTTTGCTTTACCTTATATATGACCAACTTGAAACACATAGATGTTACTTGCAATTTTAGCCAAAAAATAGTCATGAAATGATAACCAATATTTCCGATTTAATTTTTTCTGAATTACGTTTAATACGTAAGAAAACATTATCTTACCATAACTTGCAAAATTCCTTTTACTAAACTGTAGATAAAGCAAGTGACTATTAATTTCCGATATCTACAGCAAAATGCTAAAAATTTCTTATCTCTATTTTAACCACAACTCAGCTTGTTTTGTGTAAGAAATTTGCAAATCATTGTGTTCTTTCATTCAGAATAAATATTAGAAATTTTAGCATCATACAGTCAGTTAGCTCTGAACTTGCAAATAAAGCGTGTCGTTCTTCGTTACTTTATACCGCTTGTCTAAAATCGAATTCAATTAAAAATCTTGTAAAAAATGGATATTGGAATATCACTTTTTTACGCTGCAATCGTTTTGCTCATCGCTGTTGTCTACCAGCTGCGAAAGCACCTGAACTACTTCAAAGATGCCGGCATTGCACATGAGAAGCCCAGTTTTTTGTTTGGCAACATGACGGGTTTACTCACAACACGCAGCTTTTCACAAATCTGGACTGATTACTATTTCAAATTCAAAGGCACCGGGCCATTTGCTGGATTTTACTTCTTTCGCAAACTCAGCGCATATGTTTTGGATATTGAATTGGCCAAAAATATACTCATCAAGGATTTTACGAAATTCGCAGATCGCGGGTTCTTTCACAATGAAAAGGATGATCCGCTGTCGGGACAACTTTTTCTGCTCGACGGCCAAAAATGGCGCAATATGCGTAATAAACTCTCACCCACTTTCACTTCAGGGAAAATGAAATTTATGTTTCCACTCGTTGTCGATGTTTCGAAGAATTTTGCAAAAGTTTTCGCCAATATGGTAAAGGATGGCGCTGTGGTGGAAGTCAAAGAAATATTGGCACGTTTCACGACAGATGTCATAGGGACATGTGCCTTTGGCATTGAGTGTAATAGTTTAAATGATGCTGACGCTGAATTTCGTATAATGGGCAAGAAAGCGCTAACAGATCTACGTCATAATAATATTGGAATGGCTTTCATAGGTAGCTTTCCAAATTTAGCGCGCAAGCTGGGCATAAAACAGACGCCCGATCACATTGAGGCATTCTTCATGCGCGTCGTTAAGGAAAACGTGGAGTATAGGGAGCGCAACAATGTGCGACACAATGATTTCATGGATATGTTAATTGATTTGAAGAATAAGAAAGTGTTGCCAACCGAGAAGGGCATGGATCTAACAAATCTCAGCATAGGCGAGGTGGCGGCACAGGCTTTTGTCTTCTTCACTGCCGGCTTTGAGACATCATCCACTACTATGGGTTATGCGCTTTATGAGCTGGCGCAAAATATGGAAGTACAGGAGAAAGCAAGAGCAGAGGTATTACGTGTGCTCGAGGAGCATGATCAAGAATTTACGTATGAATGCATAAATGAAATGCACTATTTGGATCAAGTTATTGCCGAGATATTACGCCTTCATACTATAGTGCCTGTGCTGAATAGACAAGCTGTTGTCGATTATGTCGTGCCTGGAAATCCAAAATATAAGATCACAAAGGGTATGTCAGTTATAATACCGTCAAATGCGATACATCATGATCCTGAATTCTATCCCAATCCAAATGTATTTGATCCAGAACGTTTTACACCAGAAAAGGTAAAGGCGCGTGATTCGGTGCTTTGGCTGCCATTTGGTGATGGTCCAAGAAATTGTATTGGCATGCGTTTTGGTAAACTACAAACACGCATTGGTTTGGCTGTGCTGCTGAGAAATTTCCGCTTTACGACATGCGAACAGACACCAATGCCACTGCAGTTTGATAAGAAATCATTTTTGAAAGTAACCAAGGGTGGTATTTACTTGAGAGCGGAAAAAGTGTGAGTGTAGAAGTTTGTTGAAAAGACACAAAATGATAAAATATAATATAAAATTTTAAAATATGATGCAATTTATTAATTGTTTAATGAAACAGAAAAATATTTATAAGAAAAAATATTGAGTTAAAAACAGTGTGTAATCTTGGGTCACCCTAAGGTTTTAGAGAATATTTTCTTTTAAAAAACTTTTAGTTTATCATATAAAATTTTCAAAAATGTATTTGGATTTCGCAAAGTTTTGGACCTTTGAAGTTGATATTATAATTTTTTTTTCCTATTTTTAGACTTTGGGGGTCATTTTAGTTAGAAAAAGGTCCTATTCATAAACCTTTTTATATTTTTTTTTTAGAATTCCTATTAAATTTTCTTCAACTCGGTAGAACATTTCTTACACCATTTTTTTCAATTGAAGTCAGAAAATAATAGTTTTCTGTGCAACACATTAGTTACAGCACACGGAGCCTTCAAACGGACTTTTCTTGGAAAGTAATTTTTTGTGAGCTCAAATTAGAAAACTGGTATAAGGACTGTGCCACCGAATTAAAGGAAATTTAACGAAAATTTGAAAAAAATTTTAAAAAGGTGAATGAAAAGAACTTTTTTCATACCAAAATGGCCATCAAAATCAAAATATACGAAAAAAATTTAAAATATCAGTTTTAAAGATCATGAACTATGGAAAGTACTTTTACACTTTATAAACAAAATAAATTTTTAGAAAGCTCATACAACTAGCTAAAAGTTTTTTTTTTTTAAAAAATTTCCTCTAAAACGTTAGGGTGACCCAAAAATTTTTTTTTTTGTAAAACAACTCAGAAAATCAGTTTTAACCCTATAACTAATCAGGGGTACATTTAATACCTCTTCTCTGGTGCAAGTTTTTGTAAGCCTTAGCCTACTCTATCACCTCCAAGAAGCTTCGTTACCATATCGATTACATCCTATACATTTTTTTTAAAGAAAAATAGTTTTAATATTGCAATCAATTGTTTTATTAATTATACACAAATATTTATCAAAATTTACACTGAAAAACTAAATTCTTGCACCATCAAACCTTCTCTACTCTGAGAAAAATACCATCTTTTGAACTCTTCAAAAAGCTCTTTACTTCATACTTGAGCGGCATTTGAGTTTCTTCGCAGATTGAAAACTTAAAACTTTTCAAAAGCACTGCCAAACCAATACGTGTTTGCAACTGACCAAAACGCATGCCAATACAATTTCTTGGACCATCACCAAATGGCAGCCAAAGCACCGAATCACGCGCCTTTACCTTTTCTGGTGTAAAACGTTCTGGATCAAATACACTTGGATTGGGATAAAATTCAGGATCACGATGTATCGCCTCAGCTGGTATAATAACTGACATACCTTTTGGTATTTTATATGAGGGATAACCTGGTACAACATAATCCACCACTGCCTGTCGATTGAGTACTGGTACTATTGTATACAGACGCAATGTTTCCGCAATAACTTGATCCAAATACTGCATATCTTTCACACATTCATAGGTAAACTCTTGATTGTGCTTCGCCAACAAATGCTGCACCTCAGTTCTTGCTTTCTCCTGTATTTCTGGATGTTGCGCCAGCTCATAGAGCGCAAAACCCATCGTTGTTGATGAGGTCTCAAAGCCTGCAGCAAAAAATACAAAAGCCTGTGCAGCCACCTCGCCTATGGTGAGATTCGTTAAGTCCGTGCCATTTTCGGTAGCCAACAATTTGTTATTCTTCAAATCGATTAACATATCCATAAAATCATTACGACGCACCTGATTTCGTTCACGATATTCGACATTTTCTTTAACGACACGCATGAAAAACTCCTCAATATGATCGGGCGTTTGTTTCATATGCAACTTACGCGCTAAGTTGGGAAAGCTCATAATAAACGCAATACCCAAGTTGTTGTGACGTTGCTCGATCAGCGCACGCTTGCCCATAATACGGAATTCAGCCTCAGGATCATTTAAACTATTGCATTCAATACCAAAGGCACATGTGCCTATAACATCCGTTGTGAAGCGTGCCAGTATCTCCTTGACTTCGACAACGCTGGCTTCCTTGACCATATCAGCGAATACGCGTCCAAAATTATTTGCCACATCTATGACAATGGGAAACATAAATTTCATTTTACCCGAAGTAAATGTCGGCGAAAGTTTATTACGCATGTTGCGCCATTTTTGACCATCGAGTAGAAACAATTGTCCCGATAGCGGATCATCTTTTTCGTTGTGAAAGAAACCACGATCAGTGAATTTGGAGAAATCTTTGATGAGCACATTTTTGATCAATTCAATATCCAGCAGAAATGCGGCAGGTTTTTGGAACATATAAAATCCAGCAAATGGACCGGTACCTTTGAATTTGAAGTAGAAATCTGTCCAGATTTCACTGAAGGTACGTGTCTTGCGCACACCCTGCATATTACCGTATACCAGGCTGGGTGTATCTTGTGCAATTCCAGCATCTTTGAAGTAGTTTAGACGCCTACGCAGTAGATAAGCGGCATAAGTGAGTAATGCCAAGAGAGCGTAATATAATAAAGCTATTATTGACATTTTTATTAATACTTTTATTTATTTATTTTAAATTATTCCAGCACTTATAAGATAAAACGAACCATTTGTAACTTTCAAGATAACTGAGTTTATACTCCACAGTTCTGTGTTATTTATAGAGGCGCTGGCAAAAGCTTTTCGCTTTCAGAGAATATCAAGCTTTTATACAATTGAAGAGATAGAATGGAGAGAAAATTACAAATAACTATAAGTATTTGCTTAATGCTATCTATTTGATTTGGCAAAATTATCTCATAGTTCTTTGGCGCCACTATGATTATATATATGTCCAAATCAGTGATCGGCATTCTATAGCACAATTGTGCACTCAAAAATCTACCTAGCTCTCTCTTTCCTTTTCTTTCTTCTATCTATCTTCTCTCAAATATAAATTCTCATTCATTAATTTGCCGACCACTGGTCCAAATAGTACTTTATTTGTTGTCACTTGTATATATAAGTAAATTTCTTTTTTAAAGTTTAGAGAGAACACGAGCTTTTATTATCAACTGCGTATTGAAAGAAGACTCGAAAAGAAATAATGGAAGAAAACTCCCAAACAAAAGTAACAAAAAGAACCCTTCTTGCAAAATCCTAAAACAAAATTAAATTTTTTTCCGAATTTTTCTTAGTAGGCCCTTCTTTGTCCAAAAATAATCAATTTGAATAAAGTACGCTCTAATGTACATTAAGATGGATCGGCAAAAATAATTTTTCTGATAACTCTCTGATATGCTCTTTAGTATATTCTAAGGCCTTTCACGAAATATTTTGACTCTATTGAAAACTCTACGTGGTCTAGAATTTTTGTGAGATAAGAAGCGCAATTTTTATATGGAAA
Organism: Calliopum simillimum; assembly: GCA_951812925.1. Taxonomy (NCBI): domain Eukaryota; kingdom Metazoa; phylum Arthropoda; class Insecta; order Diptera; family Lauxaniidae; genus Calliopum; species Calliopum simillimum. The sequence continues at coordinate 7,736,919 of OX638370.1, forward strand.
ACTATTTGATTTAACTACTGCAATCGGAAAAAAAATTCACACAAATAGTTCGTCGAAAATGTTAAAAATCTGAATAAGAAGATTTCAGAGATTTACAATCTGGAAACATACAAAGATACCACCCATTTAACATAAAGCCTAAAAGTATGTTATTATATTTTTTTACATTTTCTATCACTTCATTTTCACTTAAATGATGATAAGAGATCGATTAAGCTTACCGCAGCCTTACTATAAAAGGCCTATTGAAGCGCTTATTTGTAATGCTGTGGTAAGCGTTTTTGCAATAAAATTAAAAAAAAGAAAAAAACTGGCCGCACCAGGATTTGAATCCAAGACCGTCCGTGAAACAGATTATTTCTACTTACATTTACCAACTCCTTAGACCGCTACAACATTACATAGAATCATTGAGTAATCTGTTTCAATGCAATTAAGCAAAAGTAAATTAATACGAGAAAGTGAAATAGAAAAATGAAATAAAAGATGATGAATAAAAAATATTTTAATAAAAAAATATAAGCAAAAAAAAAAAAAAAAGTAAACAAAAAAATCACCCGAGCTGGGTTCGAACCCATGTTGTACTTACTGCAGCCTTATAAAAAATCATTGTGAAAGTGCTTCTAAATTTCTATGGGGATAAGCACTTTTGTATTGCTTGGATCAGAAGCGCTAGAAATTTTTCATCTTGGGGTGCATTAGAGCTGCCTTCTGCCTGTTGCATTATACAACGTTCCTAGCGGAGATTTAGCTGTGACGGGGTTCATAAATCTCGTTCATTAATCCTACACAGCAAAAAGCTTAGGTATAAAGTATAAACTTATATATTCTATTTGTTTTATAAACTTATGTGTTCCCATTTTTTTATGTAATTTACACAATTTGTTCTTATAAAGTTTTTCCAAACCAAAAACTTTTAACTGCTAAACCAAAATTATTATGAACTATAAATTTCATACCAAAATTATATAAAAACTATTGATAAAACGTCAAAATTTATACCAAATTTTTATAAATTTTATACCAAAATTGTATAAAAACTTTTGACAAAATTTCAACAACGTCAAATCCGTCATCGAATACATACAGAATCAAGTATTTGTGGAACAATCATGTGGCACAGCAGCTCGAAGTAAAAGTTGTTGAAAATGAAAAACTTGAAAGGAACGTAGTGTTAGAAAATAAAGTATTAGTACTGATTATGAGTCAAATAAAAAGACTGTGTGGTATAAAAAGTGTTAAATTTAAAAAGAAATGTAAATAGTGTCTTTTTTTTGCCAGACAATGTCAATTTTTGATGCATTTGACAATCGTCATCAGCTTGCAGCAAGTACGCCACTTGCACCGATCATCGCAACCACTACCAGTTTTGCCATCGGCATCATCATTGGCCAACCACCTCAGATAGTTTCGCAGAACATCAACATGTAAATTGTCACATTAGCGTGTTTAGCAGTACATTTGCATGTCAAGCAGAACATCTCCGTTCCCAAAAAAACATTAGTTTTTTTGTTGGGGTCTAGATAATATTCGATTCCAAAAATCGGTTTTTTTACGATTTTCAATAAAGAGAAAACGATTTTTACTCAAAAGCAAGGCATCTAACGAAAAAAGTGAATTTGTAAAAAATGCTAAGATTTGTCTAAGAAATGCATGTGAATTTTTTCAGAAATTTTTGAGATATTTTACAATTCTTCAAAACTAAGTCAAAAACGTAAAAATAAAAAAACATATTCCAAAAATTCTGAAAAAATTCACACGTATTTTTTAGACAATTCTAAGCATTTTTTGTTAAATACACTTTTTTCGTTAGATACCTAGCTTTTGAGTAAAAAATCGTTTTTTTGACCGCGAAATTGAAAAACGTAAAAAAGTCGATTTTGGGATGCGAATATTATCTATATCCCCAAAAAAAATTTATAATTTTTAGCACCAAAATTTTTGTATTTCTAAAGCACTCTTAGGTATGCATTTTTTAATGAAAAAAAAAGTTATGACCAAAAAACATGTTTTTTTTTTAGCCAAAATTGGCCATCAGTATACGGAGAAAAATACGTATCATAATTTTTACTTTATCGGCTAGTCGAAAAATTAAAGTAATCAATACTAAATTTAAAGTATAATTTACCTTACGTAAGAACTATTAGATGAGTCCGTAACGTCATATCTACAAATAAAATGTAGTTAAATAATAAAGGAGTATTTACTATAAATTTCCTACATTTGACTTTATGTAAGGTAATTTATGCTTTCAGAAAAAAAATGTGTGACCATTTTGAGTTTATAATTCTAGTCAAAATAACTTTATTTTTTTCACGCACAAAAATGAGTGTCATAATTGTCACCTTACTCGAGTAAGGTAAATATCATAAAAAAATAAAATCATTTTGACTTTTATAATTTTAGTAAAAATTTCTAATTTTGGACAGACATTTTCTTTATATACAAATTTTTTTGCTTCTACATCACATGCGTGAGCAGCGCAGAGGATATGTATCTGACTATCATACGGAAGGGCCAGCGTTCGTACCCCAGCGCCGGTCAGCTAAGTTTTTTTTTTTTTTGTTTTTTTGTTGTTTGAACTATACAGTAAGGTAAATATCACGCCAATATTTTCATAAAAATTACTAGCAAACATACATTCTGAATTGACTAAAAAATTAAGGTGAAATTTATTTCGGTGTAAAGTTGTCACTATTCTGACTTGAAATTCTGGTAAAATTTATGAGAAATAAAGTAGCAAGTACTATTTTTTTTCTCCGTGTAGAATCAAAAGTGCTCCGTTGGTTTTTCTCGGAATGAAAAAAAAAAAAAAAAAATATGCAGATATCATTTTTAAGAGTCCTTCTAACTTTTGAGTTGTTTTCGGGATGGTTTTTTTTTTATTTTATAGAAAATCGAACCGGTCTAATGTAGATGTATGGAAAAGCTCCAGCGACCTTAACTGACCTTCAAATAATCGAGTTAAAAAATTTCTCTGCAAATAAATCACCAATTGTGTCTCTTTTGCAATGAAAGGAAACACCCTAATATACATGCATTGATTCTCAATAAATATCTAAATATATCAATAGTTTTATATAATATATTTCAATATACATAACATATACAAGTGTTAATTCCATATGGCTATATTGATTGCATTCTGACTTCTTCATTGCTAGCAATTCCATCTAGATCTGCTCATTCGTTAACAGTATGATAAGCTCTGAATGGTTCTTGGCCAAACAAACAGCAAAATTTGCTCAGCAATTTAGTCGATTGGTAGCACTGAAGTGAAAAAGTGCTTTGTTTTGTTTTAAATTCTGGAAAAATTATGTCACTATGGGTTATCTTATCGAGCCTGTTCGTCGCATTGTTGACTTATTTCCTTTACAAGTGACATCAACATATGCACTTTTTCGAAAATGCCGGCATACCACTTGAAAAGCCCAGTCTCTTCGTTGGCAATATGCAAGGTTTCGGCAAAAAGCGCAGCATTGGCCAAATAGTTACCGATTATTATTTTAAATTCAAAGGCACTGCACCATTTGTTGGATTCTACTTTTTTCAAAAGAAATTTGCATTAATACTGGATAAGGACCTTATCAAATGCGTACTCGTAAAAGATTTCTCCAACTTTGCGGATCGTGGTTTATATACGAATGAAAAAGATGATCCTCTCTCGGGACAGATATTCGCATTGGATGGTCACAAATGGCGCAATATGCGTAATAAATTATCGCCAACCTTCACCTCCGGTAAAATGAAATTTATGTTTCCTACCATATTGGGTGTAGCGCAGAATTTTCAAAAAGTATTCAGCGATATGGTGCGCGAAGATGCTGTCATCGAGCTAAGAGATATACTGGCGCGCTTCACCACCGATGTTATTGGCACATGCGTCTTTGGTATTGAATGCAATAGTTTGAAAGATCCTGAAGCAGAATTTCGCGTGATGGGTAAAAAGTCACAAGAAATAAATTCCTCTAGCATATCAATGGTAATGGCGATTGCTTTTCCCGAATTGTCGCGTAAGTTGGGCATTAAGATAACCCCCAACGAAACGACAGCATTCTTTATGCGTGTGGTCAGCGAAAATATCGCTTATCGTGAGCGAAATCAGATACGACGTAATGACTTTATGGATATGCTTATCGATTTAAAGAATAAAAAGATAATGCCTACCGAAGATGGCATGGATGTGACGAATTTGACTTTGGGTGAAATAGCGGCACAGGCTTATGTTTTCTTTGGTGCCGGTTTTGAAACATCTTCTTCGACTATGTCTTTTGCCATTTACGAATTGGCGCAACATCCGGAAATACAGCAGCGTGCAAGAGAAGAGATACAAGCGGTATTGGCGCAACACGAACAGCATTATACATATGAATCGCTAGAGAAAATGGTCTATTTACATCAAGTGATCTCAGAAACATTACGTCTACATACCAATTTACCAATGCTCAATCGAAAGGCATTATCCGACTATAATGTTAGAGGTGAGAATGGTGTGGTTTATAAAATACCTAAAGATATGATGCTTATTATACCAGCTGAGGCTATACATCTTGATCCAGAATATTATCCCAATCCAGAAGTTTTTGATCCAGAGCGTTTTACTCCATTAGCGGTAAAGGCACGTGATTCGGTGCTTTGGTTACCATTTGGTGATGGTCCACGTAATTGCATTGGTATGCGTTTTGGTCAAATGCAAACACGCATTGGACTAGCGATGCTGTTGGAGAAGTTTAAATTCACGACTTGTGAAAAAACTCAAATACCACTGATACTTAATAATGATATCTTTTTAAATACGCCTAGAGATGGCATTTACGTTCGAGTTGAAAAATTGTAAAATGCAATTTATCGAGTTATAATTATTATTATAAATATGCATTTACACTATCAAATTATTATATATCAAATAAAGTTAATGTTTGCGCCAATACTGTGATGTTCGTCAGGTTTTGTAACCATTGGCAACTCTGGTGGCTCGCTCTCTTCACTTATATATACTCAATATAATTTATCTCGCTCAATATTGATCTCGCTCAATAAAGTTAAGATTTAAAAGCGAATTCGCCGTGTGTTTTTATTAGAATTTTATTTTCCGCAGGTTTTCTAGTTTTTTACAGCAATTTTCTTCTTTGATTTTCCCCCAAATTAACAGTTAATTTACTTTTAAATTAATGGTTTTTTAGGCACATTGCTCATACTAGAAAAGTCTCTGGAGAAGTTATTCAAAACTTTTGTCCACATTTGTGCATTTCCATTTTCTCTACTAAATACAAAGCTTATTATACTTAGCTGTTGCTAGAACCATCGAGAAGTTTACAATTATGACCAACAGTTTGTGTTTAAGCACCTTCATGTTGTATCACAGTTCAGTGTTAGTTTTTGATTGCAGTGCGCAACAGTAATTTTTTTTATTACAGAGCTGTTAAGATTAAGCGAGTGCTGTACAATGTTCAATAAATCTGTGGCAGCAAGGAAAAACTGCTCAAGTGGACTTAAGCAAAATAGTCTTGTGCTCAATTTTCTAAAAGTGCTAGGTAAAATTACTCTTTCGTTTTTGGACCTTATTAAGATCAAAATAAGCACTAATAAAATGCTCAAAAAACAAAAGTACAATTGCACCCAGAACCAATAGACAATTTTGCTCAAACTTATTTTGCTCCAGTCAACTTAAGCAGCTTTTTCCTTCCTGTAACAGAAATTTTAATAACAGGGTGTACAAGAATGAACTGCTTAAATCTATACATTAATACTTGAACGATTTTCTTTGCCTCCCTTTTTACCACTTAACTATTTAACCAAATATTCGAGATCTTTCTTTATATGAAAGTTACTGTCATATAGAATGGTAAAAAAAAGAAAATTTTCCTCATAAGTTGCAATTGATGCATTTAAAAACTGATAAAAATTTTTTATATAATTACAACAGCAACAAAAATTTCTTAACACTTTTGGACGTTTGCCGTTATATTCGATGTCTTTCGATACTTTTACCGATTTCTTCAATGTATTTTCAATATTCTTCGATACTTTTGGACTTTTACCGATTTTTTAGATATAATTCAATGTTTTCGACACTTTGGACTCCTTCCGTTATTTTTGGATATATTTTGATATTTTTGTACCCTACATCCAGGGTATAGTCACTTCGTCCTTCCGTTTGCAACGCAGAGAAGGAGGCGTGGCAGACATAGAAAAGTATATATATTCTTGATCAGCGTCACCTCCTGAGTCGATATAGCAATGTCCGTCTGGCTGGCAAGCTCTGAGACAAAATTGGGCGAATTTGGACAAGGAGGCGAAGCACCTCCCATATAAGCAAAAGTTCAGACACTTAGGACTATAAATGCAAGCTCTCAACAAAAACTGGGAGAAATTGGACAAGAGGGCGTGGTTCCTTCCATATGAGCAAGAGCTTCAGAACGCTATACTGAAAACGATTTTTGAGATAAGCCAACCAAATTTCACTCAGACACTAAAAATTATAAATGAAAGCTATGAGCCAAAATTGGGTGAACTCGGACAAGAGGGCATGGAACCTCCCATACCAGCAAAATTTTCCAAATATGGCAGTGTAGGGTATTTAATGTTTGGCCAGCCCAAAGGTTACACCCTTACAAGTTAGATAGGTATACTTTTGGACTTTACCGATTTCTTCGATATACTTCAACATTTTTCGATACTCTTGGATTTTTACCGATCTATCCAATATATTCCAAAATTTTTTGATGTTTTTGGACTTCAAAAAGTAATCTAGATGTCTTTCGATGCTTTTGGACTTATAACAATTTCTTCGAAATGTTTCGATACTTTTAGACTTCTAAGGGTATTTTAGATGTTCTTCTATGTTTTTGGACGTAAATCGATTTCTTTGATATATTTCAATGTTTTTCGATATTTTTAAACTTATAAGGGTACTTTAAATGTTTTTCGATGCTGTTGGACTTTAATTTATTTCTTCGATGTATTGAAATTTTGTCGATACTTTTGTACTTTAACCGATATTTTGGATGATTTTTGATGCTTTCGACTTTCTTTTTTATACTAGAACATTTTCTTTCAATGAAAAGTACATTAAATATTTATTTAAGTCGCAGTTTTTTCGGGTCAGTTTGTTGAACACTTTCCAATACTAAACACGGTGCTGAAATCTGCAGTTTAGATAAAATTTTGCTGAGTTCGAAAAATTATTTTGTCTGGTGCCTCTTTGACTCAAAACTAACAACTTTTTCATATTTTTGACCTAAGTTGTTCAGGCCCATTGTTTTTTGCCGACATTTTTCGGTTTTTTAATACGATTTCGATCGGAAAAATAGATTTTACTCAAAACCAAGGCATCTTACGAAAAAAGTGTATAAGGTAAAAAATGCTTAGCATAGTCCAGGAAATACGTGTGAATTTTTTCAGAATTTTTTTTGAACTTTTTTAATTTTCTTTTGGATCATTTTTGAAAAATTATAAAATGTCCCAAAAAAATTCTGAAAAAAATTCACACGTATTTCTTGGACGATGTTAAGCATTTTTTGCCCTCTACATTTTTTTCGTAAGACGTCTTAGTTTAGAGTAAAATCCGTTTTTCCGATCGAAATTGTATTAAAAAACCGAAAAATGTCGGCAGAAAAAATCATAAAGATGAAAAAGTTGTTAGTTTTGAGGCAAAGTAGCGCCAGACAAAATAATTTTTCGAGTTCAAAAAAGTTTTATTTAAATTGCTGATATCAGCACCGTGTTCATCAAAGTTAAAGATAGGAAAACAAAGTTCCGACATTGAAAGATTTATATGAAAATCGTGTTTTTTTCAATTAAAAACTGATTAATTTTATTTATGTGGGAACGGAGCTAAACGGACGATCTGGCAGCACTAACAAAACGAACAAGACTTCAACGAAACAAACATGACGAAAAGATATTGAACAATCGAAGAAACGACAGTTGAACTCAGTTGTTGTTGAAGAGTCGAAAGAAGAAGACGGTTGTTTGCGGACAAGAAAAGAAGTGATGTAAAGAAGTTAAATTAAAGACAATGAAAGGAACAGAATTGATTTTTAAAATTTGTTAAAGAAAAACTTAAATTAAAATAACTAAAATGTAAATAATATTGTTACATAAAATAATATTATAATGACTAAAAGAAGCGTGAAAATAAAACTGTACACATAAACTAAAAGTGTTGTGTTGTTTTTTATTAAAAAGAAGAAATAAAGCCTACAAATCCTACATTTATAATAACAATTGTTTATTTAGTTTTTTTTCTTTCTCTACCTTCACCTTTAAAGGTATCATTGTATCAGTAAGAATCTATCCAATTTCATTCGCTCCACCATGCCGGTTCCACTTGCAATCGTATGGCATCTTCAACAGCAAGCGTTTGATTATCCTTTATAAATTTCAAGGGTACTACAGTCTCTCTACATTTCTTAAATCGAAAATCTTGCACCAACTTTGCCAAACCAATTGAAATTTGCATTTCCGCAAAATGTCTGCCAATGCAGTTCCGTGGACCATCACCAAATGGTAGCCAAGTGGCAGCATGACGTTTCTGTATTTCCGCGTGTGTGAAACGCAACGGATCAAATAGCTCCGGTTGCGGATAATATTCCGGATCATGATGTATTGCAGCAACTGGTATGATAACTTGACAACCCTTTGGTATAATGAAATTCAAATTCAAAGTGCGATAATTGGACAGCGAAAGACGTGTTAGACTGCCAACGACAGGGTATTTGCGGAGTGTTTCTGAAATTATTGTTTTTTTAATTTTGTATATTTTGTTTCACATTAGATACCCCCACATACCTTTTATGACCATTTCCAAATACTCCATTTCCTTCACAGCCTCATAGGTTAATTCCTTATTATGCCTTTCGAGTACTTCAGTGATCTCTTGACGCAATTTCTCTTGCAATTGCGGATTTAATGCCAACTCATAAAGCGCATGCGCAATGGTAGCCGCTGAAGTTTCAAGCCCCACTTGCAAAAAGGCAAAAGCTTGCGCTGCCACTTGATCCATTGACAATTTTCCACTGCGTTTCAATTCCAGCAGCAAATCCATGAAATCATTCTTTTGCGTATTTTCACGTGTACGCAGCTCGATGGTTTCACGCACGGTGCGCTGAAAAAATTCATGCACATCATTTTGTAGCGTACGCATGCGCAAACGACGTGCCACAGCGGGAAAACTCTTAGTGAGCGCTTCAATGGTGGCATGATGACGACGACGTTGTTCGCTTAAAATGCGTTTACTATAACGACGAAATTCAGCATCCGGATTAGTTAAGCTATTGGTATCGTCCAGGCCAAAAACGCAGTTCCCAATAACATCAGTTGCATAGCGCGCGCACAGTTCGTTAATCTCCAGTATCGCTGT